>JAKGUB010000556.1:6952500-7510000 GCA_026261675.1 Hippocampus mohnikei
TGTGTGTGTGTGTGTCAACATCCTGCACAATTAAAATTTACACACACTTTCCTCGTCCCTATTTGCCTGCCACCCGGACGATGCCCGAAATTGAAAAAGTTGTGAGGATGTTATTATATGAACAGCAGCACAATTAAATTGACTAGGAGCACGTGAATTAAGCACTAAAGTCCCCTTGGAACCGATTTGATACTGGAACGGCCCTGCTTGGCCCTAAACGGTTGCTTTTCCATTAGATTTTTGTGGGACCATGCGGTGACTACAGAACCGATTTTCAAAACCGATGGGGGGCGGAGATTGTATGATGTAAAGATTCCATTCCAATTTCTGTTAGGGCACATCTATTTTAGGGATGAAAGATGACGTCAGGCGCCGGCCTCGGCGATGGTGAAGAAAATGATCATTCTGCCCAGCTTTCAATAGCAGGAAGTGGCGAGGAACAAAAGACATTCTAAGGACATGGTGGGATCCGAAAGCCGACGGCGGGTCACAGCTGCGGCTCAGACGGCATCGGAAACTCCCATTTGACAGCTTTTATTCGCTGGTGCCGTTTCCCTTGATGCTATGTTGGGTTTTAGCGGCCAACAGACTGCAGGTCATATGATCTTAGCATTATGTTAGCATCGTAAGCTAACAACAGCATGGCATTGTTTTACAAATGTTTTCCGTGCACACCGTAACTATACGTAACTTTTTAAAACAACAATCATGTAAGTGCCACAATTCGAAGATGTATTCTGGCAAACAAAGTCTGTTCCCTGATTAAAATGGATTCTTGTTGGCTAATTTGTGTTGCATTGGAGTCGCCCTACCCTGTAAATTTCAAGAACGCAAACTTTAAGATTTTAAGTTGCGCAATTCGTCTCAATGTTGCGGTTGTCAATTTTGGCTTCCAAGCATTTCACAACAAAGAAATAAGAGTTGAACAAAATCTTTGTCACTTTTGTTGAACCCCAACTGAAAGATCGAAGTAAAAACAACTTGCCTGCTTTGGTGCGCCAGCCAACATTGCTGCCATAAATATCAATCATTGATATTTTCAAGTTTTTCCAACTTGAATAACTGCGTTTAAATGGTGTACCACTTGGAGCACTTCCAGATTTTAACTCCATATGCACATTGGGTAACCACACGATCCCTCCTGCAACTTTTGTCCTTGATGTGCTTTGAAAACACGCAGCCCCGACGTATGTGGAAATATATTTTCCGCTATAAGCCATCTGTCACCGCGTTGTCGTGATCCCGGGATCCGACCGCCACGCCGCAACTTCCCCTGGCTCAGCATCCCGCCAACTCCCAGGTGTGAGCATGTGTTGGCTAAATCCTGGCGAAGTTTGTTCAATAAGGTTCAAATATTGCAGAGGTTCAGCGCAATATTTAAACCTGATTGAAAATCAAAGATGGAGGCTGAGAGGGATTTCAAACATTTGTGTGGAAAAGATTTTTGTTTTTTTAAAAGGGGCCTAAAACAGCATCTAATTCCAACAGATGGCGCCGTTTTCACTTTTTTTTTTGGACGTGTTTTTATAGGTCAAAATCATCTTTTTTTTAAATACAGCGAAACTCCTCTACAACGAAATCATGCTTGCAGCAAGACATTTTTCACAAAGGGGACTTTTCACTGTAGCAAATTTCATCTCATACGTAAACACGAACACACACAAAACACGTATATGTGTACATTTTATTTTTATTCCAATAGTGCATAAGTATGAACATACACTTATTTGACACTTCATATAGCCTGCGTAGAACGAAAAAAAGGGAAAGAAATTACGAAATTTACGATCAGCATTTACTTTCACTTACATCAATTTCTTACATAATGTCTTTTATTTTGCTCCCTCCATCTTTCATTTTTATTACCTTTATCCTGTCTTCAAGTGTTAAAGCTTTTCTTTTCTTAACTCCTTGGTATGCAAAGGTCCGTTTGGTCGCCATTTTAGCAATGAAACGTTCGTGTTGCGTCTGAAACAAATACTTCCTGTACTACTGCGCATGTGTAAACCAGTGTGGTGGTTGCTGTTGCCGTTTCCGAACGAAGCAGTAGAGGTCGCTGTTCATTGGACTTTTGCGGAAGGCTTGTTTTCTTGTAGTGAATGTCGTTGCGAGGCAAGAGCAGAGAAAAAGATTTCGTATAAACGGAACAGGGGGACTTGTCGTTTAAGGGGGAGCAGAAAAGTTGGAATGGCTTTCATGCATGAAAATCTTTTCACACTAGGGGGCATTTTCGCCCATGTAGGTTTCATTGTAGTGGAGCTTCACTGTACACGTTTTCTTCAAGGAAAAACTCTATCGTTAATGAATTATTGTTTTTTTGGGAGGTGGGGCATTAAAATATGTCCAATCTTTTGGGAGCATTTTTAGTAACAAGTAAAAGTACAAGTAGGAGTACAATAAATAAAAGTATGCATCAAGTAAAAAATAAAGAGCACACCTGACAGTGAGTGGCACTCGAGTAGTTTTCCTGGCCCGAAGCCTCAGTGCTTGTATTTTGTTTTTCGTCATCGATGAAAATCATTGGACGTACAAGTGGCACCCGCAACGCACTGAGGCTTGTCGAGTCTGTTTTGGTCAATGCACGAGTGGCGTCGGCGCATTATTACTTGGGAGCGGACGAGCGGGAAGAGGAGCTCGGGGTTCAACGAGCGACGAGAGGACGCTCAAGAGGACACCAGCGGCGAGCTGTTAGTCATGTGTCGCTTGAGAGTTTTATTAATAGCCCGACTCACGCCTGTTGGGTGACTTTTATTGACTTGGATTTAGCAGAATGCTCAAATGGAGGACAGATGGGACAAGTCAGGTCAGGATCATCCAAAAAAACGGATGCTAAATGCCACACCAGCTAACCTGCTAAACTCGAAGAATACATTTAATACCTAAATTGTAATATTTGTTACACCAGTTGAAATAAATTTAGTCCCGACAGTCATTTGTCTTCATGAAGTAGTCTCTCTCTTTGCTGTACTGCTTCTAATGGTTAGATTGTTGTTGGGGGTTTTTTTCACCCAATGTGTTGCCATGCTAAGATAATCTGCTCAGGCCCTTTGGAATCAGTAGTGTTGACGCATGTAAATTCAACTAAATCCGCAATGGGACTCTTTAGCCAATCACATTTCAAATTCATCCTCACAGTGTCGAAGGCACAGTCTTCCATCCAACTGGACTAAAAACGCCACTTACTGGAAGTAGTAACAAGAATGAAGTCCCCAGCAGCCATCTTGCGTTGCCACAAGCTAAGGATGCCTAACTTGAATATATTGATTGATCTGCTTTGTTTTCATGTTATTATTATTATTATTATTATTATTATTATTATTATTATTATTATTATTATTATTGTTTTTGTCCCAACAACAAAACACAGAGGCATACGATTGTACCGATAACTCTACTCAAATATTCATCTGTGTCATGTTGTCAGAACCATCAATAATGAAACAAAATCCCCCGTAAACCCTATAAGTCATGATTCACCAGACTAAGATAATATACTCTGAATGATCAATGCAAAGAGTCAAGTTTGATCTTTGCAAGGAGTTCATTCCTCCGTACAGGAATGCAATTGTCAAACACGCACTCATTGCAGTGTTCTCAATGACAGCTGAACAGGATTTGCCAGTTACAGCGGCAACCTAAGATGGCTGCCCTCGGGCTTCAGCCGCTGGCGCTGGATGACATCGGCATTTCTCTTTCCTTTGGTTGGTCTGTCAAAGCAATTTTTTAAGAGTTAAGTAGATTTTTTTAAAGATGCCCTACAACCACAAACTTGCAGGTTGTAACTTATTTGGGACCCCCCCCCCGCCTCCCCAAATGGTAAATTGTGGGCCAGCAGTAAAGGCCTTGAAGGACCTGACTGCAGGCCACTGGTCATTATTATACTGCCCACTAGTGGCCAAGGTGTGCACACCAGAAGGAGCAGCACAATGTCCATTTAGATTTCAGCATGAAATCATGATGCAAGAAGTCTTTAATTCTGTGCACTATTTTTATTACAGAAGGAATGCATTTTTGTTTCATACAAAGCAATACCGTCAAATGCTACGCGAACAGAACATTTAAAATCAAATTAAGACGACAGCAGCAGCTGTTGACCGCCAAGCGGTGGCCATCTTGCTGGGGAAATCTAACGAGATAAGCAGATTAATGCCGACAAGAAAAAGACGTGCCACTTTCTTTCGTAGTGCAGCAAACATCTTCATGTGAGCACACATGAATATAATTTAGTTGGTATTACAAAAAAAAATTGAGCCTCACTCTGAATTGTGCAACATTTAGGGTGTTCAATGTTTGAGGGTACAACTCTCTTGTAAATTCACCGCCTGTGTTGAAAAGCCCACACAAATTGAAATACACTATCTATCTATCTATCTATCTATCTATCTATCTATCTATCTATCTATCTATCTATCTATCTATCTATCTAGCTAGCTAGCTAGCTAGATGGCTAGCTAGCTAGCTAGCTAGCTAGATAGACAGCTAGCTATACAGCTATACAGCTAGCTAGCTGTCTGTCTGTCTATCTATCTATCTTATGAAAAAGTTAATTTTTTTAACTATTCACTTTTATATTCACATTTACTATTCACCCTGAATAGTCATTTTTAAGGTGAATTTTTCAAAACAAAAACTCACAGTCATATTTTCTATGGATTTTTTTTTTAAACAAAAATGAAATACCAGATTTCCCTGAACCTTGGTACAGAAAGACTTGTTTGTTTTTGTGAATCATGATTTATTTATTTAAATAATCAAAGCACCTTTCAATCTAAGCTCATTTGGACTTGGCAGAGGTCAACCTGTGTAGAAATCAAGTTTCACGTTATGCCGTGATGGACTGCAGGCCCACCAGAATCTGCAGCAGATGTGCTCACTGATGCTTTATCTCCAGATGAATACAATCAAGTCAAATAATACAATAAGCGCGAGCAGGTCAGCACGACGTCTGCAGGTCCCCTCCTGGCCGACTACCGGGACGGCGCCGTAAATCCAACAGGAAGTCTTCCCGCTTCTATCATGTCACGATAGACATCTTCATCTCACAGACCCCCAAAAGAAACCAAGCAGGGAAAACTCACGATAATCACCCACCAACACTATTTAGCTCAGCCTCAATCCTTCCACTTGTTCGCTTTGACGGTACCCCAAAAAATACAACTTCATTCTCGAAAGGTTTCCACTTTAAAAAAAAAAAAAAAAAGCAAATCCAACTTTATTTTTGAGGACTATTACTGGGTTGATTAATCAACTGGTAGATTAAATCAACCAATTATAGCCCTTCAAACATCGGCTAAATGGACGATTTTTTTTTCAAGCTAAAATATATATATATTTTTTTTAATTTTAAAAAGACTGTTATTGTATGGTCGTGCTTCTTATTAGAAAATAATAATCAAAATATTAACAAGAATTTGTCTCATTAAGCATTTTATTATGACAATCGTAAGACTTTTAATTCTCAAAAACACAATTTCATTTTCATAAGCTTCTGCCTTTTTCTGAAAAGCAAAAAAAAAAACAGCAAATATGAGATCAGCTCCTGAATGGTAAACTGACTTTTGGTTGGCCATGAAGTGCTACTCAGGCGTCAAAACGAAAAGTACATTAAAGCAATTCTACAAGGTTAGCTGCGTCTTTCTTTGTTTTTAATTTAATTTTATTTAGTTTTACCCCTTTTAACCCCTCACCATACTAACCCAATAAATGGCAGCACGTCCATTAAATTAAATTAGATGTCCTTATGATTCTATGAAATGTTGCCCGATTTTTATTTATTTATTTATTCATTCCAATTTGAACAGGCATCACATGCTGCACATTACGCAAGGCTGTCAGCCAGGGTCACTGAGTTTTTTAGATGTATTTTTTTGGTGTGTGTGTGTGTGTGTGTGTGTGTAGAATGTAATCTGTCTTGTTATGAAATGTTTCTGAATGTGGACACTGTTGATCGATGCGTCATTCCTGCAGCAAATTAGCATGACATGCTGCAAATGGAAGTTTAGTTAGTTGAAGGTGAAACCTGTTTTAGGATGACAACGGCTTTGTTCACGGAAAACAATGCCATTATTGTCGTCGCAAGCGCTAATAGGCACACTTGTCTCATTCAGATGTCAATTATGCGATCAGGTTGAAAAGGTAACAAGGTGTTCGCGCCATCTTCACAAATGACGCTGAATGGGAATGTTTTGTTGTTTTGTTCTCACAACTACAAGCTACATGGACAAATTGTCATCTATGGGCACATAAATGACATTTAAATTTATTTTTTTTAATGTATTATTCTTTCTATTGTTTGATGAGATTCATGTTTTTGTGCAACCTTTTTTTTAAGTTTTTGGGAGGAAAAACAAATCGGAATATATGTTCTCTTTTTTTTTACTTGTATGATTACAAGAATTATTTTTGGGGGGGTGATTTTTTTCCATAAAAATTAGTATTTTGCCTGGAAAAAGTTGAACATTTTAGTAAACTCAAACTTTACTTTTAAAATACATACGTTATGTTTTTGCAGTTTTTCTTTTTGAAGAATGAAAAATTTCAGAAATATTTTTCTTGGGGAGGGCGGTGTCATATTGATTTTGAGAAGAAAATACACATTTTGTATTTTGGGGAAATGGCTGCCTTTTATTTGGTCATTCATTTAAAAAAAATAAGAAAAATAAATGTATTAATTTATGATTTTATTCGTCAAAATATTACACGAGACTACAATTAGACAATCGGTCCTCACGAAACACAGTAAGATGGAAGAAGAACACGCCGTTCGTCCGTCTCCCTTTTGGCCCTCAATGCTCTCCCATTTTCAATTTGCGAACAACTCACTCCCCGTCCCGCTGACAAACAAATATCAATAAATATCTGTCAATACGAATCAAGAGAGGTGACGACGCTGACAAACAAGCTGAGTGGCGCCGAGGTGCTCGTGCTCATTATGTCTGTTTTGCAAGGGATCAGACGTGTTTGCTCGGGCGTCGGGGAAGATTTGAGACGCGCAGATGGCTCCCGAGCGCCGCCGCCGCCATGGCAAGATCATTCAGGCCTGCAAAAAAAAAACCCAACAACAACAACAACAAAAAAGCAAGACGACACTCTTTGGAGCACTTTTTGCACGAGTTAGCTACGTTTCTAAAAGAAGAAATCCGATAAAAGTTGAGCATTTTTGCACGGGGTAGAAAGTCCCAAAAATGTTTTCAATTTAATACATTTTTCAAGTCAAGTCATGCGAATATCCTGCCATTGTGGTTTTTTTAAATGTTAATATTTCTTTTAGTAATCATCATTCTCTTCGGATTATCCCAGGTTGAGTCACAGAGGCAGCTGCTTCAGCAGGGAAGCCCAAACTTGCCGCTTCCCAAGCCACTTCGTCCAGCTCCTCCCTGAGGATCCCGAGGCGTTCCCAAGCCAGCCGGTAAACATCGTCTCTCAACTGGGTTGTCCCAGTGGGATGTGCCCTGGAACACCTTGCCAGCAAGGCATTCAGGAGGCATCCTCGCATTATGCCCAAGCCACTTCATCGGACTCTCAATGCGGAGGGGCAGCGCACCACCCTCAGCTCGTGACCGGAGGTAAAGGTAGATCGAACAGTAAAAACAAGAGCTTTTGGCTTCTTCTCAGACTGAAAATAAGGACTGATACAAGAGCCCGAGCCGTGTCTGGAAGTTAGTGTGACTATATCTAGTCACAAGCTCTCAACCTTACTCAGGCTCCTTTTCCTGTCGGCGAGGTGATGTTCCATGTCCCGAGAGCCAGTTTCTGTCACCGGGGATCGGAGTGCCAAGGCCGCCGCCCAGTTCTCTCTGCACCCGACCTTCTTGACCCCGTGCACAGGTCCTGAGCCCATGCCTCTTCGGACGCTGCCCGGGTGCAGGCCAACAGGCGCTTGCCATTGAGCCCCACCGCCAGGCCTGGATCCACAGAGGGGCCCCCGGTGACCCACACCGGGGAACACGAGGTATGTCAATCATAGGACGTCTAGGATGTGGTCTATGATGTGGTCCCTCCCCTTTTTCATCAGGTAGTTGAACAGAAATCTGCTTCCCATTAATCCTCGTAACGCGGATTTGCCCAAATCCTGTTTTGGTAGCCGCTATTCACAAGGTTAGCCAAGCACTGTCGTGTGCATCAGCGTGATTAGTATACCGGGAAATTTACCCTCAAACAAAGGTTCCGCCTTGTTTGAAACCTATTATCCATCCATCCATTTTCCGATCCGCTTTATCCTTACAAGGGTCGCGGGGGGGGGGTGCTGGAGCCCAACCCAGCTGTCTCCGGGCAGTAGGCAGGGGACATCCTGAATCGGTTGCCAGCCAATCGCAGAGACGAACAACCATCCGTGCTCACACTCACACCTAGGGACAATTTTCAAGTGTTCAATCAGCCTGCCATGCATATTTTTGGAATGTGGGAGGAAACCGGAGTACCCGGAGAAAACCCACACAGGCACGGGGAGAACATGCAAGCACAGGAAGGCTGGAGCCGGGATCCACTGTGAGGTCGACGCACTAACCACTGGTCCACCGGGCCGCCTGAAACCTATTCCAATGGGTTTAATCCTCTTCATGTTATTTCTTTTGTAATTCACACACACACACACACACACACACACACACACACACACACACACACACACACACACACGTATGCTCTATCCAATATTTTAATATCACAGTTGCATTTCCTTTAGGATTTTTTAAAAGTTGTATTTATATAAGAAAAAAGAGGTTCTACACTATTTTTTCAAACATTTCCTAAGAATTTTTTCAAGAACTGTAAAAACTAAAAATAACCCTGTTGCACTTCTTTATTTCGCCAGAAAAACATTAACGTTTTTTCCAACATTCTTTCAAGAAAAGTTTCAAAAATTGTTTTGGTAGGGGAAGGGGGAAGATAAATGGTGTGAAAGACCAAAATAAATGATCGATTTTCAAGCAAAATGCAACAAGCACAAAAGCTGTCAATCTTTTACTCTGGCTTTTTGTTTATTAATGAAAAAAAAAACAAACAAACAGCAGAACATCAATAGAAAGCCGGCACACACCGACCCTGACCGGTACGCACGCACGGCAGCGGCAACTAAGCAGCTGGGACCGTCCAGCCGGTGCTTCCCAGGTGCTCGACACTCACGCGGCAACAAGAAGATGCAGAAGAAGCTGATTGAAAGAGAGGCACCACAGACTTGTCTCCGCTCTGCACATTTGCACTCTATTTACATCGGTGCGTGTATGCGTACGTGGGCGCTATGTACACTTTGACAAAACATCAAAAAGTCCATTGGCCATCGTTTTCGAGAAGAGCACAGAGGAGGAACCGCTTCGAAAACAGTCAGTCGGAATCAAAGAAAAACTGTCCACATTGAGCTCGTGAAAAGCAAAAGAAAAAAAAAAGGAAGACACAAATGATTTCCACACAGATTGCATAAAGTTTTTTTTCCCTCTCTCGACACGCTTCAGCTTATTTGCATGATCCTTGTAAAAATTGCATACAACATGGAATCAGTGCCGCTCGCCCTGCCTTATTTTTGTTTTTTTCTTCTGTGATTATAGGCCACCTTTAAAGCACATTTCTCCTATGTAAAACGTTTAAGACACTTTTTGTTGTTGTCCGTCCGTTTGTGTATAAATAGAAAAAAGACGAGGGGGGAGAAATGCAAAAAAAAAAGAAAAATCCGTGACATCATCAACACTGCAAATAAATAAGAACGATGGCGTCATTCACATTTCTCATTGTGTGTTCCATTGGCAAAAGGAACCGCGTGGTACAAGGCATTGTTGGCATAGGTTGATCATATATTTCACATCTATTTATTTATGCACAGACAGTAGAGAAAATTTTCCTTAGATTCTGTTCCATCCTCAAAAAAAAAAAAAAAAATACAGGAGTGACGGCCTGTTGATCGTCATATTAAGATTAATAATAACAATATATGACACCTGGTGTTTTTTTAAGGCCTTGTCAAACAACTTGGTCCTTGATTTTTGTTTATTAAAAAAAAATTGTACGCACATAAAACCACAAAAGTCATCCTTGTCATAAGAAATGACTCAAACCAGCGTCAATTGTTCTTGCCCAACAGAATCTGACGTTTCAAGACACAAGGAAAGAAAAGTGAGCGCGAGGACGTGTCCACACGTATACGCTAATGTTCATATTTGATTTGATTTTTTTCCCCCTTTCCTCTTTGCCCTCAAAATGCATTGGGAAAAAAAAACAACTTTAAAGAAATGGCCAGGATGAATGTTTTCCAAAAGTCCGTCTTCAGCTTTTGTGAACCACCCAAAAGCATCATTATTATAAAAAAGATGGGTGTCTCATATTAGACTTAGAAAAGTAACTCATATTAGACTAATCAGATTTAATTTCAAGAACAAACTTAAAAGTTACATTTAAAAAAAAGTATTGCAAAAATGATTGTGATTTTTGTACTTTTATTTTATTTTATTTGATGTCCCCAAAAAGGCCTTTAAAAATTTTGTTTTTTTAATCGTATTTTCAATTTTTAGAAAATGTACTGTAATCCTAAAACAATAGAGATTTTTGGGAGAAAGTGTTGTAATCATATGAGAAAGTCAATTTGTGAGAAAAAAGGCGCTTATAAATAAAATGTATTATTATTATTAAAAAGTATCTTGAGCAAAAACAAATTGTATTCTTTCAATAGCCATAAAGTCAACCATCTTACAATAACACTACCTTGAGAAAAACAGAAGAATGCGATTTTTTTTTAGAAAGGTTAATATTTTGCATATTTTTATGTAAAGTGATACCTTTTAAAACTACGTGTGGACACGTCCTGAAAGTGTGAGTGCAGTGAGCAAAACTTTTACCTAATGGCATAGTTGCCCAAGTCATTTTTACCTGGTAAAAAATGTTTACGTTTACTTTTTTAAATCTTATCTGTGTAGATTGTCGGTCATCCGGGTTGTGATAATTTGTAAATCTGATTCCACCCCCACCCCCCCTCTTATTTTCTGAAAACTTTCAAAAACGACTTCGGCAATTACGGTCCTAGGCTAACAGTGCTACCGATTTTCCACTTGTTTTGTGTGTTTGTGCAGGTTACGAAACAATGCCAGAAAAGTCTTTACAGTGAATCAGACTCGTCATCATCATCATAATGATACAATACTTTTACAAAATCCAAAAATTGAAAGTCCAGGCCAGTCTTTTGTTCCTTTTAGTCATTCGCTTGCTCCACGACGGGGCCTCCTCCGCCTCGCCCCACCTGTTCCTCAGTCTTGACCACGAAGGTGTTGGCGTTGGTCTGCGTGCTCTCATCCGTCTCCTTGTGGGCGTCGCCGCCCTCGCCGGTCTCCGAGGGCTCCTCGTCCAAGGCAGTTGCAGCAGCGGGGCTGCCGCCGCCGCTGCTGCAACTGCTGCCGCTCCTGGCGCCGCCGTTGCCACCGTTGGCGGGGGGCGTCTCCTTGGGCCCTTTGGCCGAGTGGCTGACGTAGAAGCGCTGGTTCTGGAAGAACTTGATGACGGTGAGTTTGGGGAGGTCCAGCTGGGCAGACAGCGTGTGGACGGCCTCCTCGTCCGGGTACGGGCCCACGTCCTGTATGAAGCTCTGCAGGATGCCCAAGGCCTCCAGGGAGATCTTGCCGCCGCCGCCGCCGCCCGAGCGCGACTTGACCAGGCTGCGCACCACGTCGTCCTCCGTCTCGGCCGGGGAGGCGGTGGAAGGCTGGCGAGGGGGCAGGCGAGGGCCCGAGGGGGGCTGCTGGGACGGGTGTTGTTGGGACA
Source organism: Hippocampus mohnikei (assembly GCA_026261675.1). NCBI lineage: Eukaryota > Metazoa > Chordata > Actinopteri > Syngnathiformes > Syngnathidae > Hippocampus > Hippocampus mohnikei. The sequence continues at coordinate 6,964,240 of JAKGUB010000556.1, forward strand.
GGGCCGGCTGGTGCTGAGGAGGCCAACGACACGGCAAAATCGAGAGCGTCATGCGCGTTTTAGTTATTCAAGCAGAGGAAAAATTGGATTTTGTTTTTCAAGAATATACACAAAGAAAAAGAAAAAATCCCATGAATGGAAAATACAATTTTGGAAGTCATATTTTTTTAGAATAAAGATTTAAGAAGTTGTGTTTTATTCAACAAAAAAAACGTTGAATTTCTCAAGAATGTAAAGTTGGTACAAGAAAGGTTATTTTGAGAGAAGTTGCATTTTGTTTTTTTTTTCAATATCTTTTTTTTTTTCAAGAAAAACATTTTAAGAGAAAAAGAAGTGTTTGACCCTTAGATTAAATTCAGGTTTTTTTTTTCCAAATGAAAGAAAGATGTATTCCCGCCCTCACCCCCCAAAAAAGAAAAAAAAAACAGAATTGGTAATTAAAATGCTCAGCAATATTTATTTGGTTTAAATCAGGAAAGATTTTTTTCAAGGAAAAGATTGAAAATATATCTTAAGAATAAAGTTGTATTTCTTTCAGCAAAATTGGTTGTATTTTTCAAAGGTTTCATGTTTTGATTTGCTCTTTGTTACTTTATAGAGAGTATTTTCCCCCACTGTAAAGTCATCATTATTAAGCAAAAGTTTACATTTTTTTGAGGATTAATTTATATTGTTGCCAAAAAAGGTAGTATTTTTTCAAGATTTAAAACAAAGAGATATCTATTTGATCAAGCCCAATTCAAGTGTTTTGGGGGGGTTGTTTTTTCCCCTTGTTTTTAGGAATCTCGAACAACTTTTTCCCTTTTTTTTTAAACACACAAAACGATTTTTTTTTGTGTGTGTGTGCCATCCTGTAATTTTTCCTGCAACTGGTTGTTTTGAGACTGTTTGCCTTTTTTTCCTTAGCGTAAACAAACGACAGGATAAAATGTCTCCGTGTGTGGGAGTGTGGGAGTGGGCGAGCAGAGTTGCCTGTTGACCTGTCCGAACGCTCGCGCTTTGATTTGAATGGCTGATTCATATGCTGGACATGAGGAGATGGTCCACGAGAGCATGTTTGCACAACTCCACTTGACGAGCGTGCGCACACCACGCACGCGCGGAGCAAATCATCCAAAATTCTGCAAAATTCATGAAAAACAATTCTGCACATTTTTGAGGGTTTTAAATAGTTTTGGTTCCTTTGTTTTCAAGTATGTGCAAATTTAACGAGGCTGCATTTTAAACCTCTCCTTCACTTCACTTCATTGTTTTTTAGGGGTTGGGGGATTCCCCCCCCCCCCATCAGAATCTAGTGGTACATTTTGCCCCCCCCAAAACAAGCTGTATTTTTACAGAATAAAGAGAGGAAAATGCATTTTGCAAGAAAACATTTTAAGTTTCAAATGTAATCATTATTTTTTTCAAGAGAATTTTTTTGTTGTTTTCTCCATTAAAAATCTTTTTATTTTTTTCAAGGAATAAACAACTGTGAAAAAAGACTTTCATTTACTCTTATTACTGTCATGATTATTTCCGCTCAGCCAACTGAAACATTGCCCTCAATGGTTATTGTTCTGGCTAACAGTTGAGCGTGACGTAGCTCACCTGCAGCTGGTCTGCCGAGACGTGCGAGAAGTGCGGCGGCCTGTCGGCGGCGTTGTTGTGATGTTGCTGTCCGGCGCTGCTCTCCTGCTCGTAGATGACGTCGCGCTCGGCCTGAGAGAGGCTGAGGAAGCGGCGGATCATGGACAAGTTCTCCCACAGCGTCCGGTTCTCTGGAGATGGATCCTCCTTCCATCGCAGAAGCTCGCACAGCCAACCCTGCAATTAAAGAACAATTTTAAAACGTCACAAGTACAAACACCTTGTGTCATTACCCTGCTCTTAAAATATCAATAATACCCCATAGTACTCGTAAAGTTCCAAAATCTAACATGTAGTATGATATGTCCGATGGAAAGATCATATTATATTCATAAAACCACACACACACACTGATTAACCCCCAAATAGTTCTTCTGAATTACCCCGGAACTAACTTTTGAGTAGGAGAGCTCAGATGGGCTCCAGCATGCTTGCGACCCCCGTGAGGATCATCGCTTCGGAAAATGAATAAATAAATACATTTACAGCAGTAATAGTCATTACTCGCATGCAGTATATGTCTGTAGTGTCGTATACTGCTTGTAGGTATCGGTACGTAGCAGTTGTCTGAAGGTTTAGAATTAACATCACACCGATGCTAATTTCCATTAGCCCGTCTATGGCTTTTTGCCTTATATGTTAGCATGAAGCAAACTGTAGTTCGATTTAATGGTACGATTTGCAGCGTTTAATTCACTTTTGTTTTATGGGTGAATTTCACAGGAAAGTTTTAACGGGAAGTGACAAACCGCTCCAAGCAAGCAGGCTGCGCGTTTTATTTGGAGAATTGCAGAAGCGAGCAAGAGTCTTCTATTCGTCTCTTACGGCTGCATTTCGTTCAGCCATTTTAGTCCAATTAACCAACTTTCTCCCTACACTCGTATGCGCCTTAGGAACGTCGGTCAGAGCGCGGCCGTTGTGGTAATCTGGCGTCCGGCGTTCGTCACCACCGGATTACACAAACGGCGCTCGCTCAGTCAGTCACTCGCTGGCTAGTTGGCTGGGCTGGCTCGCGCACGCACGCTCTTCATGTGCACACCGTGCCGTGGCAGCCGAGCATACACGCTGCACACGGGAGATAACTCAGCACTTTGCGTGTCCCATTCCAGATCCTCCCGTAAACCTCATCAAACCGTAGAGGAAGGAGGAGGAGGAGGGAGAAAGAAAGGGAAAGCGGGGCCATAAAGCCTCCGTGCCCACCTTGTTCCTTTGCCACATTTATTGTTGCCTTTTTAATTTGCATGCAGAGGGATTTGGACCGTGCTCCAGTTGGGCCGTCTGTGCTTTCAGCTGATTCGGCAGTGAGGGAGGACACAGGCACGCACACACACGCACGCACACACACACACGCTTGTCTTGTCCAACGCGGGCCTGCAACGGCGTAATCCAACTCAAACACTCTGCAAAGCAGCAGGATTAAACCCAAAGTAGCAGAGCCAATCAAAGCCCACACGGCGGGAACTCCCCAAGCCTGCCAGGAAGTCCATTTCATTAAATACAAAGTATACGCTACGTTTATTAGCTCGGCCGCTAGTCGTGGATAAGTGATGGTTAGTTGTACTTTCTGGAACCAATAAAAAAAGGTTCCAAAGTCATGTGCAGAAGCTGCCGCGAAAAGTTGTTGGACCACTTTTCTCTCTTCTTGTGTCGTTGATGGATTTTTCACAAGAATTATCTTCGTCTAAAGCCAGTCCTCTTTAATCCCACTTTAATGGTTAAAAAGAAACCACCATTCCCAAGACAGTTCACCCTATCAGATAAAAAGGCATGACTGATGAGATGTTAGCCCAAGCTAACAATGGCTAGTTAGCTTGGCCTTTTGGAGCTCTGATGATTATTTTGGAATATCTGCATCACGGGAAAAAAAAATGTCCCTACATTGTTTGCTTACAACTAGCGAGACGAGCGAACAGAAGCAGAACAAAGCGAGCTCAGAAAGTTGTGGATTCAGAAGCGACACGGAATTAGCAACATTTGTGCTTTTATTTTGAAGCCTGTTTTATTATTTTTAGGATTATTTCATTAGTTCTTTTTTTATTATGATTACTATTATTATGTACATTACAAAATAAACTTCAAACGGATTAGTTTGATGTTATCGTAACACTAAAAATAAGTTATGCCACTAATGTACGCGACCACTACCGTTAGCTTGTTTACAAAGCTAATGCTATTCTGGAATAGCTTGTGCTGCCATTTTATCGAATCTGGGCAGCATTCTTTTTTTAATCAAAACTGCACATGTTCATAACCTCATTTGGTCAATCTCAATGGCATGTGGGGGATTTTTTGTAGCTGGGCAAAAAAAAAAAAACAGAAAGCTTTTCATTCCAGGAAATGGTGTCGCAGAAATCAACTTTATCAAATTTAGAAAAAAATAAATCTACTGAGGTAACTAAAAATGTCATATTGTGATTTCTTTTCTTGTCAATTCTTCATGATAATCTGCCACTTTAGTCCGTCCAAATCAACACTCTGGAAATAATCCATCCATTTTGTTTACGGTTTAACCTCGCTAGGCGTCACACATGAGCTGCAGTCCCAAGCAAGTAGTATTCACGTCAGCATGATGAGGAAGGCGCATTCACATTTGTTACAATGCGTTGCTTCCAGCCAGCGATGAAGAAAACTCCTAAAACGTATCATTCAGCATGTGCAACATTCCCAACACGTTGTCTTGGCATCATGTTTACGGGTTAGCTTCTCTTGCCACATGGTGGTGTTTTGCACGGTGTCTCTGAAAAGCTGTGTGGTTGGGGGGGCAAATAAAGGTTCACAACAGATTCGAGTTGAAAGAGTGAATCCAACCGTGTTCTCACGGTGCCCAATCACTTAAAAAGGTGTGAACAGGAACCAGTTGAGTCAGGAGAAATTCTTCAAATGATTAATCTGTCGCAATGCCAAAAGGCCCATCCCCAAGCGTCTTGAAACTTAAGTTGCAATCGCTGCTTCGATTCATTTGGGAAATTGTTCATTTGAGGTGACTTCATTACAAATCAAAATGCTCTCTTTTTGCAAGGAAAAGTGGCATTCTTCAAAAAGCAGGATTTTGGTTTTGGAGGGAGCGGAGGGGGCGGGGGGTGCACTGCTGATAATTGTAAAGCAAGATTGATTTCAATCTTTACAGAGATGGTGAATTTGTTCGTGAATTTTCGGGAGAGGAATACAAATCAAATTCCGATCAAGTTGTGACGTTTGTGTGAAACGTAAATTAAAACAAAATACCGTGATTTGCAAATCATGTTCAAATTTGCTACTTTTAATTTGCTTACACTACAAAAAAAAACAAGCTTCAAACTGCTAAACGTTTTTGATTTGATCAAATAATCATGACGTTTCATGGCTGCGACACATTCCCCCCCCCAAAAAAAAATAAGTGGAATGCTCATCGAACAACCGTTCGGAACAGGCAAACAGGCTTACTGGGAAGGTTGATGGAATGACGTCAGTTGAGGCAAGCAAAATTTTGTTTCATTTTTTCCCCCACTTCCCCACTTTCAAGGTCAAAGTGTTTGCAAAATGATTTTGAAGTCTTCACTGGGTTTAGGGCAGACATGGCTCTGCTTGCGAATGTCACATGACCGAGCGGTAGTGCGGAGAACATATATTATTGTCAAGAACATTTTTGTAAATGTGGTGCGGCTATGTACTTTTCTGGCTGCGTGGATTCTTCTATCCACTTTTGTACTTTCATGGCAGATACGTCATCGAGGTGGTGCGACGCTAAAATGTCATATCTGCCGTTGTGCTCCCAATTTTACTCTCAGAAGTCCGGATAGGAGAACGTCCAAATAAACTCTGACAATCGCCGTTCTGTGCCGCTGTACGTTTTCATCTGCCTGCTCTTTTTCATCATCATACTCCGACTCAATATAAAGTCCAATTCCACTTGACATATATTGTCAAATTCCACATCAGCGGTTCATTCATTCATTCATTCAATCAATCAACTTCCGAACCGCTTGATCCTCACTCGGGTCACGGGGAGTGCTGGAGCCCAACCCAGCTGTCTCCGGGCAGTAGGCGGGGGACACCCTGAATCGGTTGTCAGCCAATCGCAGGGCACACAGAGACAAACAACCATCCACGCCCACACTCATACCCAAGGACAATTTAGAGTGCTCAATCAGCCTGCCATGCATGTCTTTGGAATGTGGGAGGAAACTGGAGCACCCGGAGAAAACCCACGTAAGCCCGGGGAGAACATGCAAACTCCACACAGGGAGGCCGGAGCTGGAATTGAACCCGGTACCTCTGCACTGTGAAGCCGACGTGCTAACCACTGGACTACCAGGCCGCCCCACATCAGCGGTTATGCAGATCAAACCCCGCGGCCGTCATTTGTGTCGATACGGCGTCGGCGCGACGTAGTCGCAAACATCACGGTGACCTACTGAGGTATGAAATCCTCCTCCTATAGACATCTGACAAGCTCCCAGATGCTGTAAACAGGTTCATCCCAGCAATAAGCAGCGACAGCTCGGGATTATCGCGCGATGTTGGCACACACCTGCCACAATATTGCACCGTAATCCTCTGCCTCTGGGTTACCGTCACCTAATTAATAAGCAGGAGAGTCGGAGGGGGAGGGGTATTTCAACGTCAAAAAGCAGACTACAGAGTTTTTTTGTTGTTTTGTTTTTCCCACGACTTGTGACTGAGAAGCGGCGAGTTCACGTGGTTGTAAAGCCATCAGCGGCTCTTTTGTGGTTCCAATGGCACAATGAATAGTGCAATTCATGCCGTTGATGTGCTATGCGAGAGCAAGAGGTGAAGTCACAAACTGGCCAATGACAGACACACACACACACACACACACACACACACACACACACACACACACACACACACACACACACACACTTTGCATCTAATCTCATTTAGTCGTTATCAGGTCCATCAGGCTGACCTCGGCCGCGCGCCGGATAAAAGAAATAAGCCAACAGATGTCCATCACTTTGCTTTTTTTTTTTTTGCGCAGTTAAAGCCAATCCCAAAAATACAGACACAGTCCTCTGGTTATTTGGTTCACAGGCTCAACCAATGAAGTCACACAGAAGGAAATCACAAGCATTGTGAGCTCCATAGAGAAAACAATAATCAAAGCAATGACAAAGCATTTTTCTTGAACTCTGTTGCTAACCAAAATAGCAGCACCCAGTCAAACACCTAAAAGCATGTATAGAGAGGTTCCAATCTACTCTCATTTGGTCGTTATCGGGCTCATCTGGCAAATGGAACGGAAGACACAATCTGTGTCTGCTCTTTTTTAGAACGAGGAAACGGAAGGAAAGATGCGCTCCACCAAGCTGCACATACAAAACAAAAACAAGACTGGGACAAAAGAGAAGGCGTTTCGTTGTCTCCTTGGACCTGGCCGGGCTCCAAGAGAAGCTCAGTCAGGTAAAAATTTGATGTTCGATGGGGGCTGGGGGGGTGCGAACCTGTCGGTCCTGCTCTGGTGAAGGCTAACGTGCAGCGCCTTGGAAATAGATTCCGCCACAGTGGACGCCCATCTGCCGAGGACGACCGCCATGTACGCAGCGCACCATATGCCAATCTCCCGCCACAATAAGCAATAATTGCAGAAGGGGTGGGGGGGGGGGGGGACTGTATTTTTATCTTGCTATCTGAACGTAGCTTTGGCGGCGCAGTGAAAATGGCCTGCTGGCCGCAGAAGAGGAGGAGGAGGAAGAGAGGCCATGGAAATAGAACTGGCCTTGAATGAACTGCAGTGGCGGCAGGACAATATGACAGGACGGAAATGTCGATAGTGAACCCCCGTTTATTGCGGGGATATATTTTAAAAAATCTTCAAATAATCATTTTTATATAAATATTTTCTGTAAGGCAGCCCGGTGAACCAGTGGTTAGCGCGTCAAGCTGACAGTGCAGAGGTACAATTCCAGCTCCCAGTGTGGACTTTGTATGTTCTCCCCAGGCCTTCGTGGGTATTCTACGGGTACTCTGGTTTCCTCCCACATTCCAAACACATGCACGGCAGGCTGCTTGAACACTCTAAATAGTCCTGAGGTGTGAGTGTGAGCGCGGATGGTTGTTCGTCTTAGTTCAGGCTGTCCAAAGACGGCTGAGATAGGCTCCAGCACCCCCCGGAACCCTTGTGAGGATAAGCGGATCGGAAATTGGATGGTATTTCCTGTTATCGTAATTTTACTACGGCACTATCATCAGTTCTTAATCGATTTTAGTATGTTCCACTTACATGTAAATTCCAAAACCCCTGAAAAAGTAATTAAGGGAAAACTTCATGAGTCATATGATAACGGGTTTTCCGCTCAGTTTTCCCGAAATGGTAGCAAATCATCTTAATGGCTTGACAAATGCATTTGCGAGGTTAGCGACCAAGCGTGGCGCAAGGTCGACGTTCTGACAGGTGGCAAGCAGGAGGACAGCGTGGGAATAAAAATGATGTGTAAATAGAACACTGTTGTTGTTGTTGTTTGTCTGAAAACGTCAAACAAACCCCGCGGACGAGCGGATGATAAAATTGCACGTTGGAATCCTGACTCACCGTCTTGTCTTCCAGACAGGATTAAACAGTGAATCATCAAAATCAACATCATATGTTTATTCATTTCAAACTAATGATCTAATGCTGTTGTCAGTTTGTGACAAGAGGCTGAACGACTGGAGGGGAGTCCGACCGCGCGACGTGACAAGCCGTCCTCCCCGCGAGCGGTCGCGACCTCTCTCGGGGAAACAATGGGCTGACTTGACAACAATGACACGCCACGGCGTGACTGCACAGGAAAGGCGACCTCCACGTGTCGCCGCTTGCTCCTGGCAGAACAATGGCGCGGTGGTTCAGCCGGGTGGCTTGCGTCATGGCCGCCGCAGCCATTACCGCATGTGTGTGTGTGTGTGTGTGTGTGAGAGAAAGTGGGTTCGGGCGGAGGCGGTGGAGGTTTAGGCAAGCAAACAGAGGCAGATGGAGCATAAAGAATAACCAAAGGCAAATGACCAGTTCATCTTAAATGGAGCACATTAAACATCTGCGTGGCTACACTTATTTTTAAGCACATCTTTTATTCCTACGCAGCACATACAAACGTTCGCAAGGCAATCACCTTCAAAACATAAGTTGAACAATGTGTATTCAAACCCCGGTTTCGTCAAAGGATAGAAATGATTATTTTTTGGGCCAATTACAGGTACAATTTGCCATGTTGGACTTAACATAAAGAAAATGACATGCGATGCGATTTAGACCCTTCGCCTGCTGCTAGCTAAATGCTAAAGCATGCAAAACGCCAAGGCGAGCTACCGAAATGCAGCAATAGTCATGGTGCTAGAACCTTTTTGACAACGGGATTTCAACACACGGCAAATATTTCAGCAGTTTACTCTGTCACTTACAGTAGCTGTGAAACTCTTCTTTTCATGTGTCAACATGACTGTGTTATACTGCCCCCGATGGCCAAGTGGCAAACATCAGAAGCAGCCACGACGAATGAATCATGATGCGAAAACGGATTCGTTCTTTACGTTCTATTCATTTATGTGATTACTGCAACGAACCATTATTTTTAATAATGGAAACGGATTTTCAGTTTTCATTTCCATCCCTATTTTCAAAAACGAGTCGTCATTTCAATTGACAGTGTCAATCCAAAAGCATAAATTAATTAGATTCAGTTCCTGGTTTGGTGCATAACATGAAAAAAAATATTAAGTCTCCTTTCACAGAGAACGACAGAGATCTGAGCATATTTACTGTTGAGAGGCTGAAATCTCGAGGGTTTGGATAAGTTTCAATTAAATCTGCTCTCTAAAGGATTCATGCATGATCAAAAATAATTATCGATTAATTTGATCAGCGATTAGCTGTTGATCTGCTGTTGCGCGTGTACTTATTACAATATGCTTATTTTAAGTACAATATATTTGACTGCTAGCTTACTTTTTTTTAAACATACGTTACAAAAATGTGTTTTTGGTTGTTTTTTTTTGGGAGGATGGGGGGCAGCGCTAAATGAGGGATTCACTGTACCAGATCAATACGTCGTTACATCAACAACCCTATTATCGAGTAATGTCGTGATTTCGACTAGCATCTTGTTTGTTTGTCAATAAATTGCAGTGAATATGTTTGAGCACGCAAACCTCCAAGTAATTAAGTCACGACTACTAGTCGCATTGCATTGTCCCGATCTATTAGTGTCAGGTTTTGTTTGTTTGTTTGTTTTTTTTAAATGGGCGCGTGGGGCTGTTGCGACAGCGCAAAAGTTTTCTTGATCGTCTTCTGTGTCGCCGCGGCGCTCGTCGGGCAGATGGAGGATAAAAATGCACCAACACGGCGCGCCGATGAAGCAACAACAACAACAAAACAGCAGCAGCAGCTGCATTTCAAACGCACAAACGGCGACGCAAAGTCTGATTCCGTCAATTAAGGCGCGGGTTGTGATTTCATCCAAATACGGGCCTTAATTGCTAATATCAAAGCGTAATTAAGATGATAAATCGTGACTGATCTTATTGAATTAGGAGCCGACAGAGAAGCAGCAAATTGACTGTCAGCTCAATAAGTGTTTGTAATTGGCTGACAAGTTTGCTTCCAGCAATCATCAAACGCATTTTAGCCTCAGAAACGACCCCCCCCAACAAAAAGTTGTTTTTTCAAATGCTAATTTAATAGCATTAATTTGAAAAATCCCCTTGTTTTGGGGATCGTTCAGAAAGACCTTCTTTAATTAATTTGTCATAAAGCATTATGTTAGTTTTATAAGATTATAAATATGGAGGGTTGGGGTGATGTGGGTGGGCGGGGGTGGGGGTGGGGGGAATAAACCAAGATACACCATTTAAGTAGCTGTGCTCTAGAGGCTACTGGGATTGATTTTGTTTTATGTTTTAGCCAATGAGACATGCTCACAAAGTGAACCCTTTTAAGGTTTCTTCCGGCACTCATTGAATACATTTTACCTAAGTAAACTATTCACAAATTAAATTTAAAAAAATAATAATAATAATAAATTATGTGACAAATCGGCACCCGAGTAACATTGTCTCGAGTGCTTAAGTTTTTGGCATGCTACCTCAAAAAACTGGCAAACAGAATAAAAATGTGAAGATAATTACTGCAGATATTGAAGCAATCTTTTTTTTTTTTTTTAATGGGATTTTACAGACTACTGTGAATTGAGGTTTGCGTGCCTTCTGTGTGCCAGGCGGGCGCTGAGGAAAGTACCAACTGTTGGAAAGTTTACAATGAAGCCAATTTCCATTAGCCAGTCTACAAATTTTCCCATTCATGTTAGCATTGGACATTTGTGAGACGAAATGACAGTTTGGGGTTTGACGTTTTGGTGTTTCAAGATAGAATGTTTTCATTTTCATTGCTTCATGTTTGGAGAACTGACTCAGAAATGTCTTATTTCTTGACAGTGTACAATGAATCGTTTTCAGAAGTGTGTTTTAATAAGCTCAAGTGGGTTTTAATAAATTTAAAAGTGTTTTAAGTGCTCAGGAGGGGTACAACTACGGTAATAATTTACTGCATGTCCATTTGCTATCCTTTGAAATTTGACCAAATAGGTTTCTTGCGGCATTGAAAGCCCAAAATCCCACTGCTGAAGTCCAAAAATGGCAAGCTAAAGGCCTTCCTCGGTAGGATGTGTACACAGGGAGCACATTGTGTAATGATTTGAGACAAAAATACGACGATGATGATGATGACGACGATGACGATGATGGGTTAAGAGGAAAAGGAGGAAGCGGAGAGAGAGAGAAAGTGGACACAAGCACCATCATGAGCACTTTTATCGGTCTTAATATCTCCCCGAGCACACACGCGCGCGCGTACACACACGCAGGGCCGTAGTTAAATTGAAATATTTGCCGGCGTGTGTCACAAGCATGCAGCATGGTAATTATGACAGATCTGATTAGGCGGTTCCGAGTCGGGCGGCTCCGGGCTGCAGGTGCGACCTTGTGCATTCCTGCGTGTGTACATAAAATTAATTACAAGCATGGGGGAAGCGGCAGTGTAAGGGGGCGGGGTGGGAAGGGCGAGGGAGCGCGCCCGGGCAGAGCGGGGGCGGCCGCTCCCACGGGGGGGCACTCTAATGGAATATTTTCCCCAAGTCTAATAATACAGTTGGTATTGACTTGAGGTAATTAGGGGGATCATTAAAGCGCTTTTCCCGGCGTATTTGCCTGCCTGATCAGATTAGCGGGAATGGGCTTCAGAACAAGCCCTGTGTGGTCTGTCAGGAGGAGAGTGAGCAAGGCGAGGCGAGAAGAGGAAGAAGAGGCCCGGCTAGCAATGCTAAACCGGTGACGGGCAGCGCCTTTGCTACCTAGGCCTTCAGCAGGGACCTAATCAGCCTCTTCATGCCACCGCTAGCATGTTGCAGTCATGAAATCCAGCAATTCTATAAAAACAATGTACAATAAAACAGGCAACGCTTCATTCATTATGCGCGCCAATGACGTGACGTCATCTTTGGTCGACGTCTCCATTAAATGAGGATACCGAGGAGCGTTGACTCATATCCTCAAAATATTTCGACCTCCTTCCACCTTGCTACTCTGGCCTTATGCAATGATAAGATTCATTCATTCATCTTCCGAACCGCTTGATCCTCACTAGGGTCGCGGGGGGTGCTGGAGCCCAACCCAGCTGTCTCCGGGCAGTAGGCGGGGGACACCCTGAATCGGTTGCCAGCCAATCGCAGGGCACACAGAGACAAACAACCAACGCTCATACTCACACCTAGGGACAATTTAGAGTGCTCAACCAGCCTGCCATGCATGTTTTTGGAATGTGGGAGGAAACCGTAGCACCCGGAAAAAACCCACGCAAGCCCGGGGAGAACATGCAAACTCCACACAGGGAGGCCGGAGCTGGGTTCAATTCCAGCTAGATACTGTTTGATACTGTGTCAGTGAAGCCGACGTGCTAACCACTGGACTACCGGGCCGCCCGCAATGACAAGATGAGCGTCTAAATTTATTTCCGTAAACGGCGCACTACGTGATGTCTTATTTTTTTGGGTGCTCCTCGTGCTTTGCGCGCATTTATGTCACATCATGGATGTGTTGTGTTCACAATAGAAGTCGCATTTGTTTTTTTAAATGTGCACAACTACATAAAAAGATCTCAATTCAATTAAAAAAATATATCTGAATTGGGGATCATGCCCTGCAGTGTGAACATAGCCTACATTTTATGTTACATGGGCCAGCATTGCTCATTATGAAGGCCCAAGAAAGGTTCGATTGGCATGGCAACATGGGCTAAAATTGGAATTGGAATATTAAATATTTTGGGGGTGAGGTGGAAAATGCTATGACGACGACCTACGTCAACGATGATCTCTTCTTCAGATTCTAGTCAGCACTTGAGTAGCAGCATTCTGAGATTCAGAGCATCTGTTCTGTGAAGGACCCCCTCTTCATTTTGTCAACTGTTGAACATCACTTGCATTTAGAGTTTTACTTTACCATTGAGGCCAATTCACTGAAGCGAGTCCACAAGAACTGCTGTCCTGGTTTTAGCCAGTACTCAGGTAGCATTCTGGATCAGCTGCGCATTTGCTATGTGAATGGATTCTTTGATTGACATACACAAACGCAATTCCCAAATGTGTGAGCTAACTAAACTTCAAAAGTATTTTGGGGGGCGAAAGCAGTCATTTAAGTTGAAACAACTTAAAAACATTAATTATTGACATTTACGGCAAGATTGTTAGTTAGCACAACAAAGCTAACAAGTGTACCGATAACAATGGAAACTCCTCTCATGGTTCAAGCCAGCACTCAAAGAGTTGCATTCTGGAACAGCTTCTCCTCTATTAAGTGATTTATTTATTTTATGCTTACATTAATTACTATACCGAATTTAATAGAAAGCTAAAGATACCAATCAAAACTTTTCCCCTAGTTCTAGCTAGCACTCAGGTAGCAGCTTTATTAGAGAGCTAACATTTAGTTTGGTCCTCAAAACGAAACCCTGAATTATGATGATGAATTTAGAGTCTTAGTGTCTGAGGCCAGGACAAAGGAGCTAATTTAGTTCTTTCTACTTTTGTAGAACTATTGGTGAAACTCACATGCTTCTTCTAGTTCTCTGCCGTCCAGACTATTTCTCACCCTGATAGTAATGGCGTCAGGCTGAACAGGAAGTCCGCCCGGCTAGGGGGTCCACGTCGCTGTGGCGTCCTCGGAGGAGGTAGGTAGGCGAGGAGTGACGCGCCAAAGCCGACAGATGGGGTGAGAGGTGGCGTAAGCAAGATGACAGGGGAGTCACAAAGTGCTATAAGCATGCTCGGTGACAGGAGGAGGAGAAAGACGAGGAAGATGGGGGTGTGGGGGGAGAGAGGGGGCGACGACAAGCTGGTGGGAATTCCACCGTCCATTAAACAATTTAAAGAGAGGCTCATTTTCAGAGGGAAGGGGAGGATACCGCCGTTTGCCGGATAATTCATTCGCTAAATTAATTATTCAGACAGCTGCCTCTCTAGTTCCGCAATAAGAGACAATTTGGTTCCCATGGCAACCTAATAAGCAAGCAGGAGATAAATAAATACATGAATAAATTAATAAACAGACGCTGTCTGTTTCTGAACCCCTCGGGGCTGCCAGCTCTCATCTGCCTCACTTTTTGTTGCAGGGGATTGTGGGTCTGCAAACATTACAAACAAGCTAGAGCGACTCCCAACTGCAACCTTGGCTCTTTTTTTTTCCTCACAGAACATTTCAACATTATTTTATTTTAATTATCATGAATGCAGAACACAGAGAGAAAGGCTAGATCGTACGGGAGAGCCAAAATCTCCTCGTTCTTGTCGACTGTTGTTAAAAGTCACCTAATATTTAGAGTCCTACTGCAGCAATAAGGCCATGATGGTCCTTGCAGATGAGGGGGGTGGGGGTTGAAGTAGAGGAGAACTCTGATCTCATCTGCGAGTTCTCATAAGCACTTGAAAAGGCGCACATTCTGTGCCAGCTGCTCATCCACAACGGTATGTGGATGTTTTTGTGTTTGATCACGTTAACGCTTGAGAGATAAGCATTTTTCTTACATAAGTTGGCATAGGAAAGTCCTCAATTCATAGTCCCGTTGTTTTGAAAATACAACCACTTAAAATTCTTACAAGTCTTTTCAATGCTTTTCAATTCTGGAAAAGCATTCAGAGTCCTGGTCAACCTCAAAGACCACAAAAGGACCTTGCAAGCGACAAAAAAATAAAAAACAAAAAACAGTTCCAAGTACACAACTCTGATCTCTTCCAGTTCTTGCTAACACTTGACAAACAGCAGTCGGAATGTATTGTACGTATCACATTTGAGATCATTATCATTTTTGTTGTGCCTATGTTGTCATAAACATTTTGTAAAATGAAAACAAAGTCACCTAATCCTAGTCCACCACTTGGGCCACAAAAGAAACAAGACTCCTGAACTGAAATCCCTTCTAGTTCTCGTCAGCAAACGAGTATCAACAGTAAAATGAAGCACTGGGTTGGTTTTCAAAATTATCCTACATTTAGAGCCCTAGTGTATTTTTTTAAAGCCTCAACGGGCAGTGACAGATGACAAAAACAAGCATATAACTCCGATCTGTCTACACACGGATATAGAGGATGTACCACATTTGGAGAACTGCATTTAGGCTACTCTTTGACCACTAAGTCCAGAAAAATACCTTGCAGATAGAGGGTGGGGGGGAGATGAGTTCATCAGTCTTTTCAAGCACTGATGCCACCCATGCGCAGACACACACGCACACACACTCACTACAAATCACGTCGGTCCACTAAAGTGATTCCAGCCAATTAGTCATTTTCGAAACAAGATGGCAGCAGTTGCAGCTATGTCGTCACCCTCCCTTATCACGCCCCCACCGCCACAGAGCAATAGCGCCCCCCTCCCCCCCCGCCCGCACCCTTCACTCCACTCCTGGGACTGCCGTGCCAGGCGAGTGCAGGGCGACAGATGGCATACACCAACCCCCCTGCCCCCTGTGCTACTGCACCACGGCGAGCAAAATCTCAACCGACCCCCCACCCCCTTCCTCCGCCTCTGTTGCCCACCCCCTCTGGTGGACCAGATCAGTGCCATTCTGTCTCATTAGAGCCTGGCTAATTAGCGTAGCCTCTTCCAGGGAGCATGAGTAAGGAAGGGGAGGCATGTGAGGCCGAGGAGAGGTGTGGGGGGGGGTCCTGGTGACGCAGGGCGGCGGTCTCTACTGGTCATTGATGAGTCGCAGGGCTTTGAACCCGGGTTCCCAGGGTGCTTGTTTTATGACAGCAGGGGCTCTGATTCCATCTGTTGTGAAATTCCTCTCAGGAAGTGTCGGGAATGTTACATTAAAGTTGCGTCAAAGGAAACGAACCTCACTCGAGCCCCCCTTGTCCCCCTCTCCACCCAAGACAACCTGTGTTGCCCCAACCCGATATTAGCCTGCCAAGCTAACGAGTCTCTCCCGTTTCTGCCAATGGCAACAAGCTCTAGCTCACTAGTGAAATGCAGCACTGATGCAAACAGCGGTCGGGGGCAATTATTTACTCAACCGCAGATGGGAGAGGCGTCTATTTTGGCAAGTCAAAGTGAACTTTGAATTTGAATTTGGACTCATTTGTGGTGGAGGGGGGGTACAGTTTGACAGAATACATGAATACAAACTAAGGCTAAACGAAGCCTTGTCAAGATTGGAAAAGGGCTGTTTCCAAATCGAATGCTTCAGTTCTGTGTAGTACTTTTTTTTTTCGCATAGCTGTTTCCATTGTACAAAGTCATTTACCATTGTCTTACCAACCACAATGGTACCTAAAAGGCAGACTCAACAAACATATTAGAGCTGTAATTACGTTAAATCTATTTGTCAAATTTTATGACTACTCTCCACGCAATGACCCATTCGAAAACGGCCATCTTGGAGATGCACATTTCAGAGACGAGGATCAGAGTGGAGGATGGGTCCGAATGGCAGGAAGCCCAGACGGGAGTCCTGGAAAATAATGGTTGCGGGGGTGGCAAAGTGGCCTCGCCATTGAGCCTGGCACGGTTCACGGTTCCATCAATGTGTTCGGTTCTAGAGGATCCACGGTGCATGTCGGTGGTTCTGGTTCTAGAGGGCTAGTGTTTCATCCACTGAGAGAGAAAGTGAGGCAGCATAGTGCTCCCTGGAGTAGAATAGCGATAAACACTAGTTTACCGATGCATGCAACTCTATCTATGTGTATGTGTGTGTGTGTGTGTGTGTGTGTGTGTGTGTGTGTGTGTGTGTGTGTGTGCTCGCAATATATGTCGATGCGCAGGCCTCTCTTATTGTATTCTGTGTGTGTTTGGGGAAAAAGGAGGGGGTGGGCGATTGGTGGTGGTAGAGGGGATGTTGGAATTTTGCCATCCTGTTCCCTCTCAGGGCTCGTAACCATTGCGGTCCTCTGCCAGCCTTTAACTGCAACCCCCGCACCCCCGCGCCCCCTCGCACACACATTCAATGTGGCATTTCCACTGCGCTTTAAAGACCGGGGAGTTCTTCACGTCACCTTCCAAGTCCTCCCAACAGTGATTGACTGGCACAGTAAGTGTGAGTATCATGAGTCATTGGGAGCAACTTTGGAATCTGTTCACCACTGTCCTGTTTGGTACCCTTTTAGGTACTCCAAGAATGTAGGAGTGGTACCCTGGGAGCGGAGTGCAGAAGAAGTGATGGGGTACATATCCGTTGCGATCTGAAATGCAAATGTATGCCATTTTCTTAACCGATACCATCACTGACGTTAGCATTCTGGCTACACTTGATACTGGCTCCCAGTCAGCCGGAGAATGTATTTTACAATTACGCGACTAGTCTATAAATCACTGAATGGCTTAGAACCTGAATACGTTAAAAGAAATGCTCATGGAACATAAACCCAGTCGGGTTCAGAGGTTACCAGACTGGGGACAATTAGTGGAGACCAAACTTCAAAGCAAAGAATAAGCTGCCAACAGAATTGAAGGTAGCCTCATGTGTAAATGCTTTTAAATCCGGGTTAATTTTCAAGTTTAATTCAGGGCTTTTAAAGCATTTGTGTGATCATTTTTTCCCCCCAAACCGTCTCCGTGTACTGAACCTTCATTTCGTAATTTTAGTAAACACATTTTTATTTATTTAGTTTGCTCTTAAATATCTTAAATTCTTCCGTTTTTTTTATGTCTAAAATTATTTTTGCTTCAAATGTTTTGTAACAATGCGGAGCACATTGAGTTTACCTTGTGTATGAAATGCGCTCTATAAATAAAGATGCCTTGCCTTGCCTCTAGTATGAGCTGAGCTAGTTTGTTTAAGCGAATCAAGAAGGAAATGTGCTCGATACCGACAATGATCTCATACAGCACAGCGATCATTACAAGCTCTGCACTGGAGACTATGGTGAGCAGGGTAAATAAAAGACGCCAAATATGGGGAGCCGGGCTTCTCATTTCCACCCACCGTGCAGGATCTGTTGGTGGTGAAAGTGAATAAAAGTACAATTGTCTGCCCACGGCGTGAAACTTAAGCGGAACCTCCTTCCACCTTTGATGACGAGGGAATAGCCACAGATGTGTTCGCCGGGCTCTCAGCTGCTTACTACCTGCAGTTGAGTCACCTCACGACTGATTCAAATTGAGGTTGCATTGCGTCCTTACCGCAACTGCTCATGCGTTTCGCTATATACGGTTACGTTACTTTTATGAGATAAAGTATACGATGTAAGCCCTGATAACAGTTGCATCAGCTTGAAGTAGAATCACTTTCTTTCCGCAAATGAAACACATTGCCATTTTATGCTAAACCGAAACATGTTCGCGACATACTAAACTATTTACTACCTTTCATTTATGAGGTATTGTGTCACGCGCGATCGGTTCATTTGCCAGTCGGGCTAGCTCAAAGTTGGATCTCATTCTTACCGTCGTAAGAATCTGCTGCTGTCGGATTTCGCTAGCTGTAGTTATAACCCCTTAATGCAGGCCAAGTTGAGACCAAGTTAAGGTTACTTTCTTACAGCAACTAAATTATGCTCGGATTATATGCGAGTTAGATTACTGCTTTGGTCAGCGCCGACCAAACGAATCGCATCGATGGTGGAGAAAAAAAAAAAAACACATTCAAAGTGAGACCAAAGGGTGTCAAGCAAGGAGTTCAGAGGTGCTGACAGGAGGAAGAGCTGCGAGGTTGGCGCGGAAGTGGCAATGCCGGCTGGGTTGGTGGGAGGGTTTGGAGGGTTGGTTAGGGGAGGGCGGGGTGGGGGGGTACCAGCTGCCCGGGGAGCGCCCATTACGAGATGGAGGCAGCGATAAGTGCTCTCCCAGGCCCCCTTTCGCAGGCATAATTAGCACACTTCTTATCTGCTCCTCAATTCACATTCACAGCCGCCCGCCATCAATGAAGCAGGCGGGAATCAGCGGCCAGACACAACCGCGTTCCCCCACAAATATGCCGTGTACACCCCTTTCTCTCCCACATTTTTCCTCCCCAACCTTCCGCGGAGTCTTTGAACCCTTTGACAAAAAAAAAAAAAAAAACAGTGGTTTGTGCATCAAACTGCAATTTGGTCAAACAAAGCTATCTACGTGTGTAATCATGCTAATCAGCAGGAAAAAAATAAAGTCTTTGCAGATATTTCAGGATGATTCCCCAGTCCCGGTGATCTATTCCCCTCTTCTCCTCCCGTCTTTTTTCATCAAGTGCAATTGTGGAACTCTTAGAGACACTGTGAAAATCTTTAATAATAACTCATTACTGCTGCATTTTCTTTCAATTTTTTTTTTTGCTAAATGGCTTTGTTAAACAGTGAGGGGGTAGCGGCCACATGTCTTTGCCAGTTTTTAACGGCTATGTGAGGGCAATCATCTGTGTGGGAAGAATAATATCAACAATTTCAAATCCGAAGCTTTCAATGTGAGGCTCTCCGTGTATATTTTGTAGGATGACACCTGTGCGTGTACCTGGCTTTTGGAGGCGGCCACTTTGGCAAAGAGCGCTTGGGAGACTTTGGCCCTCTTCATCTCTCCCTGGATCTCGTCGTAGATGTTGGAGTTGATGTTGAGAATGCAGCTCTCCGTTTTGCCGTTCCACTCGCTGGGCAGAGGGGATGGCTTCACCTGCTCCCAAAGGGAGACATTTTCAAACTCCTGAGCATTTCATTTGCTTCGGGGAGTGTTTCTATATTAATATAGTGGTGCTTTCAGATACCAATTTAATCTTTTACGCATTGCAAATCATTCTTTCCAATTCAAATGAATGGAAATACCATTAATCTGTCCCAGCCTCACAAAAATCAAACAACCAAACAAACAAAAAATATTTTTGTCATGCATTTTTTTCAGTCATTAGTGGTGAAGGAAAATATCACTATATCTTGTACTTGATAAAAACATACAATAACGAAATTCAATAGAATGTCAAGCTTTAGACAGTTTGTGCATCATGATGAATTCATTGCGACTATTTCTGGTATGAGTGACTTGGACACCAGTGTGCAGCATAATACAGTCAAACAGACACACGAAGGAGAATAGTTTCACGATTGTAAGTGTAAGCGACTCGATAAGCACACTGCGACTATCGATGGTATTTATTAGCCAGCCAATGGCATTTTGCATTGTGTGTTGGCACTATGCTAGCAGAAGGCAAAGCTGTGTGGATGTTTGAAATACACATGTACGGTAATTCTTTTTGTTTCATGTTTAGTTTGACAGCAAACGAGTGAGTTGAGTTCACTGCCACCATACATATCAATTCTTTTCCCACCGCACAAGTCAAAGCAAAAAAATAAAAAAAAATTTTAATGGATGAATGACAGCTCATATCTCAAATCAACAGTAAGTCGGTGCACTCACATCTCAAGGCATCACTTCAATACTACTATCATCATCATTATTATTATTATTATTATTATATTTTACTCACAGGAGAAAGGCCCACGGGAATGCGTGGGTTCCAGTCTTCAGGCCGCACGCTATTACAGTCTTCTCTCCGAGGCTGCACAAATGACAACAACACTGCCATTTATTTAAAAGACAGCAGGATATGTGCACAAAGAAACACATGGACATTCCAAAAAAAAAACCTCTTATTGACTTATGAAGATATGGGATAAATAATGTTAGGGTCAAGGTAGGGCAGGGTTCGGGTAAAAATTACAGTGGTACTGGAACTCGTCATTCGGAGCTAAGTGTTATGGCGGTGGCGTGCACGAGCGCCACCACATACCTCCGCATGTGTTTTTTTACAAGCCTATAAAAACCTTCTTCTGTCTCGGCCTCAATTGCCACCCTGCATGATTTATGTGTGCATATTCATGCTGCATCGCGCTATATATGAGAGGCTGGCAGATGGCCAGGAGTGAGCGTGTGTGTGTGTGTGTGTGTGTGTGTGTGTGTGTGTGTGTGTGTGTGTGTGCGCGCCTCATGTAGGGCTACATGAGAGATGTCAGCAGGCTTTAAATCACGCGGTTAAATGATACCAGCCCGCAGATATTCCACTGATGTTGATTTGTCAACATTTGCATCGCAGCTTCAAGAAACACGGGTGCCCATTTTATTTAGATAAAAGAATCTCAAGTGCGCCTCAATTGTACCGAAAGGTTACCAAATATTCCTTTTGTCTTGGCGTCTTGGTGGGAGTTGTACGGCGGAGCTCAATCAGCTGCTGCCCACTGAATTGTTGAACGAGATAATTCTTTCAAGTAACGCATTTTTGGTTTCTCTGTATCGATATTTATAAGTGGGCTTTTTTTTTCTTCTTACTATTGTAGCTTTGGACATACCATGGACTGCGAGAGGAAACTGGGAAGAAAACAACAAGGACTCTCAACACCCCTGTTCTTTGACTTGGGTGTTCTCTCCCGTTGACTGAACTGACACTTAAACAGCGTCAGAATGTGAAGATGAGCTTTCAGCTGCAAAGCGGTCGGTCCCGCTAGAGTGCAGCTCTGCTGCTTCACAATCACACTTTTGACTTTCTGTGATGGTGTGCAGCCATTTAAAAAGAGGGGTGGTGGGGGTACAGTTTGTAGGAGGGCGGCTATGCGAGAACAAGACAGAGGAAGTTATTGTGGGCTGTTCTCAGCGGCTGGATGCTGCTGACAAATGCATTTCTCCGTAGTGTTCCTTTTAAACACGGATGACTGACTCGAGTTGTGTAGTTGTTATACATTCGGGCTTCTTAATACGCTGAGTAGAAATTAGCTAAGTAAAAACAAATGCTGAAGTACAACTTTGAGGGGATGTAGAAGTCATGCTATGCACTATGTAAAACTATGGTGGGTAAAAGCAGGTCAAATTCACACCTGAGAAATAATCTCTATAACTGATCTATGTCAATGCAGGGTATCTGCAGGTCTAAGCGGACATTTTAGGGTCATTTTGACCAGTTGGAGGGGTTTGCACAAAGGCAAACTTATCAATAGAGATGTGTCCAATTTGCACCAACATTTGAAAACAAAAAAAAGTACAATTTCAGCCCCTGAAGCCAGTTTCCTTGACCCCCAAAAATAAAATAATAATAAGAAGAATTATAATAATCTGCATTTGCTACCTTAACAAATCCTCGAAAAGTAAGATACGGACGGGCTTTAAAAATTAAAGTTTTAAAAATTCAACCCCTGAAACCAGTTTCACTTCGCAACATGAAATGTGGTAGGTATACCTAGCTATTATGAATAAAAAGATTCAAGAAGCCATGTTAGAAAAGACACAAGAGGTCTGCCATTTTGGTTTTAATGTTGGGGCTATTTTGGCCATTTTCAGGGTGCCTTTTCTGAGAGATTTTGCCTACTAAATCTGAGGCCTGTATACTACACAGATGGATGACGCTATATTGCAAAAAGTTTGATTTGTTTTCAACCAGTCATTTACGTGTCAATCCCTACAAATATAAACTCCTCCTAGAGAGTTTATCCACTTTTGGAAGACGCCAACTTTTGAAACAGTTTTCTTCAAGAAGCCAAGTTGGAAGAGACACAGGAATAAGCCAAGTTGGGGGAAAAAAACAAGTCAACCATTTTGGTTCAAAGTGGCTGATTTAGGGTCACGTTTACAAATTTCATGCATTGACAACTCTAATAAGTCAATCCGCATAGAGTAATTGAATGGCCGCACCTGAACAGGCCGGCTGGGCGGTGTGCTAATGAGCGGAGCAGCGCCCATGGCGGATGCGGCGGTCAGGCTACGCTCCCTCTCCTCCTGGTAGATGCGGTCGCGCTCTGCCTCGGGCAGCTGCAGGAAGTTCTGCATGGCGCGCAGGTTGACAAGCAACGACTGCGAGGCTGTTTTCGGGTCCTCTTCTTTGCGCAGGATCTCGGACAATAAGCCCTGCACGACACCGTAAAAGAAAGAAAGAAAAACACTTGTCACAGAAGTGTTGGTAAGCACTGGCTGTGTCCTACTTGTGGGAAAAAAATGTACCACAGTCTTGTTAAGTGGCCAGTGGCTGAAAAGTGGTCGGTTTAGCAAGATGGACAAGGTCTATGGTAATATTAAAGGAAGTGTGACAATTTCTAGCAAGTCGTGGCTGAATCCTCTTCCTGACAATAATCAACTGTAGTCTCGATGTTGCAGGGGAAAAAAAGTTAGGGTGCCACAAAGAGGCTTCAAGCAACATTAAATGAGGCCTAAAGTAACATTTTGTGCCAAATACTGGCTATGCCTGACATATTCTTCAAGTGCCAGGGAAGAAAACTGGTCAGGGTGGCAAGATGGAATCGGACAACAGTATCATGAAAGTAGCGATGCGAATTACTGGACTGTAAAGGCTGCCTCCTACTTGTGAAAACCATCTACGGTAGTATTCGGAAGAGGCTTACAGAAACATTTAAAGGTGCTGTGAGAATTGCTGGAAATTGCTGGCTTTGTCCTTCATGGGACAACAATCTACAAGTTTTCATATGCTAGGGAGGAAAACTGGTCAAACATATTGCAAAAACATGAGACTAACATAATATCATGTTTTTGAGGAAAAACTGACGATTAATGATCATTTGTGGAAATCAAATCAGAGTGAAAATGGGTTCCAGGCCTTTCGGGGCAATCTTGGACATATTCTTAGAAGTGTGACACAGCTGGCAATCAGCATGCCCTCTTGTTTTCTCGTCAATAGCGTTGTGTGTAGCATGATTGGCTCTTTTTATAAATCTCTCGGTCGCACGCTGCGCAATTCTCTCACTGTCAATAGGTGTGATTTGCTTTGAAAACAAGGTGACGGAGGCAAGTGTTGATTTTTAGCCACTTTTTAGTTGACTTGCAAATGTTCTGTCGTGTTGGCGTAAAAGCAGAAACTATTTTGTTATTATTAAATGTCCACAAAAGATGTACGAGTAGACTCTTCACTGCAGAATTATACACTGAATCGTCCTTATTATTCTTGGCTTGAACAAATCGCAATTTTGAGGGCTTCCCCATCGAAAAGAATTAAACAGATGAAGCAAAAATAATCCAGCCCCTGAAGCCAGTAGGATTTGGTCACGTGAAATTTGGTAAGCATTTCTACCATGAGTTGACCAACAACAACAAAAAAGTCTCAAGAAGCCTATCCTTAAGGCGCATTCCCACGTTGCAATTTGTGGCATAAGTTTTGTGGCATGCAACACATTGCAACGTGTGAACCCCGAAGTTGGACAGACTTTTGTGGCATGCAACGTGTTGGATGCGTGTTGCATGAAATAGGACTTGCTCTATTTTCTTGCAACGTGTTGCATGAACCCGACCAATCACAACGCGTTGCGCTATCACGTGACAAAAACATCACGTCGTAATGTAAACACGGAACGCGGAAGTATAATGGCGTCGACACAGAAATCCCAAAAAATCGAGCTCTCCCCGGGCGACACGAAAGGTTCATTAATTATTAAAAGTTCAAAATTGGTGCGATCCATTCGAAGGAAATTTCTGAAATTATCGGGGTCCTCGGCCGCCAACTCCTGCATCAGAGCGTTGTAAGCGCCGAATTTTTGCCGTCTCCCGATCCACGGTTGTACCCAAAACGACCGTTTGGGTTTTGGCTCCTCTAGCTCGGCTAGTAGACCGATAGCTGCCAGTTCCAGGAGATCATCGTCACTGTCGTATTGACAATTAGCCGCCATAGTCGCAGAACGAAATATGTTGCTTAGCAACGTTAAATGCGCATTCGTAAAAATATTCTCGCGAGATTTGAAATTGTTTGCAACTGTTGCAATGTGGGAACACATTCGGTTTGCAACATCATATTTGCAATTGTTTTATGCAACACGTTGAATAACACAAATTGCAACGTGGGAACGCGACTTTAAAAGACACAGGAAGTCGGCCATTTTGTTTGAAGTAGCCATGGTTGGTTTTCATGGGTTTTTTTGTGTGTTTTGTTTTAAAATCCAGACCCCGAAACCAGTTCCTTTGACAACATGAAATTTTGTAGACATGTCGGTCATGACTATAAACCCATAAAAAAGGTCTCAAGAAGGCCTGTTTGAACAGAAACAGGAAGTTGGCAATGTTAGCTTGAATTAGCTATTGTAGTATAATTCTGGCCAATTCCAGATTGCCCTTCAAAGGCACGCTTGTCCTATAGATTTTGTCAAATTGATACCAAATTGTAACTGCATACGCTTATAGGACGGAGGAATTTTGTTTTGCGATCGTGAAAGAGTGGAGTATGGCAGCAAAGTTTGATGAGTGGCGTAAAAGACGAATCTTGAGTAACTCAAGAAGGTCAGACCCTGTTTCACTTCAGGCTTTCTCACACTCAAAAATTCAACGGACCAAGTGGCCATGTTAGGGTCAATTTGGCCATTTCCAGTCAGGGGTCCTTCAAAGATGAACTTGTTCGAGAGATTTTGTCTGCTTGTTGACTTTGAAACTTAGCTTGTAGCCGACGTGTGCACATTTTGAGCATGACGTCTCTGATCCACTGGTGAAAGGATACTTTGATTCTCTCCTCTTTCATCTCAAACTGCTTTAAACAACAAAGCGTATGAGGGGAAAAGTGGTTCAGACTGCACGACTGTCCGTGTTTCATGTTACATGTTGTGTTTATTATTTTACTTTATGTTTACTGTTTTGTTAAGCGCTTTGTTACAGCTGCCACTGTTGTGAAAGCGCTATATAAATCAGCATGTATTGTAAGTTTGAAGCACGTACAATAGATAGATGGTTGACACGAAATTGTAAACTTTCTTTCCCCCATTGTGTGTGAGTGGACACATTGAATGACTGCATAAATCACATCCTCAGCTACTCCCAAAGCTTCTCCACCAACACCTCCACCTGCACCTCATCTGCCCCCCCCCCCAAAAAGAGCTAATAAATAATCCTCAAAAGACAAACTCTTAGACTGTACATAAGGCCACATTCTTCCATCAGCACAGATAACAGATTGTTTGTGTGGGAGACAGTACATATTGTACTTCGGGCAGAAGGAGAAGCACAACTAAAAGATTCTTATCATGTAATGTTTGACTGAATTTTTTGTTTATTTTGAAGTTGAGGAGAGTCGTACATTTGCATAAGCCAAACACGTGTTCGTGAAAGATCAGAATTTGACGGCATGAAGTACGAATATCAACGCTTTCAAGACGATATATAAATAATTGATAGGATTTAATGTTATTCTTGCGGATGCATATATTTTAATATTGTAAGACTGTCAACTATTTAAAAAAAGCCTGTTCTATGAAGGACTTTGTCAAATTTTCTGCAACCTTTTTCTTGAAATACAACTTGTCTTATAAATATATGACATTTTCTTAAAATATAATGTTCTTGTAAGACTGTGACTTTTTCTTCTTTGATTATCCTTTTCAGTGTGTGTCTGACGAATGGAATCAAATTAAGCCGTCCTTCCTCTTCGCTGCCACCTTACCTGAGTTCTGTTGAAGGCCACTCGGGCAAAGACGGCCTGCGATATGCCGGCCCGCTTGAGCTCATCGCGGACCCACTGGTAGATCTCAGAGGACACCTCGGTGTTGGATCCGACCTGGGGCTCCAAGGGCTTGGCGTGCGAGTTGCGGTTCACGGGCGGGTGATTAAGGTACTGTTGCGACAGCGACTGCTGCGCCAACAGACGGTTGACGGCGTACTGCTGGTTGAGGATCTGCGCCATCACCAGCTGCTGGTTGACCAGCTGGGGGCTGATGGGCGTGGACACCAGGCCCGGGTGGTGCAGGCCGGGGGGCATTTGCCGGCCCCCTGCCTGGCCCCCTCCGTGCTGCGGGGGTGGCGGCGGGGCGTGGGACAGCGGGGGCACCGGGGACGAGGGCGTCTGCTCGGCCGTGCTGCCCGGGATGGGCTGCTGCTGCTGGGAGAAGCCCAAGTGGTTGTGGTTGGAGCCAGGCGGTGACAGGTCGGACAGGCCGTCCATCTCGGCTGGAGGGAAGATGGTAAGAAGGGAACGGAAAATAGGGACACTGTGTGAAATTCAAAAGAGAAAATGTCCTAAACAAAGGTATCGGAAAACAGGGAACGACATTTGGGGAGACACTGTTTTATTTCCCAATCACTGCATTTGGATTGTTGAGCAAGGAAGGACATCTCTTAATTGGTCGCCGTTTGTCTGAACAAACCGCAGTCTGAAACACTCATTTGAAATCTTAATGGCTGTCTGGAATGCTGAATAGAAATTCTAAGCCTAGTTTAAAATCTTAATTTATAAACTTAACCCAAGTCTGACACCCCAAATTTAGTTTGAAAGCCTAATTTGAAAAGTTTGAACACCAACTTGGAAACGTCCCAGTCTGAAACTCTAACCTTAGTTAATTTGAAAGCCTAGTCTGAAACTCAAACTTTAATTTGAAACCTTAACATCAGCCTTAGTTTGAAACCCTAAACCTGGCCAAAACCCCTAATTGGACATTCTCCCCTGAAACCCTGAAATCAGAACCTTCTCCTGAAACCCTAACTCCGGTCTACAAACCCAAATTTCAAACCACTCTTTCAGATTAAAATCTTAATGTAAAACCCTAACCCTCTCATGAAATCATCATTTGAACCCTACCCTTGGTTCAAGGGTCAACAATGTCAAGAGCTTGGTTAAAAGACATTCTGAGCTCATAACATCGATGATCGTTGCTGCCAATGATGAACGTTTTGCGCTTTTGTTGTTGGACTTGAATGTGGCCTTTTCACAGCAGTGAGGGGGCCGCATTCATATGTGAACACCTCCACACTCTGCATTTATTCATCCCGATGAAAATGGCGCTAAGACATACTGTATGTTTTAAGCAGATGATGAAGATTAAAAACGCGTGGACTTTTTCCAAAAATACCCACAATCGTTGCGCCCCGTTTCCCGACTGTCAGCGAGCACAAAGCGAGCGGCCGGGATGTCTATTGAGCGTTTGTCAAAAACAAATGACGATGGAAGGGGGTGAAGGGGGTTAGTGGGAGGAACAACAACAACAACAAATAAAATCATCCTGGTAATAATCACATCTTCTTTTTCCGGTAATCCCTGCCATTCCCGGGTCTCTGCTGGTATGACTTGTATGTGAATGTGTATGCGTGTTAAATGCTGGGGGGCACTGCCATGCAAATTGAATAGAGAAAAGGAGCATGCGGTCCCCGAAACAGGGGGGAGGAGGAGGAGAAGAAGGAGGAGGAGGAGGTGGTCCTCTTGTGGAATGATGCCACAAAAGAGCCCTGGATTAAAGGCACAATGGGAACGTGATGTGGGCCGCGGGGGTGAAGAAGTGAATGAGGAGCTTAGGATACATGAGAAATGAGTAGGGAACTGATCAGAATTGACTGGACCAGATTCCATAGTCGATACTGCTGCAAACCCAACCTACTGGTTGGGTTTGCAGCAGACATAATCTTATGTCATATTAGATGGAAAATAAATCTTATTTGATGAATAAAAATAAGGACAAGTACTACTTAAAATACAACTTTAAAGCCTTTTTCACACTGCACTTAGCAGGATCTAACAGTGCAAAGGTGCAGGGTTCGATTCCAGGTCTAGCCTTCCTGTGGAGTTTGCATGTTCTCCCAGTGCCTACGTGGGTTTTCTCCAGCTACTCCGGTTTCCTCCCACATTCCAAAGACATGCGTGGCAGGTTAATGGAGCACTCTGAATTGTCCCTATTTGTGAGTGTGCATAATATATATAATGTATATATAGATTATATATAGATTTTTTTTTCCACAGAGTCCCCCTAATTCAAACACTGGCCTCCATCGTCCTGAAGGAAAGCGTGTGTGTGTGTGTGTGTATGCATGTGTGGCCAAAACATACCTAGTGCATTAGCACGGGGGCTCTCCCGAAGGATGCACGTACCCAGGTAGCCTTCCAGCTGGGATGATTGGCGGATGCCTAGGGGGTTGAGGGAGCGCACACACACACACACACACACACACACACACACACACACACACACACACACACACACACACACACACACACACACACACACACACACACACACACACACACACACACACACACACACACACACACACACACACACACACACACACACACACACACACACACACACACACAGTGGCGTAGTGAAGAAAGAAAGGAAAGTTAATATGCCAGCCAGGCACATCAAAGAACTTGCAGGTATGGGAAGTATGGCGCGATGCAATGAGCGGCCATTCCAAAAAGGGGCGCGGCCATTAATGTTCCCGTGCCTTGATGAGATAGCATCGCAATGTCACGTTATTAATTATCTGTCCTGTCATCGCAACCAAGAAGAGAAGATTGTGATCGAGATTGCCAACAACTGCGATTGCTCAACATCTTCGCAAACATGACTAATAATTGAAAAAACTAAAAACTGAAAAAACACACAACACAGTAAGATCACCAGCTTGTGTGAAGCTTCTATGCTCCAACACAGATGTGAAGCACCCCTGCTCCCCACGAAAAAAAAAAAAAATTAAATACAAACTGTCCAGTTGTCCCGGGCAGCAATAGTAGCTCACAAGTATCATACAACACAGATGTGGAAACTGTCCCTCCCCAAAAAAATTACCCAATTGAATTTGAAGTTCATTGATTGTGACAGATTACAATGGCCATACACAGCTAACATTTGCCAGAAGTTGGTTGGTGGACTCCATGTAACACAGATGTGAACAGTTCTCAAACACGGTGCTTCTACAACTAAAACATTGGTGATTTTAATACTAGAATGACCATATACAGGCCAATGGTCCTCGGCTATAAAAAAAAAAGAAAAGGAAAAAAGCCTGAGGCCTCAATTTGTGTGTGGTGTGATTGGATCAAATGAAAGCAAAGTCAGCTCAGCTGCTGAACAGTGTGGCGTAATCTCAAATTATTAGATAACAAGATAAAAATGTGTCGGCCGCTTCATGTGACAGCAGTGAGACAAAGACACACTTAGTCAGACAACATATTGGGTTAGTGCGTGTGAAGGACAAAAGTGTGTGTGTCACATTTTTGTAAAAACCCGCCCCACACGGTTCTGCTTACCCATCATATCCTTTGTCTTCTTGAAATGTTTATACCAGCGCCCAAATTCTTGACACTTTGCCGCCGACACATTTGCATAGTAAGTGCTGTTGACAATGGAGGAAATCATACTCTGAAAGAGAGATTGATTGAGAGAGAGAGAGAGAGAGAGAGAGAGAGAGAGAGAGAGAGAGAGAGAGAGAGAGAGAGAGAGAGAGAGAGAGAGAGAGAGAGAGAGAGAGAGAGAGAGAGAGAGAGATATGAGAATCCCGCCGTTGGATAAAAATTTTTAAAAAAATTAAAAAATGACATCATAGACAAAACAGGCAGTGAGCAAAAATACAAAATCGACAGGAACTTCGAACTTACAGAGAAAATAAAGCAGTTGACAGATGCCAGAAGTTGATGTTCACTCCATGCACCGCTGACGTGACTTATAAATTCAGTGTTTTAAAAGCTCTAATAATAATATATACAGTTCAATGGTCCTGGGATGGAATCGCAGTTCACAGGTGCCATGCAACACGGATGTCAAGCAGTTGTCAGAAATACTGCCCAAAAAAGGAAATATTAGTTCTGTGATGTTAATGCTATAAAAGGAACAAATAAACTCAAAAGCTTCCCAGATGCTGGAAACGAATTATGACTCCATGCAATACAGATATTAAGCACTTCTCAGAAACAGTGCCCGTACAACTACATTTAATTTGTGATTTTTAATGTAAATACAGTCAAGTGGTTCTGGGCTGGAATAACAGCTAGCCAGAAGTCGGGGGGGCCTCTATGCAACACAGATATGAAGCAGTGCTTAATCAATTTCAGGAAATATTAGTCCAGTGATTTTAAAGTTATAATGTCCATATGCAGTTCAATAGTACGGAGATGGAATGACAGTTCACCAGTGCCATGCAATGCAGGTGTGAAGCGGTTGTCGGAAAGAGTACTATTTTGTTGGTTTTTACCACTACAATGAGCACTTGTATCTAAATGGTCCGGGGCTGGTCAAACAATTCCCAAGACCAGTGCAACACAGATGTGAAGCAGTTGTCAGAGTGCTCATACAACAAATCTTAGTTCTGTGGTTTTAATAGCTGTCTCCAGGTGTCAGAGGTCACCGTCTATTCTTTTCGACAAAGATGTGAAGCGTATCTCAGAAACGGCGCTTATAGAACTTTGTATTAGTTGATGGATTTTAATGCCACAAGGACCATCTGCAGTCCAATGGTCCTGGAATAGCAGTTAGCCAGAGGTTGGAGGATCCCATGCAACACAGATGGGCAGCAGTTGTCAAAAAAAAAAAAAAAAAAATACGTGCTCGTACATGCAGTGGAGGTAAAACGAAAAGGCTACGACGGTACAACAGAGCAAACTTTTGAGAGTACAGACATAGAGAAAAAGTAAGTGAAACACATCACGCATGCAAGCAGATTGGGTCTCGTACAACAAAAGGAACCGACAAAGAGCCTTTGCCCGTTCTCCTTTTTTATCAAATGCCACCGAGTTTGTCTGGAGTTGCTCTTTTCGTTTCATCACACAGGGAAGCTAGCTGTGCATCTGTTGAACGCAGTAGAGATCTTTACCTTCAGAAGGCCGCCACGTAGTCGTTTAATAATAATAATCGCAGCAGCTGGCTCTGTTTTAACAATCTGTTGGCAACTCGGAATTCAAGGAGATGGCAGGTCGCGGGGAGCATGTCGGCCGCGCGATCCCGTCTCATCCCATCACATCGGACCTGCGCCCTCCTCCTCATCCTCACCTTCCTCCTTCCTCGGAACTAAGCAAGAGAATCTTCGCCTCCGCCGTGGTGGCTTTTCATTATTAAAATGAATGTTTTAACACCTCGCTGGCCTCCGGGTGAATATCAAGGTTGGCACGGAGGGGGTGCGGGGGGTAGGCGGGGTGGAGAAAAAAAACACTTTTCGATCATCATACATATTCAAAAGAGACCGACCATCTGTTTTCGATTTACAGGTATATGCGCTCTTTATCATTTTTCCGTAATGTATGCGCTTGGGGGAGGTTGCTGGCGAGCACAGCAAGATCCACTGCGACGGTGAGGATGTACCTCGACAACAAGGGGACATGATCCCTCAACTCCTGACCTCCAAGTCACCCCCGTTCACTTGTTTATACCATCATGCACGAGGGTGGAAACTCGTGACAAATATATGTAAACAAAACAGACCAAAATAAAGAAATAATTCCATCTAGCTACTGGTCCAGAATGCTGCCCGAGTATCGGGATCAATCACGATATATTTTTTGGAAAATCTAGCAAATGAGCACCCGGTCCAGGGTAGTGCGACTTGAGTGCTGACTACAACTTGTATAACAGCAGTGAATCTATGATTAAAAAGAAAAATAAAGCAATAAAAGTGCTTTACATTCGCCAGTGACAACCAGCTGGATAGATAATGACACACTCATAAGTAAGAGTGTTTTATTTTGAAAATCAATGGAGGGTTAACCACCAGTTTACAAATTGAGCAATTTCCCTCATGGATCAATAATGTTTTTATTTTGAAGTCCAGCAGATGAGCAGTTGGCCCAGAATACTGCTACTCGAGTGCTGACTAGAACTTTTATAATAGCAGTGACTGGGAGAGAGAGCGAGAGTGAGTAGGAGAGATTGAATGCTGCTACTCGAGTGCCAACGAGAATTCAACTACATTGCTGTTGATCAGAGTGATTCCTCAATAACTACACTTAAGACTTTGGTCAGGAAGTGTGAGTCATCTGTGATATTAATGTTCCCAAAAGAGTGACCAATGTCCATCAGGGATCAATAAAATTAGGTTTTATTTTGAAAGTTATGGAGGACTAAGGTCCAAGTTATGCAATCAATATTCTTCAAAATTCGGTACATAAATTAGTGTGAGCATGACATCTGTGCGTCCATTTATCGAGCAGATGGGCAGCTGGTTGAGAATGCTGCTTCTCGAGTGCTGACGAGAACTTATATAACAGCACTTATTCTGCGGGATCAAAACTCACAACAATTGGATGACGGCGGCTTTGATTGGACGGCAATGAAATGCGGGGTAGTGGGAGAATGCTGGTACAAGCTGCAAAAGTTGAATCACTCTTGTCTTCATTTTAAATTTGCATATACCTTAAAGCAGGGGCGTCAAACTCATTTTTTTCCGTGCGCCAACATTGTAGTGACCGTTTCCCTTGGAGGGCCGTTATGACTGAAAGCAAATTAATAAAAGTCAATAATAATGGTTTATTCAACTATTGTTTAAGATAAATTAAATGAGGGGTTTGGTTCCAAGAAAATGTTTAAAATATGTCTCTTATTTATTACATATGAGATTTTTACATTTTGGTACAGATTTTAACAAGCATCACGGAAGTTGACATGTTTGATTTGTCTTCGCGGGCCACTTAAAATGATGTGGCGGGCCTTGAGTTTGACACCTGTGCCTGAAAGAATTTAAGATGTAAGCTTCATAATGGTTAAGATAAGAGCAGCTGCTTGCTCATGCGATATGACGCCATTTACACGTGATCTGATTAGTCTGCTAATCGCAACTATCGGCGAGTCGTCAACTCGCAAAACAATCATTTGTAGCCTCCATGCAACACAGATGCAAATCATCTCCCATGAGGAGTTAACAGCTTATAGGATAGCTGTACATAATAATTGTCATATAAATATGACTAAATATGTCAGAGTGATTTCATGCTAGAATGTTTATAAAGTCCAATGCTCCTTGGGTGAGAATAGAAAGTGCCAGAAGTTGCACTGGATGCCATTCAACACAGATGCGAGACAGTCGTCGCAAACTGCTATTTTTCTGAAATCGAAAGCATCTCGAAAATATTTTTGTTGCGTTTTCTTGGGAGGCCCTTCACTGAATGCTTGCATTCACTAAATATTAGTTCTGTGATTTAATGTGGCGATAACCATCTGCAGTCCTACTATATATGCAACCGGTTTGTAGCATATGTTCAATCAGCATATAGCTAGTGACACCTGGGGGAGGGGTGGTGGCCAATTAGCGTCATCTGGGCGGGGAGGGGGGAGGATTCGGAGGACATTTTGTGCTCAAAATTGGAGGCGAGCAGGATGAGGCACATTCGGACATGCGGCGTATTACAAAGCCGCCTTTTGTGGCTCCGCTGAAAAGCCTTCATTCAATTTGAGTTGAGCTGAGTGGAGGGTTAGCAAGGCAAAGTCTTCCTTTTAATGGCTCATACATTTATGCATGACGGCGTTCTTTACTTTGTCCTATTGGATTTTGGCCTTTTTATCTTAGCTTTTAATGTAGTGAATCGTAGTGCGTCCACCGCTACCTGACTTAGCCTCGCCGAATTCCCCTCCAGCCAGCCGCCCATGTTTTATTTACAGTGTATCTGGGCTTAGGCATCCTCTCTCTCTCTATCTGATTCCCTTCTAAAAAACCCCACCCACCCAATGCTTTTCCAAGGCTGGCTCGCCCTCGCCGCCATCTTTGACACAGATGTTCTAATAAACGCTGCTCATTAATCAGCCCTCTCCCTCAATACATCACGCCGACTCTCTCACAAGGGGCCCGGCCTCGTGATTGTGTGTGCGACGCACAAAACAACAACAACAACACACACACACACACACACACACACACACGCACACACACACACACACTAGAACCCTGTGATGCCACTTTGGTTGCCATTGGGAAGGCTCTGTTACAACATATCAACAGGTAACATGGCACTGCACCTGTGTGTAGTGCATATCATGTGTGTGTGTGTGTGTGTGTGTATGTGTGTACAGGGGTGGGGGGAATAGCCATCTGCAGCTCAATGAGCTTATCAACATGACCAGGAAGTGGCACTGGGTAGACTATCGGGGCCCCAACATCTACTCTGTTCCCATCTAGGGAAACAGGAAGTGTGTGTGGTGTGGCATCTGACACACACAGACACACACAAAGGCAGAATAGCACACTTCCAGCATCAGACACACACATTCCTATTCGGGCAGGGAGCACAACTGCATTTGCAACCTCGCCAACATCACAGCTCAATTATGACATCCACCTCAACTAGGGTGACCTACAAAAACTGCCCCCACAATACACACACACACACACACTAAGATGGCATTTTGATGACTCTTTGCAGCCGACGCATCAGTGTGTGTCCAGAGATTGGGGAGGGTGGTGCTCGTTTGTTGCCATAGTTCCTGTCCAAGTGGGCAAAGGAGGGCTGCCAAGCTTGGTACCAACCAACCACAGCGCTAAATCATGATTGGCTGATTGGAGCGAGAGGGATTAGCACACTAAGACTTCAATGCAGCGGTCATGACTGAACACATACATCCTATTCGTGGACATGACACCTATGACATTACTCCCTGTGTGGATACAAATATAGGAAAAGACTGAAACTAAATAAAAACCGAGTGGTGTGGGATTTATTTTTAATGGCAGTGTCATTCATAAGGATAAAGAAAAGTTTGTCTTTTTGAATAATAAATCATTATTGTTATTAATGCTCGAGTGCATAGATATCGCGAGCCAGGTTAAATGTTTCGCTTTGCTTCCTTTTTAAGAAAAACAAAAAACAAAACACCAGACGAGAAATAAAAGGTGACTCCCGAAATCTTGCTTCCCCACTTACACAGCAGGTCAGGGTAACGGAAAACGGGGCCAAAAATGTCTTAGGTCAAATCGTACCCTACCGAGATGACAGATGGCAAAAGCACATAGATGCACGCAGCATCGTTTGTGACGAAGGTGCGAAGTCAAAACTACGCAGTTTCTCTTCAATAACTCAGGTTGCCTCGATGCAAAGCAACACACAAGCTGTTCCCTCTGAATAATAGAATACAAATAGGAACGTCGCATTGTGTTTTTCTGCACTTGGTTTATCCAAATCAAGTCAAGACGATTGGCTGTTGCTTTTATAGCTAAACATCACTCCAAATAAAATAGAAAACACAATGCAGTAATAAAACATGTTTTCGTTCGCACTTTGATATGGAGTTGGAGAAGCTCTATCTGAATGTTCTCGAACAAATGAGTGCCATTCTCGTGTTCATTTCTAGGGGTCCATCAAAAACTAACTGGAATCAAGAAGAATCATCCCGAACAGCCAGTTTCACTTCGCGATAGAATATTTGATAGGCATGCCTACGACAAGTCAACCCACAAAATAAGGTCAAGAAGCCATGCCTGAAGACACCACTCACTGCCATTTTGTAATAATTTCCACAGATCCTTCAAAAACGGACTTGTCGGCTGGGTAGCACCGACTGTAACTAACATAATTCAGCCCCCCATAGCCAGTTGCACTTGACAACATGCAATGTTGTCTCTCAAAACTTTGTCGTAGCATTTGGGCAAACCACAGCGACCAGAGAATAACTATAAAACTCTCATAAGTCATTTCCACGAGTTCGGATTGACCAATAATCAGGAAAATAAACAAAAAGCTCAAATATTATCGAGTCTAAACATACAGAAACGGCTTCCAGCTCAACTAAGAGCACAATAATAGGCATATTGTTACAATAATAAAAAGAAGAGTTGAAGAGATCTTCTTTTGCACTCACGAGACAACGGAGGCATTCTTCAATTTAATTTTAAAATTGTTTTGAATGTGATGATAATAATAAAATGTGTGTGTGTGTGTGTGTGTGTGTGTGTGTGTGTGTGTGTGTGTGTGTGTGTGTGTGTGTGTGTGTGTGTGTTTGCCAGCGCGTACGTGTGCGCGCACTCTCTTCTGAGCCTTCTTCACATATGGACCGTAAACAGGGTGATTACCAGACTGGGCTGGGCTCCGCCTGAACGCCACCCAGGGACTCTTTACATCATGAGCGCACTGCTCATGGCCGGCTAAACACACAAACACGCCGCCACAATGCAAAAGAACACACACACGCACGCACACACTGCACAAGAGCGTCTCCAGGTGACCATACGCTAGCCTGAAAGGAGATCTGCTTCCACATACACTAACAATATGCAACACAATGAAATACAGTTCGGACTCACACATTGCGCATATGCATTGCACAAACTTTGCATTGATGCGCGCACACGCGCGCACACACACGCACGCACAAAGATATATGGCCATTTCATTGCATTGAGTCCATAGCTGCCACCGTGATATAGTGACTAGAGTGCCTGTTAGCAGGATATATGCACACTCAACACACATACTGTGAGCGTGCGTGCGTGGGTATCGCAGAGGACCTCACGAGATTCTGCCAACAACAATATCATGAGGTTGAGATCATGGAAATGGATCAATTGGAAGAAAACCATCTGAAGGGTTGGCTCAGAGTCCCTTAAAATCACCGGCCTCCTCAAACTGGCGTCCGAAAAAAAACATTGTTTCGAAAAATGCTATTCCTGCGTTAATAAAGACTTTATGATGAGCAAAAGGTGTATTATTGGAATGGACCTTGATGGATGGACATTATAACTATTTTCTCTGGAGTGGATTGCGGGGTTTATAATTTTACGAAATCCTACGAGTGACTTTCCTTGCTGGTAGAAATCCGCAGAATTCACTGACTGATAATGGATAATTCATCAAGTTGATTTTGACCAGCAAATACATTTTCTATGCCAATCATCAAGAAAGTTGGCTTACTCAAACAAAGCAACAGCAATCGGTTGCGTTTTCATTGTTGGGGGACGGAAAAAAAAATGTTAGAAATATGCTTTCATTAGAGAGGAGAGCTTATATAACAGATCAAACTCAAGGCATTTGATAATATTGGAATAGTAAGTCACGGATAAAGTGTGTGTGCTTTTGTGAAGCATAGCTGGGCTTTTTTTGTTGCTCTGAGAATATATATATTTTTAAAGGGGAAGTAATAAGCAGACTGGGCTTCAGCACCTGTGATAAGGGGCATTCTTTAGCCAGAGAGCTCTGATTCATGTCTTTGAGTAACTCCTTGAGGGCGTTTCTTACTGTAGAGTGGCTCCATTGCTCTGGTGGCAGGTCCTCCAGCTTAGGACAACTGCGGAGAGAAAAAAGAGAGGGAGAGAGCGAGAGATAGAGAGAGAAGGGGGTAGGATATGGGGGAGGGAGGGTATTTGAGAAGAAGATAGGAATAATGAGAAACAATTCAGATGGAGAGCAGGCAGATAGCACGGATAGCACCGATGTTATCTGGAATTAAATTATTGGTGCAGCAATTCAACGTCCGACATGATTTAATCTTCATTAAAGCGCAGGGACAATTCCCCGATATGTGGGATAATCACGGCCATCTTTGAAACCTGCGAAATAACAGTAACGTCACGTGACGCTCCGATTAAGGCAACCGTAGTTTCTCGGAACGTGTCGAGTGAACCTATCCACCACTTTTGATGTCAGTTGGCAGTCAGCGTGTTGTCGGAAGACCCAACTGCACCCAAGACCCACCGTGTTTGACAGCAAGTGTGTTTTGGGGGTTATTGCTGGCCATTGGGGACAAACAGCTCAATATTCCTTTCATCTGACCATAGAACTTTCCTCCAGTTGGTCTTATCTTTGTCCATGTAATCAGTAGCAAGCTTCAGCCGAGCTTTAAGGTGCCGCTTTTGGAAGCAACAATTGTTTGCACGTTTGTCTCTCGGGACCCGCAGCTGTTTGGAAATGGCTCAGAGTGACTTGACGCAACTTTCTGAGTCACCAAAAATGCTCATTTATGTTGCTGCATGTATATTTTTGCGCGTTTCGTGTGTAGAACACGATAACCAAGCCCTTTTTCAAATATTGTATGGATACGCCACTTTCAAGAGCGTATATGACAAGTCATGTGCAGCATATTCCAAACACGATACAGCATCAGTGGGTATGGAGTGGCAGACTGAGCTGTGAAGGAGAAGCAGCAGCAGCACCACCTCCTCTTTATCTTCCCCTCCCTCCTGCCTCCCTCTCGCTCTCCATTCTCTCAGTTTTCCTGCTGCAAGCGCCCCTCCAAGACAGACAGATTTCATTTGGCGCATCAAGCAGATGCATCTGGAGATTACTCCCTCGCTCTTTCCCTCTCTCTCTATCACTCCCCCCCTCTCTCTTTCTCTCTCACTCCGTTGCTTTCATATTCTCTCTCTCTCCCCCTCTCCTGATTGTTCTGATTAGTTAATTACTTTATACAACACATCTGCTGGATTGATGCATGAATTATACATCAGCTGCATGTGGCCGCCGCCGCCGCCGCTATTATTTTGTCTTACTTCTACCTTCTCGCCGTGCTTTGCCAAAACATTGGCTACATGTCTGCAGTAGTCAGGTGAGCGATGAGGGATGTGGACGGGTGGGGGGTGGGGGTGGTTGAGATAATGGAGAAAATAACAACAAGGTGCAGGAAATGTACACACAAAGTAGATTAGGATGTTAGCAGAAAAACGACACCAGTTCGGAATCAGCTACCGGGGTAGCTGAGAGTTAAGGGGAGTCAAATTTAAGACCTCTCCTCCATCGAGTATGACTGCGAGGAGAGAAATGTCAAATTGTTTGGATCGACAGTAATTCCCCCACTATATTGCAGTTCACCTACTCCGGTGCTGCAATATTGAGAATATATCGTTTAACTAATTCACACACAGCAGCTCGCCCGGTGCGCCAGTGGTTAGCACGTCGACCTCACAGTGTAGAAGTACAGGGTTCAATTCCTGCCTCCCTGTGTGGAGTTTGCATGTTCTCCCCGGGCCTGCGTGGGTTTTCTCCGGGTACTCCGGTTTCCTCCCACATTCCAAAAACATGCACGGCAGGCTGATTGAACACTCTAAATTGTCCCAAGGTGTGAGTGTGAGCGTGGATGGTTGTTCGTGTCTGTGCGCGCGCACGCACACACACACACACACACACACACACACACACACACGGTTGTGGGTTGTTTTTTTTACGCCTAGTCATCCTCTTCACTACTGTCTCCCCTCCAGATTTTTCTAGCCACAAGAGAAATTTGCAATGGAATACCCAGCCTGTGCGTGTGTACGTTTGAGGGTGCCCTAACCTGTGCAGCTGGATCTTGAGCGTGACCACGTGGTAGACATCCTGAAGCATGTCGGCCACCGTGGCGTCGGGCGCATCAGTCACGTATGACAGGGGAATGGGGTTCCACTTTCCAACCTGAATCATACCTGGTGGAAAATTGACGCAAACGTGATGAGAGTTGTTCCATTGTTCCACCTGTGATTAACTTCTTCTTACACTTGTATGCTAGTTAAATATATAATTTTATATCAAGGATAAGAAATTAACGAAAAATTAAGGCAGCAGAAGACATTTCATCCTAAATTTATTTTGCATTTTGAAATATATTTCTAACTTTTCTTTTTTTGCGGGGGTTTTGGGGGTGGGTCAATTTGACCCACAACATGCAAAGGAAGTGTTTGCGAAATCAAAATTAATTAAAAAATTTGCATAACACTGAGTAATTAAAACCAGCCAAATACATCTTATCACACATTTTTGAAAATTGAGGATTTTTAAAACTTTTTTTCTTAATGGGGAGGTATCAAACATAGCATG
Organism: Hippocampus mohnikei; assembly: GCA_026261675.1. Lineage (NCBI taxonomy): Eukaryota > Metazoa > Chordata > Actinopteri > Syngnathiformes > Syngnathidae > Hippocampus > Hippocampus mohnikei. The sequence continues at coordinate 7,004,720 of JAKGUB010000556.1, forward strand.
GTTTGTTTGAAAATTAATAATTAATTAAAAGTATGTGTAGTAAAAAGAAGATTAAATAAGTGTATCCCTGAATAAAATGCTATTTTGTTTATTTAAATCAGGAGGTTTAAAACATTGCCTGTACAAGTTTACAAAGCTTGATCTATTTCCTATGGTAAATAAATAATCTCAATATCACCTAATCAGACCATTATTTGGGTGTTGCTAACAAGTTGGAATCTTTTTTACACTCATAAATGCACAACTGTATGTGCAGTATCAGTGATTAATGTGTCTGGCTGTCTCAAGTGCGCCATTCAGCGAGTAGCACTCGTGCAACAAAAGGGAGAGGATCAAGAGGCCGCGACGGCGCTTACCTTTGGCCTGGGCGGCTGAGCTGTGCGAGTACCCGAGCGAGAGCAGCGCCATCTCGATGAGCTGATTGAAGAGCATGTCCTTGCGCACCAGCACGAACTCGGCGTGCTCCTCCTTGCTGTCAAAATCCATAGGATTCTCATAGTGCTCCACCACGCAGAAGACGGGCAGCATGTTGCCTGCCAGACACACACACACACACACACACACACACACACACACACACACACACACACACACACACACACACACACACACACACACACACACACACACACACAGAAAACCTTTGAGCGATTGCTTTCTATGCACAATGGCCGCATGAAGATCATAAAATGCATTTTTTCTTCTTTTATGGGACAATTTCTATCTTGACCGTCGCCTATTTGTCGTGTCGCCAAAGTGAGGTATCAAACACTTTGGCAGGGAAATAACCTGCGCAATAACACATGCTGAGGCTCATTTAAAAATGTGATTTTAGTTTGAGTTTGATGCCTTTCTTCCGTGTAAAATTGTGAAACAGTACGGTGCTTGGACACACGTTTTGGGACAACGCAATGGTAAAAGTGTCAAAAACGATGTTTCTTCTTTGATGATATTTTGATGTCTTCAAAATTTGATTGGGGCGGGTGGCCGGAGCGACATGCCCAACGATCATAAATTAGCGATGAAAAATAATTTAAGGGTGATGTGTTTGGTCACTGAAAAAAAGCGGTAGTCGTTTTGGAGATATGAGGAACATGCCTGGGAGCAGATGTTCCTGTTGATAGGTCTTTCCTGTATCCCTGCACAGCAAAGTGAAGAACATGACAGAGTTCCTTGCTAGATATAGGACATGACCAAACCATTTTTAATTCTGGGGCCGGAGCAGCGAATCTATTGCAACTCATATCACAATGAAAAGTGAAAAAAATTGGGGCAGCATGTGACTGTTTGATTGCAGGCTACTTCATAATTCTTGGAGAATGACATAGGATGAAAGGAAGACACTACCATTTTGGATTCTGGAAGAGGGGGAAGAGTTCTATTATTGATCAAGATGCAAAAACAAATCAAAAAGGCGAGGGGAAAAAATGGAGAAAAAAAAGCCATTTTGATTTTAGTGGCCAGTCTGTTAGTTGGCTGGCTGGCTGCTTCTTGGTTGATGGAGAACAGCAGGACAAAACCATTTTGGATTTTGGGGTAGGGTGAATGCTTCTATCTCCACTCAAAAAAGCAAACAAAATTGAAAAGAAAAGAAAACAACAACAAATATGTAGATTTTGGATGTACTGTATGTTATTAGTCTGCCTCTTGGGAGGATGACATGAGACAACAGCACCGCACGAGTATGAATTCTGGGGCAGGGCAAACAGCATTCATGAGAATCTTCTATTGGTACAATATTGGCCTTTTTGTTGGAACACCCTCAGATCCTTTTCCAAACGTGGTTAAAAGTTCAAATACTGTAAAAATATCACTACAGGTGCAAATGAATATAATATTTAAAAAACAGCATTCCCCAAAGCACAAAAGTACTTTGAAGCACATTGCGCTAAAATGTTAAGTCCATGAGACCTTGGCGATGTTCTCACACTATTGTCTTCTGCCTATTAAACTGACATCACGTCCTAATATTTTCCAATCCCTGGCATTCCAGAAGATGCGCGCAGAGTCCTGGCAAAACAATCAATCAGCCCACGGATGCCAGGGAATGTGCTGAAAGGGCTGCTTTTCCTCCTGCCTCGATTTTAATAGATAAAGATCTAACAATAAAGACTGCTGTGTAGGTTCATTTGAGAGGGGCGGGCAGGGTGGGGGATCAATACCGGCTTTGTTTCCCGGGTAGCCCGCAGACGGGCGGCGGTAAATATTGTTCTGGCGCTCGGACACAATGCCCGCTGTGGGTCCTCTCGCCAAGGCTTCGGCGAGGCCCTTCTGCTACGGATGATGGAGGTGAGAAATTAGGCGCTCTCAGCTGGAGCGCCGCAAATCGCAGGTTTAAAAGGAAAAGCGGCGCATCCGAGGACGCCTTTGCAGCCAACAATGCTCAAACAAACCCAATTTGACATCCTAAAAGGGTAATTAACAAAAATAAGGCGAGCATTTTTATTTATTTTTTGTTCTCTTCTGCTTGTGAATTTAGTTCTTCTTCAAAATAGGCTGAAAGCTTGCGCGGCGATGTCGGAGCAAAATATCAGAATGTCCTTTTAACAAAACCCATAAAACATCATTTGGTTCTGGGGCAGGATTGGATTCATTCTATTTTCATTGCTTCAGCCCAGCGTATGCCGGCGTTCAGATTTTCCCTAAAACGCTGGCATACGCTGAATTATCGATTTTTTTCAATTTTGGGCGTATACATAGCGCATTCATAACGGGCTGGGCGTATACATAACGTATCAGTAAATTATATAGAACGTTTGATAACTTATAGATAACTTATTCCAACGAATGCCTAGCGTGTTGCCGGCGTACACAACTTATGCCCAACGATAGTCTAATTTATGCATAGCGTGCAGCAGCGTATTGCCGGCGATCACGTGGCGTAGTCTATAAAAGGCTGGCGCTCGACGTTTCAAGCCCTGTCACACCTTGACGATTTAGCCAGCGTATGCCGGCGTAGGAAAAATTTGGCAAATACGCTGGCGTCGTCGAATAAGTTATTGGTAAGTTTTGTATACGTAACAGCACGCTGAAGCACGTTGGTATACGTCGAAGTATGTCAGCGTATGGCTATACGTCCCATATCGCAGGCCATAAGTAATAGGTAAGTTATGCGATCGTTGCACCGCGTTCAAACACGTTAAGTGTAGGTTACTCATAAGTCCAAATACGTCGAGAATACCTACTAGCTGTTCTCCAACATCCGTGCCTTTGGAACTTGCGCTTGGACATGCTGACCAGGCTGTCACGCACGTAGTTGGCGAAGGCTGCAGTGGCTGTGATGGGCTGAGCCTCTGCGAGACTTTGATGAGCTCCCCAGACTTTTCTTTGCCATGACGCTGATGTTGTTTGGTTTATTAATGACACAAGTCATAATGGCGTTTGATTGCTGCTTTAATAGCGTGAATAGCAACTCACAGTAACGATGGCAAGCCGCACCTTGCCTCTTGGGTTATACCATTTTAACTAGACCGGGGATAGTCCCCAAACAGATGTTGGTACTGCAATGTCTAGTGCAGTTATGATTTGAAACGTCGAGCGCCAGCCTTTTATAGACTACGTCACGTGATCGTCGGCAATACGCTGCTGCACGCTATTGCTAACAGAGGATCGGGGGGAAAAAAATGGATAACAGAGGTTCCAGTGTCCAGGCATTTGTGCATTTTCTTTAAATGAAATAATCTGTAAGCCATTTATATTTAAGGTTGTAAAAGACTTTGAAATGAGATAAAACCGGATCATCATTTGTGGTATGAATACAAACCGGTGCTATTCAATTATTCTCTGCCCCCCCCCCAGGAAGAACAAACATTTTGCGGCCCACCCCCCAAATCTTTACCGCGACTATAAATAGTATTGTTTGTCTATAAAATTGTTATAAGTACACCTCTGCATAACATTGTCCCCTTAACAACATTAATGAAAACAAAACAGAAAAAAAGAAACAAAGACCAACTTACAACAAACAACACAGTAACTTTATCAACATTTTTAGGGCATTCTATAAAAGAATTGAAGTGCAGGAATTTCCGTAAGATTAACAGAAAAACAAAATTGCGCTACTCTCCTGGATGTGCAATTACACTTTATTCTAGTACAACAAAATAAAAACAAGTTCCTGAGGCCACAGGTATACGTTGTTTCAAGGTTTGCAATTGACCCTCACGTTTGTGCAAATTTTATTAGCCCAGCTAAGGTGGTTTCCATTACATGTCAGCATTAAACTAGCAAGCTTTCATCTGACAAAATCAGATAGTTTGGTTGAACATTTTCATATTTAATAAGTATACTGCAATACTTTCTTGATGAACGTCAAACTGGGAGTGGCAGCGAGAGGTTTTTGGAAAACCTTTGGTCTTATTAGGAGAACTATGCAAAGCAAGAGAGTCTTCTTTTTTGTTTCCTCAAAGTGATGTTATATGTTAGTCTCCCATTTCTTGACAGCAAGAGGGCGAGAAGGGGCACTGAGGATTTAACTTTAAGAAGGGTAGTTTTAATAAGTTTGCCTTTGTTTAATGCGGGGAAACAACCCCCCCTCAAAAAAGAAAGTATCAAACTCAAGGCCCGGGGGCCAGATCCGGTCCGCCAGATCATTTTATGTAGCCCGCGAAAGCAAATCATGTGTGTCAACTTCCATGATCCCTGCTAAAATCTGTACCGAAATGTCAAATTATCATGGGTAATAAATAATGTTGAATTTTGTTAGCCTGTTTACAATCAGCTGAACAATAACTGACCAAACTATTATAGTTGACTTAACTGATTTCAAAACTAGTAATTCATCAATTTGTTGTGTACAAGTAATAATACGATGAGACGATCAAACATCTGTTGGCTTTCCCTGTCATAACGGCCCGCCGAAGAGAAAAGGTCAAAGTGGCTCATGACAAAAATGAGTTTGACAGCCCTACTCTGCAGTATATTGCAAAATTTCACCTATCACAGATGGATCTGTTACATATCGTCACGATGAACGGGGGTTAAGTGCTCCAAAGCGTTGGGCTTGAAACAATTCCTTTCGTGGAACTTCTCATGAAGGTTTGGCGGGGGTGCGGCACGGCTGCTGGGCTCTCCTCAGTCCTTCCACTCAGAATGATGAAGGTGAGGAATTAGGCTCTCTCAGCTGGAGCACCACAGTCGCAGATTTAAAAGGAGCGACGGCGAGGGGAAAAAAAAAACGGCCCATTTGAGGACGCCTTCCCAGCCAAACAAAGCCACTGTACTCACGCCAAGTGCAATAATGACTCGGAACCTGCAGGTTTTCCAAAGTCATTTCAAAAACAAAACATTGTAACTGTTTAAAAAAAAAAAAAAAAGCTACTTTGGCGGGTTAAAGAAAAACAATATCATAATCGCAAAATGGTTTTTGGAGGAAAAGAAAGTTGCAGGCGGGTAAATAAAAAAGCTGGAAGGGTTTGTTTGAAAATGACTACACCTGATTATATATTAAAAAGTACATTAAAAATTAAAGGTGGTGGAGGAGTTTTATCCCCCAAATTTTTGTTTGATTAAAAAAAAAATAATCAATTTAGCGACTTAAAATGACAACAAGCATATAAAACCAAAATATTTTGTCGGCTTATCTTACAATTGATTCAGAAGTTGGTTTCCTTCATGGCTCATGGAGCATGATTTTAATGTTTGGATAAATAGATGGGATTTGCAAATTCAAACATATTTTAAAATATGTGACACAAAAGTGAGACAATCCCAAAAGGCCAACAGAATAATTTGTAACCTGTGTTTTTTAAGCCTGGAACCTCCAAACTCATAAAACAATATATATAAATAAATAAAATAAAAATTACAGAAATAAAGAGAGAGAGGAAAAAGGTTCTATTTAAAAAAACGCCACCTCTTTTTGGACAGTTTGGGCAGATTTAAAAAAAAAAAAAACAATGTCACAATGGCAAAGTGGCTCTTGGAGGACGTGAAAGGAGGAGGACTAACGACACAGCAGCAGCGATGCAGCACGACACAGCGATGATTCTCACAGTGCTCCTCTGTTTGTCATTGTCCGCCACAATAAGTGTGTGTGAGCGCTTGTGCGTTTGTGTGCGCGCGTGTGTGTATTTGCATGCTGCGATGACTAAAGGAGCATTGTGATGAGGGTTTAAGAGTTTTGGAGTGCATGCATGCAGGCCGTGCGGAATGAGGGAGGTTGGTGGTGGGAAGTGGATGAGGGGCTTGCATGTTGTACTCAACTTTAAACGGCAATGAGTGTGATTGGATTAAACTCAGCATTTTATTATTAATGCGCCAAATCTTTATTAAATCTACAAATTCTCCAGGCCGTAAAAGAAAACCCCCAGCTCATCACACTTTCCCAATTAAGAATAAAGTTTATCCTGTTTACACAAAGCAGCTGGGACTTTTTTTTCTAACGCTAAGTAAGTCACAGCGTATCCATTTTTGGCATCTATCCATTTGGATAATGTAGCCAAAAGGTCATGTTCAAAGCGGTTTGCAGTGCCACGCTATGATATCACTATTTATGAGGGACAAACAAATATTTCCATTGGGCGATGTATCGTTGTCTTCTGTAGCAGAATTGCATCAACTGTCAATATTCCAATTTGGGACTTCATCCAAATATCTGCATTGACGCAATGGCATCACTATTCTAAATGGACATCTGGACGTTGGACACAAGATTTTATTTTCTTTGTAATCTTTCTTTTTCAGTTAAATTATGTGGAACTCAACGATTGAATTCCTGTCTTCATTAGTTACAGTCCACGGAGAAGAGAATAGGAGAAATTTGTTTCTAAATGTTTGCAGAAAAGAGTTGATGTGAACTGTGTAGTACTCAAATGTGGACGTATAGCGTAACTGTTTTCCACCATTTCAGTTTTTGTGACTTTAGTTGTGGCTAAAATGGGCCCCGGTGACTTGGGCCCCTGGCTTGAGTCTCCTTTCCCCTACTATATGAGAACTTTCGCGTTTATTTTAGCATAAGCAGTTTTCGGCGCAATTGCAACATGCAGTTAGCTAGCCCGCCATGCTTTCAGGCCAAAAAATGCTTCGTCCCTGCATGCCACGATTTACAGAACAGCTTGGCGTTGTAACTTTAATTCTCAAGCTTTAAGTATTTTGTGTTATTCAGGCTCCCGTAATATGTTGGAACACAGAGCATTGTGTTGTATACACTGCATTTATATCCGTTATTGCACAAATGCTATATTTGCAATGCCTCTGCTAACGTAGGAAAACTATTGCAACAATTTCCAACCACTACGGTCACGAGGCAGAGTTTAGCGTTGCAGACTGTATTGTAAAGTTATGTTCAATACTTGACATGCAGGTGTGGTTTGCTTAAAAAGACTGATGCAATTTCTGGGCTAGCGCTATCATTCAAACCTTGGTGCAGACGGTGAATGTGCAAAGAGATAGTTGCAAACAAAAGATGGTTCAAAATTAAATGCGAACGCTGGGTAGACTAAAGACGCATCAATGTTCAAGTGACAGAGGAAAGCATAGGCAAATCCACAATAGTCGTTAGAAGCGTTTGCTTAGCGGCGTAGCTCCGAGTGTTTTGTTTTGTTTTGTATATTTATTTAAGAAGCAGACATCATTTCACCATATGAACGCAAACACAATAAACTAATAAGTAGCAGACGCTGCTGAAAGTTTGTGGTCGGGCTGTCAATATTTTTAGAAAGGATCATTCTATTGATTGTTCCATCAACTAATCAAATAATTGGATGAACAAATTTTGCAAGATCTTTTTTTAGGATTATCATCTCTAGAGGCGTGTTTGTGTTTGGTGGTATATCCCCTACGTGCGCCACATACACGCATCTGGACACTAATTGATAATTACATGAGGTGTTGTGTATGAAAGGCTGCTTCCACGAATGAAAATGTGGGTATTGTTTTTACAGGCGCTCACTTTTTTTCCCCATCACAGTTTGGGGCCCCCATTCGAAATTAGTAGCCTTTTCGAAGTTTAGTCGCGACTACAAAATTACACGGAAATGATAAATTATCCTTTTTGAATCACAATTAATAACAAAATTTTTGAATGATGAGCGAAACATGTGGTTGTTACGAGAGCTCAGACTTGCACCCAAATCGACTGTCTCGTTGAGATCAGCAAATGATGAGTGAATTGATGCGCATTTGGGCTTTTCAGAAAAATAAAAACAAATCTTAGATCAACAAATGAAAATCCAGTTTCATCTAAATGGTAATTGTAAATAACATTTTATCAGAACCAAATTGGGTGTACACCAGCATGGTGACGCAGCAGCGAAAACTTATGGAAAATTTCTCTTTTTTAGTTTAAAATATCTTACTTTAACCACCAGGATCCCACACCACATTCTGGTCAGTGACAGAAACCAGGCTGTTTTTTTTTGTTTTGTTTGTTTTGTTTCTTGCTTTTGGTCCCATAAATCCATCCGCGTTGTGTCGTCACCTCTTCATCCTAACTAGCGCTAAGCTAGCAGGGGAGTTTTTCTCCCGCCGAAGCAGAAACACACACACACGAATTCCCTTCATTTGTTGCTATGACAGCGTGAGAGGCCAACAGCGAAGTAACGACTGAGGCGTTCAAACACCGCCGAGATGGGCTTCATTGACCGTTCTGCCTAACGGTTTATTGAATGCTCATTAGCTCTCTAACTATTCCCACACACTTCCGGGATCTCCCTTAAAGAGCCTGCCGCCTGACTTCACATGACGCATGCACACTCCCCACATACATACGTCACACACACACACACACACACACACACACACACACACACACACACACACACACACACACACACACACACACACTTGAGTTGCCAGTCAATCTGTGCGGCGACAATAAATTATTTGTCCGGGTTCAAAATTAATTTTTGATTCGGCCTGTTTTTCATGGCCAATTCACAACTTAATTCCAGTCACTACCGATAGACGCACAACCCTAACTGTTAATGATGCCCATGTGAATTCCCCATGAACCAGTGGTGTTGAAAATGCGTAATCTCTTAAATAAAAATAACATACAGCGCTTGTGGCAGGTCTTCAGCAGGTGATTGGCAGGCTTGAAGGGCAGCCCGGCCAGTTTGGTACCAGTGCTGCCCAGCCTGGCCCTCCCCAGGGGGCTGCCGTTCTGCTCCATGCGGGGCAGCTTGGCCGGTGGGGGCTTGGCCTCAGCCATGCTGTTGACCAGCTCGGCGTTCTCCTTGCCCAAACACGTCTCGCTGAGATGGTCCATCATCATCTCAGCAACCCTCGACTCGCTGCGGTCACCTGTGGAGACAGGGGAGTCAAACCAATTTTACGTGGCGGACTACAGCAGTTACTGCTGCCCAGAGGTTGCAAAAGGACCATTTTGCTCCATTTTTGTTAGCAAAGGAACTGTTAGCAGGCTAGCAAGTGAGCTAATTGCATTTGAAACTGTAAAATCCTTTTGATCCTGCTTCAGCATTTCTTTTTTACTCAGGTCGCCATCATGGAGTATGTGAGCATACAAAGTGTTAGCATATTAGCATTGCATAATTTATCATTACAAATAGTAAAGGAAATTATCTAAAATCATGATCCACAGGAGTGTGCCTCAGCGCTTTTGCCACTTACTGTAGGTAGCTATCTAGTTAGTTGTTCACATAACTGTTAGCATGGTTAGCATGGTATAAATTCTCATTCGACGTAGTATATAACCTAAGTGGAAATTTGTAAATTCTTAAGTGCCTTTGTGTTTTTTGTACTGTCTGGATGCACAATGTTCGCATTGCCAACAGTTGGCATTCCAACAACAGATTTTATTTTAGGTTTAAGTTGACTTTGCCATCTAAGCGTTAGCACTTCAGTTGGCCTAGCTGTTTTTGTCGTGTCTGCTTTTTTTTTTTTTTTTAAACAGCCCTTGTATTATGTATGACGTCCCACGAGTGAGTCCCAGGCGAGGTGGGCCAAACAAGCCTTGTTTCTTTTAAGCAAGAACACATTAATTTGCAGGGAGATTCCGCTTGGATGCGTACAGCGGGGTATGAGGTTCTGCTGCCGAGCATGCAGGGCAGAGGCTTGGCTGGGGTTTGGTCGAGGTTTTGTGAGGCTATGCATCAGTTTGTGCCATTACCATTATAAGACATTTTAACTACGTTTACCTTGTTTCTAATTGAATTTACCGGTATGTACGTTTTAAATGGGCAATTTGACACAGGACACGTTTCATTAGCAAAAAGTGACAAACACACACACACACATATGTATGGAATCAAAGCTCCAAAGCTCATTTCTATTGTATTGTACTTTTAAACAATTTTTAGAGTTTTTCTATCACTTTAAAATGTGTCAATTTGACCTAGGCGTGTTTACTGTACAAGGGTTAAAAAAACTATAAGGGTTAAACTAGACTCAGCTCAAGTTTTTATTGCATTTTTGTCACTTTGAAATGTGTCAGTTTAACCAGCAACATGACAGGAAAGCTCACACCACTTTCAGCCCCCACGATCTAAACCAACACACAACACACCCAAATTGCATTTGTTGAAATATACCCGTGGCTTAGATGCAATGTCCATTAGGTCATTTGTTGGGGCTGCATGAGTGTGTCAGATACACGGTGCATGTCAGTGCATCGTGTTAATTCACTGGACCTGTCAAAGAGGACAAACTCGACCACCCCCGCATCCAAAGATCATCAACTCCCCCCATTCATGACGAGCAATGAGCCAAGTAATTCCCTGCAATTAGGGCAGAAAAGTGAGGGACGAGGGTGGGGCGGTGGAGGGCATTCTGAAGGCATCCACACCCGGATCAACGTCAAATCCGCATAAATAATAATCATATTCACATGCTGCTCCTTTCCAGTGATGAAAAATTATGTATTTATGTGACGTTTTGTATTGCATTATTCACTTACAAAAAAAACGAACAACATATATAAAATCCAGATCAGGATTTTTAAATGACAAAAATATTGTAAGAATGAAATATGAGGGGAAGTTGCAAAAAAGGAATTAGAAATTGAAGGAACCAACCTGAAAAGTAGCAGCTTGCCACCACTTGGATTCCTCTTTTCTTCAAGTTTGGCCAGGGTAGACTGATAAGTTGTTGAAAACAATACAAATAATAAATAGAGCAAAACTTCCTGTTGGCAGGTGAGTGACAGTGGCGGGAAGGGGGCGGGGGGGGGGGGGGCGCGGAAGTCAAGCCGGCTTCTGGGAGGCTCCGCGGGCAAGAGGCGGGACCGCCGACCGATGTTGGGGCAGGGTGAGTGTCTGCGCTACGTTAGCTTATACGGTCCGGCGACATGGACGCTAAAAAACAACCCGAAGAAAATCAACAACAAGCGGGTGCAAAGTGAGAGGTTAGCCACTACTTCACCCAAAAATACAAACATGGCCGTGGGAGGCTGGGGGAGAGGCTGGCTGGCAGCCTGCCCGCTAGCCGCCGCCGGGAAGCGAGCAGCGTACGGAACGGACCATGGTATCCACCACCACCACCACCACCACAACCGCCACAGTTGCCGGCGACAGTGCGCGTCAAACCCGGGTGCTTGGGAAGTAGCTAGCGAGAAACCAAGACCTAGCAAATGTCCCCTCAGCTGTTGGTAGCGCGGAGCCGGAACGTGATTCGGAGCAGGTTCGCCACATTCAAAACAAGGAGAGAAAAAAAGACGAGGGGAGGTCAAAAAGTGCCGTTCACTTTCCCGGCGTCGCGGAGAAACGACGCTCCCCAGCCGGGTGCTCAGACGCGGGGCTTGCCGCGCTGCTACTACCGCCGCCGCTGACGCCTGGAGGTGGATAAAGGTGTCTCGCTACTCGGGCTCGGAGCTCTTGTGCCTAGGCTATCCGCCTCTCGGTCTCCCCCCCCTCTCTCGCTCCGGCTCTCCCTGCGTGTCCCCATTAAATTATTAGTTGTATTGACTCATCGCCCTCCTCCTCCTCCGCCTCTCTCTCACTCACTCACTCGCTCGCTCGCTCGCTCCCTCCCTCCCTCACTCTGGTTCTCTCCCGGCTGCTCGCTCTCCCCTCGGCGGGCACATGGCGCGACCGAGGGGGCTGCAACATTTCCGGGGTGGTGGGGGTAAACTAGTCCCTGTAGATGAGCGGATGATTCCACCTGCACCGGCCGTAAAAAGTCCTGATGGCGGGTTGCGGGAGGGGGGGGTTAAAGTGGAAAAAAGTGTGCGGAGGAATTTCTAATCATCTTGATTGGAGTGAGAAGGCTCCCTGCATTTATTATCAACGGTGGCAACTATAAATCAGTAAAATCAATCATTCATATTTTTATTGCCACTCTTTGTTTGTATTTACAAATCAGCAATGTGGAAACGGTGGGGTACGTCAGTTTTTTCCATCTGAATTTGGGCCCTGAACATGTTAAATCAGCTCACTCATATTGTACCGCGTCTTCGTATATGTGAAGATTATAATAGGACATTATAACAATCTTTAAAAGCCGCTTTAAAATTTGAGATTATGTTTTGAAAAGGTTAACACATGCCCAGTAAACTACCGATCTATCTGTCTATCCTGAGACCAAAACTTCGTTCCTATTTTTAAAGAACATGCATTGAAACTTTTTAAATTCACTACTGTGCAGGCTTCAGTTTTGTCATACAATAAATCATTTAATAGAATATCCAGAAACATCATAGTCATGGTCATAGCCGAAACAAAAAAAATCTGGAGTGAACCATCTAAGCACCCCCTCCCCTCCCAAAAAAAGAAAAAGAAAGTGAACGTTGCACTTGTCTTTCTTGATAGTTGTCATTACACAACAAAGGTCCTGTCAACAAACAAAGGCTAATACACCCGAGTCACTGCCTCATTACGGGTTCTGCGGCGTTATTTTACAGCCTAGGAAACCTGTGTAGCAGGTCATCATGCCATGCCTTGGTGTCGTTTTACCAGACAAAAATATTTGACAAGCTCCACAAAACCCCAACTGTCAACAAGTAAGAAATACGCACATCGAGAGAGTGCACACAGATTGTGCAAACACTCGCAAGCTGACATTGTAATTAATGAAGCGAGTCTTTTATATACTGGCAGCTGATGTCTCTTTGACGTGTCAATAAATCCAAATGAGATTTGATTAAACTAAATTCTTGAAGTTGGGTCCCATGTGTTGGGATTTAAACATAATTTATTCCTGTAATGCTTGATGGGGTGCCACGTTGTGCTAGTGGTTAGCACATCTGCCTCACCGCAATGAGGTGAGGGGTTTGAATCTGGACTTTGGCCTCCCTGGATGGAGTGGGTTTTCCCTAATGAGGATAAGTGGAATAGAAAATAGATAGAGGAATAAATGGAAATCGAAATAATCCATATCAGGCCCAAGCCACTGCTATCCTAAAACCGTCACAATATTTCAGTCCCGCCACATAAGCGGCATGGCCAAACTTAACTGGAATGGAACCTCGCAGAAAAAAATGACAATTGGACAACCAGAAACTGCAGCATTGTGTAGGCTTTTGAGGCTTCACATGCTGTATATTGTACTGTATTATTTAGTGAACCATGAAAACATGGCATGATTGACAAGGAAGAAGAGGCTTGCCACACAAAGAGGAAGTAGACGAGAATAAAAGCAAGAGTGTGGCTGTTATGAGTGGGTGCCTCGCCCCAGTCACTGACGGTACATAACGCGCTTAGTACATCGCTGGCATGCATTTTGCCGGCAGAGACTGCATGCTTTGCTCTCATTCACAGGCACATATGAAAGTGTAAATCTAGTAAAGTTGTGGTGTAAAACACAATATCTGTAGACTGTTTGCGGCCGCAGCAAACCTTTATTAAATTTATTATGGTGCAATAATATAATTGTAACATGTATGTGTTACATATTTTGATGCATTTTTATGCTTTAGAAAACATTTATGGCTGAATTTTGGGGTGGCTTGGAACGGATTAGGGCATTTACATGGAAAATGCGTCTCAACTTACAACATTTACTACTTCCGAAATTTCTTCCAGAACCAATTAATTTTGTAAGTAGGGGTACCAATCTACTTTGTAAAACAATCGTGGTCCAATTCCAATTTGTGACTGTGTTTGACTTTAGAAGTTCCACCACAATTACTTATACCAAAAGATTTTATCTTGAAGATTGGTGTTTTGTATCATCAAAAGTGGTGAAGGTAGAAGAACAGGAAACCAACAAACAGGAAGTGCGTTTGCTGACTACAGTAACAACAAAAACTACAGGTGCCAAGTCGTCCTGGGGAGGTCAAGCGTATGTGCAGTGCGACAATATTTTCACTCCGCAACCGTAAACACCGTAATCACCTCGTCTTTGCAAAGCTGCTGTTTGATAAACACGCCGACCACAGACACTTTGACGTAAAGTCAAAGGATTTAGAAGAAGACGGAAAAGAGGTGTTGCGTCGGCGGTTAACCCCCAATTGCTGTTCCGACCAACCGTGTGGGGTCAGAAGTTTGCCTGGTCCTAGTGAATTCCCCGCAAGAGGCGAGAACGGAAGCCTTCGAGCAGGAAACTGCGACTGAAGCGTTGTCACCTGAGACAGAATGATGCCTGGTGATAAAGTTTTGCGGGGGCGGTGGGAAGCATTGTAAAAGAGTCTCACGACTGCTGCGAAGGTATTTGTTTGTCTTTTATTTTTTTCTCCTCACGATTCTAACAGGAAGTGAAAGAGAGGTGAGATGATTCTGCATTCGAGATAAAGATCTGTCCCAACAAATGAAGAATAATTTCCTCCGCAGATGACTTCATCAACTTTTAGGGGGGCATCAACATTCAAGTTTGTGTGTCCCCTGGTGAAAGTTGATGTATTTCGGTGAAGCTGGATTTGGGGGTTGAATTTTCCAAAAACGCCCACAACCTCCATTGTCATATTTTTGTGGCGTAACCCTGATAAGCTAGCTCACAAATGTCACTGAAAACATGACCAACTTGGCGGCGCCACGAAGAGAAAATGTGAACAGGAGGCTCTGCATCACACACACGCACGCACGCACGCACGCACGCACGCATACACAGACATTTATACTTGCTCGGCACCATGCAGTGCCACCGCAAAAACAAAACCCAAGGTGTGTGTCAACATGCGTTACACCGCATTTTCTCATATTTTTAAGCTGTCGTGGGGAAACGTGCTCCTTTTTTTTCTCTCCGGTGTGACGCAAGCAGCCGCAGTCATTTCCACGGCGATTGTCAGGCGCCATCAGAGAACGCCGATAACCCCTGCCAAGGCTTGGCACGGCCAACAGGTGGCGGCGCTGCCAGCCACCCAGCTTGGCAGCGACATGGCTGCAGCAAGGGGGGGGGGGAGGATATCTGACATCCAGAAGGGATGCACTGAATGCACCGGCGAAGCAACACTGCTGATTATCAATTAACATATAGCATTTGTGTGTGTGTGTTGGGGAGAATACTCGAGATTACAATGTATTCAGAAATTGCGCGTGAATGCTAATTCTGAATTGGAATGCCGCGGAACTGGCTGAATTGTTGAAATGTAGAATGTGAGACTTGAAGTTGGAATGAGGCAAATATGTGACAGTTCTGCATTTGGCAATGTCACGGAAAATGTGGATTCATCATCACTGTGTGAATTTTGGGAACGTGAAAATAGTTTTCAAGGTGTCCCCTGAACAGTTTCAAGTTGGAATGATTTGAATCGGCTGCTAAATTGTGAATGATGAAAGTACACGATGACTTTATTTTGAAACATTTGTCTCCACTAATTCCGCTGCAAAACATGGATTCGTGGGACAAATTGCGACTTTTTGAAACCTGGTGGAAAAAGTTCCAAGATTTCCTGAACAATGTCAATATTTTGAAGTTGGATACATCAAATGTGTGATATGTCCCTTTTTTTCCATTTCAATTGGATTATTTTCATTTCAACAGTTCGTAGGATGTCTGAATGACGGGAATATTTTGCATCTGCAATGGAGAAATGTGGAAGAGGTCGAACGGCAAAAATTGGAGGAATAATAATCATGAGAAAATACTTTGGGGGTGCAAGAATAATATATTGAAACAACTAGTTTATCACAATCTGAATGCAGATTTAGCTGGGCTCAATGTGGGTTCGCAGCAATGTGGCCCGGACACACACAGACACACACGCACACACTCTGTTTTGTAATTGTGGCAGGCTGGATTTGGTGCCGCTTGGCCACGTTTGTAAGAAAAACATGAAGTGCAAAAAGAGGTCTTGTTTGCCACCGAAGGCGTTTAAATGTCAATCGTCATTACACGTTTGCTACACCTGGGCCAGCGCTCTTTAAACTGCGGGACAAGAATATTTTGTCTATGGGGGGGGTGAAAAATCTGACACTAATGGGAGAGGAGACGGGAATGATTATGGAAATTCAAAATAGTTGGCTCGGTGCGGAGGTAGCGTCTTTATTTAGAGGCTGAGTGCACGTAGGTGTTGTAATGTCTTCATGTTCGCCCCTCGCCTCGCTGCTAATGGGCATTAATACCATTATTTGCGATTACTAATACAAATTAGTCTGAGTGGTGGGCGACGGGGAGGTGACGGGGTCTTTAGCAACGTCTCAGCTCCTCATTCACACATTTTGGAGGCAGCAAAGGATTTAAGGAAAAAAATAATAATTCCGCTCGAGAAAATTAATCTGCCGTAATTGATGCCAATTTGTTGTGTATGACCAGCGGACACAATATTAGGTACACTGTCAATGTCGCCAAAAAGAATGACGTCGATTTTTAAAAACGAATAATACTCATTAAATGGTTTTATTTTTGCAATGTCACACTGTCTGATATTTAGTTTCGAAAGGAAATTATTGCAGAATATCCACTTCCGGTTAGCAATAACAGTTCAGAAGTCCTCAGACTAATAGGTGAAGTAGAAGCTGCTTTTCAGATGTGGAAGGGGCCGCAGACAACTGCGAGGATTGCGAAGAAATATTTCTGCTCAACGGGTACGCTTGTCACCTATTTTTGATTTGTAATCAAACATCAATACCATAACATGAAGTGTTTTCGTAACACTCCAATTACGAATAATTCATGCTAGCGACCTAGCGACTGTGGCTACCATCGGCTTCTTTACAGTGCGCATTATATACGGAGCAAGTGAGCGGCGTGGCTTTGATCAGGCCGGGGGGGGTATTACTTCATGGTTGCTACCTGACCTCCCAACGCAGAAAAAAAATGGCTGCACCCGTGTCTTGTACAAAGCTAAAATTTGCATTAGCTGCCATCTTTAGAGGAGTTGAGGATTAAACCACTACAAATTTGTTTTGGGAGGCACTCCGAAGCATTTCCGAATAAGTATTGTGTCATTTTCTGGCACCTTTCATGGAGGATGGGTTCATCAGCGTAAACTTTCACACATGATCCAAATAAATTTACATGTTTTTAAGTGACACAGCCAGAGTGAAGAATGGTGTCCGCATGCAGTTGGATTCCAAACTAAGAAACAGCCATGGACTGTGGTTTGGCGCTCGTCAGTCCACCTCAGAGTGCTCGCTAAGGAAACATTTTCCTCCTGGGCCGCCTCAGAGCGCACCGTGGCCGGCCGCAGGTCCACTGACAGCGAAGGGAATTTAAACAGAGCCAACACAATGAAAAGACAAGGTGGAAACAAAATGTCCCCATATTGGCAGGTACCAATCAGAGGGAATCTGGTTTCAGAAGCAAACCAATTGGTGAAAAGCTTATTTACATATCGAATATTTTTTTGACATTGATAAACAAAATGGGCCGTTCAAAATTGCAGGCGTTTTCTGACCAACAAAAATCAGTTGAGGGACATTCAAGTCTTAGAATGTGAATAGTGCAAACGTTATGACTCACATTGCAAATATCAAATTTAACATTGCCCCAAACGTGGAGCTAAATGCAGCCTAAAATATTAGAAATGCAGTTCAGCCACAATAATTGACTGTTTTTTTAAACTGTGCCTTATAATCCTTGTAAAGGCTGAATTTGAAGGGATTATGAAAGTGTACCTGATATTGTGACCAGTGGGCGTATGAATGAAAATGAAATTTGCACAAAAAAAAAAACTGTTCTCGGAAAAAACAAGTGATTTTAAGTGTGACTGTGTGTGTGTGTGTGTGTGTGTGTGTGAGGACAGGTTTCACAATGTGTAACAAAGTGAAAAACCAACAGAGGAAATGTGAGACATGACGATTGGCATCATTTCATATCTGCTATTGACAATTTCAATTCAATGACAATGGTATTCTCCCTGTACTCTTCACCCCCCACACACACACACACACACTTTGTTGTGGAGTGGATGCGTTGCATGTTTTATTAATGACCTCATGTGAAGAGCACGACTCGTAATCATCTTGTCTATGTTAAGCGCGAAATAAGTTGGGCAAATATCTACTCCCCCCTCCCCCCAAACAAATCCACTTAGTCCCGCTTTTTTTTTTTTTAACACGTGGCGAGTGTGGCTTTCAATTAGCTGTGAAATACGGTGATTTCTTATGTTCCTCGCCTGTCCGCCCGGCAGTGTAGGAGGCGAGAGAAGAAGCAGAAGAGGTGTAATGAACACAGCCTCGTCTCCTAAGGGCTTAATTGTTTTCTAATCGTGTGAGGCAGACTAGAAATAGACGACGAGCGAGCCAGAGAGCGACTCTCGTGACATCGTGGCCTCCCCGATGCCACGATGCCTTTTGACCACTTCCTACGGCCCACCCAGTGGTATTGATCTCACACTGTATTTCTCACGTTACAGTATAGTGTTTTCTGCTGTAGCACTTTTTTCTTCTTTTTTTTTCTTTGGTATCGCTTTTGAGGGTTTTTTACAATGCGCAGGCAAGTTCGATTTAGTGATTAGTGCCTTTAACCCTCTCAGTGACAGTGGTTACTACAGCTGATCATTTAATCAGGTAACTGTAATTGTAATGGTTCAGTGTTTCTGTACTTTTGGCACAAAAGTTTGCTGCTCTCTACGAAGGAACTAAATGGCTAAAAAAAAGGTGTCCAAGAATGTCTACCACTTGGCCTTTCTGTGATTCCTCCAGTCTTTGTGATTCTCTGAATGTCTGCAACACTTAAAGCCTTGATTTGGGCTTATAGTGTCATCAACAGGTTGCAAAATAGATACAGACAGACTGGAAGAGTCACAGAAAGGCAGAGAATTGGACATTCTTGGAATATTTTTATTGGTTTTGTTTTTTTTTTTTTTTGTCAAAACTAGAAAATGTTTCTATTCAGTATAGTGGTACATACATGTCTTTCATGGTTGCTCAGTACAATACAACAAGAATGACCAAAACATGGTCTGAAATCAACTGCAAAAAGTCAAATTTGCATGCAGCATAACAGCTAAATGTTGCGTCACCATATTTGCTTTGAACTCCACTATTTGACCCTCGGAGTCCTACTGGATTTCTATTCAATTGCATTTCTTTAATGTCTTTGTAAGTGCTTTGAGGTGTTTAGGTGACTTGCTCTGTGTATGAAATATGTTCTAGGAATAAAATTGCGCTTGCCTTGCCTAGACAGACGGGCAATGCTAAATCATAAAACATTTTTGCAGACGCCATCTCGTATTGATGTAACGCAGCATCAAACTCTGACGATAATTTTAAGGATTCTTGAAACATTCATTCATTCATTCATTCATTTTCACGGGGGTGCTGGAGCCTATTCCAGCCGTCTTCGGGCAGTAGGCGGGGGATACCCTGAACCAGTTGCCAGCCAATCGCAGGGCACACATAGACCAACAACCATTTGCCCTCACAATCACACACTCTGGGCCATTTCGAGTGTTCAATTAACCTGCCATGCATGTTTTTGGAATGTGGGAGGAAACCAGAGTACCCGGAGAAAACCCACGCAGGCCCAGGAGAACATGCAAACTCCACACAGGAAGGCCGAAGCTGGAATTGAAGTCAACACTTTGCACTTTGAAGTCAACGTGCTAACCACTCGACTACTGGGCCACCTGACTCTTGAAACTGTCAAATTTGTTTTTAAAAATTCAATTGGACATGTTTGTAGTAACAGTGCGCTCAAAAAAAAAAAGTCTCAATGCTCTTGGCTCACTTTGTCTTACCGCCATCACTACTCCCCCAAATTGGTGAGCGGAAGAACAGAGCATCGAGGCCTTCGTCGGAAGCGCGGTATAAAAGCAGGAAGGCGACAGAATGGGCAAAGCGTCTCTGGGGAAAAATAAGAGAATAAATAAAAAGAACGCGGGTGTCGACTTCAAGTCGCGTCGCCTTTTTATCATCTTATTTTTCTTTGCCGCCTTAATCCCTCGTCAAAGGAGGCGTCACTCATCCGGCGAGAAACAAAACGCTCGATAAGGATGCAGTGTGTGTGTTGCCGTACGTGGGTGGGTATTAACAACCTGATCTCGGATGCGCTTTCCCGCAAACTCTCCCTCCTCCTCCATAATAATTAAAAAAAAAAAAAAAAACAGGCATAGGATTCCCAAAAACCTCCACAGATGGAATAAAGACAAGCATCGGAATGAAGGACAATGAAGTGAAAACAAAAATAAGCCTTGAGCTAATGTGATTTGAATCGCGACTTCAAACTTGTATTAAAATTGTATTTGTAACCGCAGAGGAAGAGCGCACATATCGGGGGTTGTCATGCCGTGCAAAAAGCATGACATGACGGACTTTGCTTTTGTTTTACCTTTTTCCACCCCAGCCCACCCCACCCCACCCCACCCACACCCAAGGACTCGCCAACCGTTTAAGCACCCGCGAACAATAAACCAAGCCGAGCAGTGAGTATCAACCATTTTGAAAATCATACCAGAGGCGAGACAAAACACGCCAAACGTATCGAACAGAAACTTTTGAAGCGCATAAGGCAATGAGCGTTCAACCCCTTGTCATGTTTGGGGTCAAACTGACAACTTTGAGTATTGAGGAAAACACAGTGGTTGGGAAAATGTCTTTACAGTGTTTTTAGATATTTGTTATTAAATGTACACTGGGTCGCGTTGACATAAAAATAACTTTCAGAAGATTAGACAATAAGCTGAAACCTCCTGTTAAGTTGCGGGTCAAAGTGACCCTTCAAAACTCTCGAAAGATTTTTGATAGAATGTATTCTTCAGCACTTATTTTTCCCCCACTTCCTTATTTCGGAAAAACAATAATTGTGGCATTTTATTGATTTATATTTTTCCTGATTGAAGAGACGGTGGGTCACACTGACCCACGGTTACCTCCAAGCAATTCGCTAAACTGAAAAGAGCATCCATCATGTGGAAATTATACGCGAAGGAAAGGAAAATATACAGTATAGAAACATTAATGAGATTGAGGTTTATTTTATTTTTTTAATCGTTTTTCGTGTCACACTGACCCATAAACCCGGCTGGTGTACGTACATGAGAGTGCCCATTAAGTGCTCACCCAAGGAGTGGGCTCACCTGTAACTTTTCAAAGAATGCAGCATTCAAAATCGCAACAACACACATCAAGGAAAAAAAAACACCCCAAAAAAACCCCAGAAGCAATAAACCCTGTGTGAATCATTTCATACGAATCGTAAAATTAGGAGGTGGAATCCCCAAATGCGCGTGTGGTAGACAGGCCTCTTATTTACTGGCGACAGTCTCGTAAAAGACATCTAAACAGGTATTTAGTCCCATGCCTACCGCAGGTATAATTGGACTCGATGCCACGCAAACCTGCCATCATCATCGAGACGGTAAAAGACTGCAATTAATGGCTTTATCCAAGATATCATTCCCTGCAAAGTGGGACTATAAACTGCGTGCACGTGGCGTGTGTGTGTGTGTGTGTGTGTGTGTGTGTGTGTGTGTGTGTGTGTGTGTGTGTGTGTTTAATAATCCTCATGGAATGCAGCACTGAGACAGTGTTTCAATCATCTACGTTCCTAAAATTGGCTCCGTTGTGCCCCTTGGAATGTTTTAAAAATGTTGCCCCTGGAGCCAGTTTCACTCAGTGAGATGAAATTCGGTAGGCACGTTTATAATGAGTAGACCCACAAAAAAGTCTCAAGAAGCACTGGCCTAAAATACCCAGGAAGCCAGTCATTTTGTTTAAAGTGGCTGTTTTACGGATATTTTGCTCAGTTCCCGGGGTCCTTTAAAAGCAAACTCATCCCGGAGATTTTTCTTTGTAAATTCAGCCCCGAGAGCCAGTTTCACTTAATGATGTGACATTTGGTAGGCATATCAATCGTGAGTAGACCCACAAAAAAAAGTCTCCAGAAACAATTTTCTGAAATCAGCCTACAGATTTTTGATGTCAAATCATCACCTGCAGCCAGTTTCACTTAACAACGTGAACTGCGGTAGTCATATCTATCATAAGTGAACCCACAAAAAAACTCTCAAGAAGCCATGAACAAAAATGGGAACTCTGCCATGCGGGTTTGAAGCAGTAGCGGTTGCTACTAAAGCTGAAGCATGTACACCAGGCTGATGGGGGAGGCCATTTTCAGGGCAAATTAAAAAATTGGCTCAGTGGTGGCGACGCCACAACACCAAATTTTGGAAAATGTAGCGCCGGAAGTAGGTTTCAACATATCATTTGGTAGGCTTATCTACCACGAGTAAACCCACCCAAAATCTAAATGAGCCATGCTTTAAAATACACTGGAAGTCTTCCATTTTAGTTTGAAGCCATTTGTATTATGTTCATCTTTGTGCTGGCGCCAATGTGTAAAATAAAACCAGATAAGCGTCAAAATACAAGAAACAGCTCTCCATATGACCCAAAGTCTATATTTACACTTGCTTTAACAGCTTTGCCCAGCATGGTTTTTTTTTCCACGCAATGGGAATAAAATTCGACAATTAAAGCAATTGGAAGGAAGCATTATTTCATCACAGATAAACAAAGAAAAAAAAAGATACCACCTCGCTAGTAATTGGCCCCACAGGGTCAAAAAAAAAAAAAAGTCTTACACGAGACTCTCAACCGAGACTAAGGTGGTGGGCGTCAGCAGCAGCTTCTGAAACTCAATCACCGCGCAATAACCTACAAAATAACATTTCTAGAAGGTTTACGCAGACGGTATCAAAAAACTTTGCTGTCTGGATACAGTAAATTTTGAAGAAAAAAAGAACATTTGGACATAAGGGCTACAAAGTGAAAAATAAACACGGAATGTGTACGCTTTCCGAATGATCTTTTTTTGGAAGAGACAAAGAAGAATGAAAAGCATGTAAGACACCTTCAAACTTTTTGGATCTGGGCGACTTGCTCGTCACAGTTGCGATTCCCATTCACCGTATAACTCGTTTTGTTTTTACACTATGCTGGCCATTTACATGCTTCCGTTTTTAAACCATTTGAACCGTATAAATATCAAGACATTTCCCCGAAGTGTCGATTTTTGTCTGATATGGTCAGTTCTTGAAATGTCTCGAAAGTGTTGCGGTAACCCGCAAGGGTTGACATTCACCAGGAACCTGTATTTAAGCGAGTATATTGGGGGGGTTCAAAGGGATGCTAGGCATGAAAGGTTTGAAATGAGATTCGTTGCTGCAAAAAGTCCGTTTTGGTGTGGGAACTGAAATCCTCTCCCTCCGATATAGTCACGTTTGAAGACACGCCAAAAATCGTTCAACCATTAACATTGCCTCATCAAACGGCGCTCGACAATTTCGACGCTTGAAATTGGTCAACAATTTGTCAAATAAATAGGTAAATAAATAAATGACATCCACACGGGTGGAATGACCAATAGTATAGATTTGGGGGGGGGGGGGGGCATTTACCTAATTGTGACTTATGAGGTTTCAGTCTGATGCCGGCGACATTTTTTTCATTCATTTTTTAAGCTAATTTACAACTTGCACGTTATGCTAACAAACAGGAATTTGAAAGATAAAAAAAAATGGGGACAAACAAGCTGCAGCTTTGTTTAGCACGTTTCTTGATCACTGGGCAGCGGGTGCTCAGCCACGACGCTTCTCGAGAAGTGGCACACACGCGTCTTGGGCGTTCAGAGAAGCCGCAACCGACATTTGCTGCCATGTGTTTACACAAAAAGCCCGCATGGCTTGACTCTCTTTTTTCCCCCTGCTCCACCACACACAAAACTTTTGACTTATCTGATCCAGATTCTTATTTCGAAGAAACGTCCACATTGCGTCATACATGCAACAAACCTGCTCCACGACATGCTTTGTTTCTCTGTGGCTTGGGACGCGGTACAGCTGCTCTTCCTGCTAATTCGATGCACTGCTATATCGAATATGTCGAGTAGGATGTATTCTTTTGGGGTCATTTCATACTGGGCAGCACAGAAAGAATTTTTAAAAACTTAGATTAATTCCGTTTTATTTATTTCAGAATCCGAAAGATGTTTTATTTTGAAAAATTACCCGATTCTCTGTTGCATCCGTCTGTGTCACACTTGACGCACGTCAAGGCGAACTTTTCGGTCACGTGATCGGTGACGCTAAAAAAACTTTTGCAGATCGCAAATGATGGCGGCCTTAAAAGTACGTTCGAGACAACAACTCTGCCAGTGTTGTGGATTAAAAATATGGCTGAATATTCTGAGATTGCCACAACAGCACAGTTGCTATTTCCGACATCCTACAGCGGAGGTTTTCTGCAGTGTCGGCGACCAAAACGAAATTACGAAGCAGACTAGACATAAACCACACACTTCAGGTGTCATTGTCTCAAATGACCCTGAGATGGCACCGCCTAGTTGCAGAAAATCAAGCTCAGGGCTCCCACGGATTCCGCATTGTGCAGAGTCATATTTTTCACGCACTTCGAATTTGCGTTGTATCTTATTTTGAAGGCACGGTTAAACGTTACCATAGCGACCAGAGAGTGTTGCAGCCGGGTAGGACGTTCCTCGTGTCATGATTTGTGTTTATTATTATGCTTCGGAAATACCACAGTTTTCACGCAGGTCATATCATAGTATTTTGTTGTATTTATCCGCCACACCTTAAAGGTTGGTCCGTGAATATATTGCCTGGCGTTAAACCGGTCCGTGGGGCAAAAAAAAGGTTGGGGACAACTGGTGTATGAGTTTTAGGCTCAGAATATGGCTTCAGATAAAAGAAAACATTCTGAAGCATTCATCGCGCAACATGTTGGCGTGCAACCTCCGCAAAAATTTTACAAACAGTGTGGTTGTACAGTACACGACTGAAAATGTGTCTTCAGAAAAATCATTTGAGACGTCGAATCGTGCGGTTGTGATTTGAAGTTCGTCTTCGAAAACGTGACGCCGCCACATAGCTCACGACGGATCCGCGTTTGCGTGTGAAAGTTTGACACCTCGACCGTCCGTACCAATGTACGCATGACATACAGTCACCGTTTTAAGCCTCCCTTGTCCTTGATCCCAGGGGAAAATAAAGACCAGCCTGACAGTGTCACTTACTGCACATATCATGTCGGACTGCGTACCTAATTAAATGCCCGTATGAACGTTGGTTGGCACATCAATCCCACACGTGTCCAAATACGCGTGACATATAGATCACGTACAACAAATGAATGCCTCCCCACTGATTAAAACCCTGATGGATTCCTTTTTGTTTAGTATTCGCACTTACATGTGTGCACAAAAACACTTTTACAAACATACGCACAATGTATACATTGCATAAGATAGTCCAACCCTTCATTTGTCTTCGATCTCAGTCAAAACAATGAGCGTTTCCCAGACCGTGTCCAATAAAATACAGACAGGGCTCATATTGGATTGCTTTAGGTCGTCTACAGGTGGTTGTACCTCATGAAACAAACAATGTGTACGTCACAAGCGGATAGTTAGGCCTTCTTTTGTTTTTAATCTCAGTCGAGAGTCAACGCCTCGTGTCAATTAAATACGATACGGCTCTCGTATCGATGTCATTGAATCGTGCGGATGTAACTAATGAAGTGAGAGTCGATCCAAACATGACGGAGTACAACGTTGACCAAAATCTTGACCCGAATAAGACTTCATTTACCTTTGATCCCAGTCAAGAAAATGAATAATGAAAGACGATAACGCTCCTGTAGTGGATCTCATTACTTTGTGCAAGCGCACCTAAAAAAGTGAACATGGATTTAAAAAAAAAAAAAAAAAAAAACAACGATATCAACTTTTACAAAAATAAAAAACAGAACCCCGGTAATCCATATTTGTCTTCTCTCTCAAGCAAAACGAACGCCTCATGTCAGTTCAGCGACACTGCGTTTATATTGGATCTTAATGGCTCGCATGGGTGCAACTAATGAATTTAGCGTCGCTCCAAAGGTGAAAAAGTGCAACGTGAAACTTTGATGAAAACCTCAATCCCATTAAAACTCCATTTGCCTTTGAGCTCAGTCAAGAATAAGTGCCCGGTGTTAATTAAAGATAATACGGCTCTCGTTTGGATTGTGCAGGTGTACACGTAATCAAGCGACTGTCGATCCAAATACAGTCGGATGCATGTGCAGCTTAGACAAAATGTACAAAGCCTTCCTACATTTTCCTCGATCTCTGCGGACACTGGATAAATATAACGGGCTCTTGTCCTGGATTGGGCAGGTGAATCGAATGAAGTGAGCATAGAACCAAACATGGTAGAGAGCGTGTGCAACTTTTCCGAAATCCACGTTAAGACTTCATTTTCATAAATCTGTCACAAATTAAAGCCCTCGAGTCGATTAAATAGCATCCATCTCTCGCACTGGATCTTATTCAAGCATTCCGGAGGAACTGAAGAAGCGAGAGCGGATAAACATGGTGGCGTACATGTTCAACATTGGGCCAAAAAAAAAAAACCTTTAGACTGTTAACGTTTAATTTTCCTTTTGGATTATATAATGTCACGATGAATGCCTCATGTCAATTAAATATCATCTATTGGATGTCAGTTGAGTGAGCGTAGAGCCAAAAATGGTAGAATGTGAAACTTTGACAGAGGGAAAAAAAAACATGTTTTAAATCCCATCTCTGTTAAAGCTTTCATTTTACTTGATTCCAATTTTTTTTTTTTTTTTAATGAATGCCTCATGTCGAAAAAATAGACTACAGCCCTTGTAAGGCATCTCAGTGCATTGGGCAGAAATGAATCCAAAGGCATTGCAGTGCATGTGCAACTTTGACAAATCGAAAAGTCTTAACCCCATGGATGTTTTGCTTTCCTTTTACATCAATCAATCGAGTGAGCGTCACGTCAAACATGACAAAACGCGCGTGAAACTTTCTCCAAATCTTGACCTTGTGAAATGTTCCATTGAGCTCACTCTGTTTGTAAAAGATGAAATGGGAAGAACTCCGATAAAGAAGTGAGATGAAACTCCAATTTGGCACCTTCTCCATCCTACATCTGAAATATCAAACACATCTTTCTGCTCAATAAGTTCTATTAATGAGTACGTGAAGGCATGTTCTCTTGAGTTGGCCTCTTTTTCAAAATTGTTATTCAAATCAAAATGAGATGAATGCCTGCTGAAAGCCACCGTTTATATTTACCATGAAAGCCTGCATGCTCTTAAGTTTTTAATTCATATTTTCATTCATCCCCCCTCTCTCTTTATGAAATATTAAAATCCCAGACGCAGAAGAAGAAGCCACTTTGGATCCGTGTGGGTTTTAAGTGAAAAGGAAGGTCTGCCTGCCGATTGCTTTTCATGCTATTTTTTTCATAGATAGGCTATATCCTTGAAGCAGTACTTATTAGCTTTATGACTATGAAAATGTGAACGAGATTAAAAAAAAGTCGCATTAAAAAGACGGTAAATAAAATAAAAAGCAAAGTGAAAGCTGAGCGTACCTGTCAAGTCAGCAGTGGCTCGACCTCTTGTTTTCCATCAAAAGTTCCACAGCGAGGTGAAAAAAAAAGCGGAAGAAAATTGCTTTTTCCCCACTCTTTTTTGTGTGTTTGTTTTCAAGTATTTTTCTACTGGGGCTGAAGTTTGATGATGCAGCGGATGCTTAGGAGGCGAGGAGGAAGAAGAAGAGGAGAAGGAAGGTAGGAGGAGAGGAGAGGAGGAGGAGGAGAGAGTGGAGTGGCGGCATGCGAGTGGGACTTTGAGAGGGGCGGCGGCAGGTATAACGCGCGAGCGCCGCCCCTCCCCGCTACGCGTGTGCGCAAATCGATCATTTGCCAGCTGTGCCGCGGCTTGCCCCACTTTGCGGTGAAGTGTGTGCGTTCGCGCGCGCGCCAGTGAGTGTGCGCTTCGGACGCGCGCACGCCCGCGTAAAAGAGAAAGATAGGTTCACCTGAACGTAAAACGAAACCGAATAAAAAAAAAAAAATACACATGTAAAGTGACCTTTCATCGGAATGAAAAGGCGCTTTATCATGTGGGAAGCTCATCACTAAAATTATTTTATGATTTTAAAATTGAATTGCATTTATTGTCTCCCCCCCCCCTCCAGCCGTCTCGTCCAACATTCCAGCTCTACATGGCAGATGACGCAGAAATGACATAAGTCAAATCAAAATTATTTAATAACGGCAATTATAATAGAAGCGTTTGGTCTTATTTTCATTTTTTGGATGAAAAAAAATTTAATCAAAGAAAAAAAGAAAGCAGCTACAGATGAAAAGTCAGATGTCAATTCAATTTCATATTTATTTACTGTCCGATGACACGCAAACGTTTTCATGGGACAAAAAAAAAAGACCACTGAGCGTGTGCGTGTGTGTGTGTGTGTGTGTGTGTGTGTGTGTGTCCACGCGCGTTTCAATGATCGCGCTCTTAAATCTAATATTGCAATGACGGTTATTATCATAATCTCTACAAAGTGCGAAATAATATTTTTGCTGTTTTAAAGCATTGACATTTCTATGAAATTGTAACTGAGACGAGTTGTGTTGACGTCATGTTCAAATCACTTGTGTGCGTGTGAATACATGCCTGGGTCTGTGATTGACAGTTTGCAGGTGTGCGTAACGTACGCATGACGGGGTGGGGGGAAATAACTGTAGTGTCAGTTTGTATACATATTGTGTCATGTTCCACGTCAAAATTATGACGTTTTGAGTGAAAGGTGCAATTTGTTATGATCAAGTTACTGAAACAGGGAATACATTTACTTTTTATTTTGAGAATAAAATAACATGGTCATTTAGTTAACAGGAAGCAAATTTTGGGAATGTAATGAAAATACATTTTAATTAATAGCAAAAAGATTTCTAAATGAATAGAAATGTCGCCATCGTTGTAAAATATTACAACTACATGGATTAATAGTAAGAAAAACATAAAACAATGAATTTAGATTAATTTACAGAAAACCTAGGATTTAAATACATTTGAATTAATAGAATGTTTTTAAATGTGGCATTTAAAAAGAATGAAGCAGCAGATGAAACAGAAAAACATGTAAAATGAATGCACGTGAATTAAATTGATTGAAAGATTATGTAAGACGAGAATTCATTCATTTTATGAATACGGTTGTTGTGGCACACTCACACTCTCTTTCTATTTCTTTTTGTCTTTAAAAAAAAAGCAGAAAACTTCCCGTGTTGGTCTTGTGTACCTCCACTAAACTTATCAAAATGAAAAGGAAAAAAAATCTGCATTCAGAAACGAAATTAAAACAAGTAAAAAGTCCTTGCAGTGTGTGTGCATACATCATTCCTCCCGGGAGTCCAAATGAGAAAAGGACCAGTTTAAAGAGATTCCAAATCATTATAAATTCGCACTCCATGTTTTCATCATTGCGGACAACAGCTGGTGATATTCAATGTGTGCGTGTGTGTGTGTGTTGTGTTTTTCGTGGCGCTCGTGGAAAGGTGTTACTGCGCTTCCCTTTGTGTCCACAAGATGGCGTTAATGGACAAAGATGCAGCGCTTCAATGATGGAACTTTTCTGGCTTCTTTTCGTTTTGCACTTGACGCCATCACGCAGCTGTTCGAGCTAATCACACAACAGACCCTGACCTCGACACACACACACGCACGCACACGCTCACACACATTCCAAGCGGAGTGGACCACTTCCAAGATGTTAATGCAATATGTTAATGTGAATACAAACCGTAAAAGGGGGGCGAAAGTCAAGTCAGCAAATCAAAGTGGAGACACACAAATACTTCTTGACTGAACTTAAGTAGATTTATCAGGTATCTCTACTCTTTGAGGATGTACTGGTAGTTTTCCTTGGAATCTTTGCTTGTACACACACAATATATATGAGCCCTCTACTACACTTTGAGAGTCACTGGTACAAAAACGTATGACATAAGACAATACAGTGGTGCCGAGAGCACGACATAATACACAACTAAATCATACAGTACTGTAATGACATATTTAGAGAAAAGTGTAAATTTCCATCACACCACATCAATGGAATGACCATTGTGCCGTTACTTTCGGTGTAGCTACCTTTGGCCCAATGGGGCAGTATAAGACAGACTGATAGACTGTTCATGGAGAGGTTTCAACTCCTCTCTCAGCTTAACAGTTCATCACTAATGTTTGTCATTTGTCAAAGAAGATAAAGAATATATGACTGAGGACGGTTACATTACCCGTCTCCATGTGTCGCTGCATCATCTGGGTTCAATACACAACAGAAGCTATTTACCATTAGTATGAAGCAAGAAGAACTAAATGTAAAAAAAAAAAAAAGATAACTAGAGAGTTAAAGTCAAGAGCTCTTGACTGATTGACTTACAATGCAGTCTTAGGGGGGTTTTTTTTGCTCAAGCAGACAAATAAGTACTTTTTACTTTGTTTTAAACAAGTATCTGTACGTCGACGTTCATACACAATGCAAGTACTTTTGCCACCTCGGCACTCAACACAGTCTCGATGATAAAAAGGAGCAAGTTAAAATTACAAGGGGCGACGTGCATACACCCAGGAATTAATCTTTTCACAAGCTGATACCAAACACACAGACGTCTCCTCATCGTAGTTTAATGACAGCCTATTGACGATTCGCAGTCATTTGTCTGAGAAAGACGCCTGAAGACACGCATCAATCTGGGATATAATTTTTTTTTCCTGTGGTTGAAAACTTTCCCCAGCGTTTTTTGTTCTCTCCTGTAATTGTTCAGCTTTTATAGACTAACAAGTATTCCACAGAGGCAACCCACATCAGTATGAAGCAGTGGTATAGAGATCATGCAGATGAATTTTCACCCAGTTTCTAATCAAATTCAGCTCATCAAGAATGATATTTCCTCACAGTAACGTACGGAAAACAGTCAAGGCTGACAATCGGCCACATTCAAGCATCCCCCATTGCGCTAAAAGTCACTAAAGGCCCAATTCTACGGTGTCTCCAAAAGATAAAAGGTGATTATCCTGTGCTGTAGAGTGTGTTCACAGTATTTTTTTTCCTCTCCCTTCTTCTGCTGGAAAAAATGTAGTGGCCACCAATTTAATCAAAGTCAGCAAAAGCCCGTTTTGGATTTTCTCAGTTTTTTTTCTCTGAGAGAAAAATGATTGTGTAATGTCATTTGTTGTGAATGGAGCATGGCATCAAAATTTGATGATCATTTGATTCTGGGAAAGATTTTTAAAAATTCATCCGCGGACACCAGTTTCACTGATTGTCACTCGAAAAATTGTGTGAATGTGTCCAGAATAACAGCAAAAAGTATCAAGGACTCATGCCCGAAATGTAACAAGAAGTGGGCCATTTTGTTTTGACACAGCCAGAATTACAGCGTACGTTTTGAAAAAGGAATTTCAGAATGCCCCCCCCACCACCCAAAAAAAAAAATTATAATCTGAACCTAACACGAATGTTACTGATTGTCAAGAAATTGGGTGAAGACATCTCTTCTAACAGGATCCATGAAAAAGTCTCAAGGACCCATGCCTGAAATGTGACAGAAGTCAGCCATTTTGGTTTTGAAGCAGCCAGGAACTTGAAAATAGAAAGAAAAAACCCCATATTGATTCAATAATTCAAAAAAAGGACAGGAGGTTATGTTCATTAGGCTACTTTAATTCCACAATTGAGGCCAATTTGGAAGCAGGTGTCAAATATGAATGGTCGAATTTTTTTGCTGACACCATCTTACGTGGCATCAAAGTTCGATAAATTTTGGGGCTTCACCATGACAAAAAAATGCGTGACGTTTCCTGGATAAGTTGGCCTGACTGTCTGTTCTTACCGTAATAACAAACACTCGAGCGCCTATGTGACTCAAAACGCCCCCCCAAAAATCTATTTTCGCTTTCAGTTTTGAGTTGAACTTTGAATGAAATCTCCCTGAACTTACCCGAAGCCCCGCCATTGTTTTCACTTTCATTTTTAGTGCTTCCCCAGGTCATTTTCTCAATCGTCTTCTTTCAATGTGTGAGAGCAAAGGCCAGATACTGACATTTTCCTAAAAACGTGCAACGGGGGGGGATCATACGGAAAGTGCCACGCGGCGGTAGTTACAACTGCGGCGAAGTTACAAGTGAGCAGGAAGTGGCAAATGGAGCGTGAAGTTCCTCTCAGCGTGGGTACTGAGAGAAATCACAGTGGCAGCCCGCGAGTCAGGATTAGCGTTTGAAGGCTAAGCGCTGTTATCGCTTGTGATTAGCGAACGATGGCGACAGAACTCGTTCGCTCCACCTCAGAGGCGGCCATGGATGTCAATAGGGCTAATTGGCTCATTAGCACAGGTATTTAACGGCACTCTAATCACTCAGTGTCATCACTTAAGCCCAGGCGGAGCAGTGCGATTGAATACCAGCCTCACCTCCACAATAATTGGACATGAAGAGCCTCTTCTGACAGCACTGCCGGTCATGATAGCTTGTCGGATTTTTTTTCTTTTTTTTTCTTCCCTTAAACACTCACATCATGAGGCCATAACAGATTATTAGGTTCACTTTTGATCGATGCTGTCACTGGGGTATTCATTTCACCCTTTCATGCACCTTGTAACCTGATAACATGATTAGCTGTCCTCTGTAGTACCATATTGGCCCGAATATAAGACGGTGTTTTTTGCATTGAAATAAGACTGAAAAAGTGGGGGTCATCTTATATTCGGGGTCTAGACATTATACCCATTCACGACGCTAGATGGCGCCAGATATCATTGAAGTGAATGCTGAACTTGACTCCCCCAGGCCAAAGTGAACCCCTGCCACGAAGAATAAAAATAAAAATAGCGGTAGCACGAAGAAGAAAAATAAAAAATAGTGGTAAGAAAGAAAAGAGAAGAAAATAATAGAAGAGATAACAGAAAATGGAGAAACATAGCGACAATCTGGAGAAAAGTGGGTCGAAGATAGTCCAAGTTAACCGGCAGCTGAGGAGAAGTTATGATGTCGTTTACATTTCAAAAACCAGAAGCCATTCATTCAAGAATGTGATTGCACTTTAGTTTACATATTTAAATGGGCAGATATTAAGATATTGAATGAGGTAAAATAACATCCTTTTTCTCTCAAATATATGGTTATAATCGTTTGTTTCAGATTTACTGGAATTATTTTCTGTATAAAAATTAATTTGGTGTTCAAAAAGTCTTTTTTCAAACTTGAGTCTTGAAAAAGAGGGAGTCGTCTTATAATCAGGGCCGTCTTATATTCGGGCCAATACAGTAATCGCTGTCCCTGTAAGGGTTAAGTGTATATTATTAGTGGTCAACCATGTGGCGCAAAGGCCTCTGGAAATTGTTTTACAGAACCCAAAACGGCTGAAGAGACCCAGGATGTTAAGCCCCTGTCACACCTTGACGATTTAGCCAGCGTATGCCGACGTAGGAAAAATTTGGCAAATACGCTGGCGTACGTCGAATAAGTTATGGGTAAGTTTTGTATACGTAACAGCACGCTGAAGCACGTTGGTATACGTCGGCACGTCGAGTCGTCGAGAAATTTTAAGCATGCTTAAAATTTCTCGGCGATATATCAGCGTATGGCTATACGTCCCGTATACGCAGGCCATAAGTAATAGGTAAGTTATGCGATCGTTGCACATGTTCAAACACGTTAAGTGTAGGTTACTCATAAGTCCAAATACGTCGAGAATACCTACTAGCTGTTCTCCAACATCCGTGTTTCGAACTGCAATACGCTGCTGCATAGCGTGCAGCAGCGTATTGCCGACGATCACGTGACGTAGTCTATAAAAGGCTGGCGCCGACGTTTCAAATCATAACTGCACTAGACATTGCAGTACCAACATCTGTTTGGGACTATCCCCCCGGTCTAGTTAAAATGGTATAACCCAAGAGGCAAGGTGCGGCTTGCCATCGTTACTGTGAGTTGCTATTCACGCTATTAAAGCAGCAATCAAACGCCATTATGACTTGTGTCATTAATAAACCAAACAACATCAGCGTCATGGCAAAGAAAAGTCTGGGGAGCTCATCAAAGGTCTCGCAGAGGCTCAGCCCATCACAGCCACTGCAGCCTTCGCCAACTACGTGCGTGACAGCCTGGTCAGCATGTCCAAGCGCAAGTTCCGGAAGGCACGGATGTTGGAGAACAGCTAGTAGGTATTCTCGACGTATTTGGACTTATGAGTAACCTACACTTAACGTGTTTGAACGTGTGCAACGATCGCATAACTTACCTATTACTTATGGCCTGCGTATACGGGACGTATAGCCATACGCTGACATACGTCGAGAAATTTTAAGCACGTACTTCGACGTATACCAACGTGCTTCAGCGTGCTGTTACGTATACAAAACTTACCAATAACTTATTCGACGTACGCCAGCGTATTTGCCAAATTTTTCCTACGTCGGCATACGCTAGCTAAATCGTCAAGGTGTGACAGGGGCTTGAAACGTCGAGCGCCAGCCTTTTTATAGACTACGTCACGTGATCGTCGGCAATACGCTGCTGCACGCTATGCATAAATTAGACTATCGTTGGGCACAAGTTGTGTACGCCGGCAACACGCTAGGCATTCGTTGGAATAAGTTATCTATAAGTTATCGAAACGTTCTATATAATTTACTGATACGTTATGTATACGTCCAGCCCGTTATGAATGCGCTATGTATACGCCCAAAATTGAAAAAAAAAATCGATAATTCAGCGTATGCCAGCGTTTTAGGGAAAATCTGAACGTCGGCATACGCTGGCTGAATCGTCAAGGTGTGACAGGGCCCTTAGCCATATTGGTTTGAAGTGGCTATTTTGAGGGTCATTTCCAGGGATCTTCAATATTTTGAAAATTCAGCACCCAGAGTAGGTTCCGCTTCGCAACATGAAAGCAACAAGAGCACTAGTGGACCCACAAAAAAAGTCTAAGGATGCCATGCCTGAAAAGACACAGAAAGTAAGGTATCATGGTTTGAAGCGGCCTTTTCAGGTCATTTCCGGAGATGTTTCAAAGAGGGCTATGTATTGCAGCCCAGAACTTTTTGACAATTCAGACTATGAAGCAGGTTTCACTGTTTTGGTGGATATGCCGAGAATGAGTAGAGCCCCCCAAAAAATCAAGAAGCCACGCCTGAAAAGTTACAGGAAGTCTGACATTTTGGTTTGAAGCACCTGTTTTAGTCTTGCTTTTCTTTTCAAATTTGAAACACCACCAACATGAAATTCAGACCCACAAAAAATGCCCGAAAAGACACAGGAAGTCAGCCATTTTGGGATGAAGCAGTTTTTTGGGGTAATTTCCTAGAGATCTGTCTAAGTCAGTAGTGCAAGCAGAGAACCTTTTGAAAATTAAGACCTTGAAGCAGGTTTCACTGAGCAAAATGAAATTCAATAGGCTTGCATAGTATGATAAGACCACAAAAAAGTATCAGGATGCCATGCTGAAAAAGACACACAAAGTCATCCTTTTTGTTTCCAAGTGGCCATTTTAGGGTAACTTCCAAGGGCCTTTTAAAACTACATTCTAGAAATGTTATCCAATTGCTACCAAATTTGAAGCATGTACTGAAAAGTCAACAAATAAACATAAACATCTGGAAAAAATCTGCCTTACTGAAGATATACAACTCCTGACAGAAGAGCAAATCAAATGCGTTGACAATCCTTTTTTCTTTTTACATATGGTCGGAAGGGATGAAAAAAAACGAGCTGCTATTTCTGCTTTATGAGCTCAGTGATGATGACAAAACGTTTGCTGTGTATAAGGGAAAAAAACACGTCTCCTACAAATTAAATTGCAAAGTTACGATCCAAAACGTCTTTTTGTTGTTTGTTTTCCTTTCCTGCAAGTTCCTGGAATTCACTGGAATCTTGCGCCATGGCTGCCAGCTCTGTGCTCAAAGGAAGAGGGGTGGTGGGAGTGGGGTTGTTGGGGGGGGGCTGTTTTGGATGTTCAGGGGGTGGTGCTGCGGGGTGGGGTGGTGGGGGTTGGTGCAGGCATCCTGAGGGCCTGCGCGAGCTGGCATGATGCTGACCAACGCTGCCGCGTTTACTCTGAAAGGAATGTCTAATGTGGCATCAGTCACTGTTGGCATCCTGGAGGTGGTCTGCCAGTCCCTGCGCTCTGTGCCACACACACACACACACACACACGGAATCGTGCATAGAGGCGATAGGCAGAGGACGGCAAACTCGCATCCTTATCGACGCCAATCCAGATGAACCTAAAGACACGCTTCCCCAACACCCCCAGACACTCTCGCTACACACTTGGCCACCATTAGCCTGCTTTTAGCTAAAGGCTAAGGAGAACTGTGGGTAAGGATGGGGGTGGGAGGGGTGGGGACTAATGCCATCCCAGTCCCCGATTGGCTACACGTCCCCGGGCATCAGGACCTCTGGGCGTGCTGGCCCGTGGAGACGTAAAAAAACCACTGGCCTCCCTGGAGGCGCTCGGGCCGAGCCGCCATGTGTTTGGCAATGGCGGAAACGCGCATAGGCCATGATACGCTCGCGCCCCGAGATGCGCATGCGGCCGCATGTCGATGGATGAATGGAATCTGCCGCAAAGCGGCTCGGGGGAGGTACCGTATCCCGATCCATCTGGAGGCAGCCAAATATGGACGAGCATCCAAGTGTTGCGCCGCAAATGCACTAGAAAGTTCACTCTGTTGTGAAGTCAGTATGTCGCAAGAGAGTTGAGGTTTTAAACGAAGAGTTACAGTCTCAAATTAGGGTTCTAACCCTGGGAAAGGATTTCAAAATAGGGTTCGGCTTTTGTGGTTTTTATGGTTTCAAATTAGGGTTTGAAGCCTGATTTAGGGTTTCAAACAACAGTTGTTAGGGTCTCAAAATCGACTTCAGCTTTGACGTTTTGAGCATTTAATTGCTTTGTACGTACATTAACGAGGACATTGATAAAAAGTGACAGTCGCACAGTCGGCGGGCTTACGATGAGTGATGACACCATTTCGGTTGTTTTCCTTAACTGCCTCTGACTGCCTTGATGCTTTTGAGCGAATCAAGACTCCAATCATTACACGCTAATGACGGGGGAGGGAGTGGAAAAATGACTCACAGCAGGGGGAGACGGGGCCCCCTTGGATACCGAGGGTGGCGTGGCGGCGAGGGCGGGAGGGGGGCACCCAACTGTCACGACAAGGAGATCATTTGCATTGTTGGCCGCCGCCCCCTAGGCCAAGAAGTGCTGAGCTTAATGAAGCCATCGGACGAGGGGACAATTACAGACGTCACCGGGGAACGGGTGACGCGTGGGGGTGGGTGTCCTCATAGTTAGGATAGACCGTTTTGAGACTCAAGAGTCGGATCATTGCTTGGAACCCTACCTTGAAACGTTAAGACTTGTTTGCAAGTCCAAATTAAAGCCCCATCTTCTTGTTTTAAACCCTAATTACAAGCCCCTAGTCTGAAACCTGAACTTTCAGACCTTAACTTGAAACTGTAATTCTGGCTTAAAACACTAATGAACAAAAATCGAAAACCTAAATTTGAAACCACAATTCTTGGTTGCAACCCTAATGCTAGAAACCCTAACTTGAAAAAGTAACCCTTGTTTGAAAAACTGACTTAAACATCAAACCCTAATTTGAATCCTTGACTATTATTTGAAAGCTTTCAAACTTTAACTTGAAACCCCACCCGTCATTTAAAACCTTAACTCTTTCTTTTTAAACAATAACGTTGGAATGTTGGAAACACTCACTCAAGCTTTAATCCCTAATTTGAAACCCTAACACAAGTTTTAAATCTTAACTCGAACCATTTTTATAACCCGAACCTTGTCTTCAAACTCCACTTTAAAAACCGTATCCAAACTTCAAACTTGAAAACCCAACTTGTTGTCTCAAACTTTTAACCCTTAACTTGAAACCCTACTCCTCATTTGAAACACTTTCCCCTGTTTCAAACCTTGAAAGGCCGATCCTTGTTTGAAACACTCACCCAAGTTTCAAAACCTAATTTGAAACCCTATCCGTAGTTTAAAACATTCACTTGAAACTCTAATGCTCAATGGAAACATAAACTCTATTTCAAAAACAACAAACCTCGTTTGAATCTTTGACCTTGACTTGAAATTGGAATTTAAAACTGCCACCTTGGATGGAACACAAAATTTAAACGCTAAGCCCGGTTTGAATCCCTACGAACCCTTTGGATTTCCTGGAAGTCGTCAAATCAGATCAGGATTTGAACTTGTTGCAGTGGAAAAATAACTTTTTCAAAGTTAGCTTTGCCTGATTCTTTGCGTGTTGCCTGTCATAAAGCAAACTTGCTGAACCTCCATTTGACCTTCTTAACGCCATTACGGACAACAGAAGTTCCACTTGACTGGGTCACGTAGTACATACTGTATTACTTGCACCTGGGACATAGACGGGCCGTTGTTTCTGACCCGGTCTTCCCCTGATTGATTAACACGACGGCATTACAGAGGCAAAAAACAAAAAGTTTAAACTTTTGGGGAGTTGAGCGCGTTTGCGGCGTTCCCGCTGCTTCGCCTGCGCAAAATCAAAACGACTGGCCGTTCAAATCCCGTCAGCGCGGCACCAGGTTGCGCTTCCATCTGCGCGCGGTTGTCAGTAATTCATCGGCGAGTGCTTAGGCGACGTTTCCCCGCGGCGTTCCACCTGGTTTGCCGGTGACAGTTGCGACACGGCAGCGCTGCGCCCACGCCGATCGCGCTAATTACATGCCATCAATCTCCTATTAGCGCTCATCCCAAGATGCAGGCGCTTGGCGCTAAGCTAAGCTAAAATAAACTAAGATCAAACAGACTGAGATCAAATAAACGGAGCTGAGGAAATAAATGGAGCTAAGCAAAGAGAAGCTTTTTGAAGAACTTTCCCAAGCTGCGTGTTTGCGTGGTAGAGTTCATGAAGTAGCACACACTCAATCTTTGACTACAAAGGAATTCAGCTCAGCTAATAAACGTAACTTTGGCTTCAAGTCCCTTTTTGAAACTCGAATCTAGGATTGAACCCCCTAATTCAGGTTTGAAATCCAAATATAAAACCCTAATCTGAAGCCTTAACGTCCATATAAAACTTCACTCCTAGTTGGAAACCTTCATTCATTTTTAAACCCTAAATTGAAATTGTAACCTTGGCTTAAAACTTGTATGAAACCCTAAATCAGGTTTGAATCCCCTAATTCAAGATTCAAATCCCAATTTGAAACCCCAATCTTGAATTGGTTCTGTTCTGAAGACGTGTAAAGCAAACGTGCGCTTCCAATTTTGGGAAAGCGGCCATTTTGTCCTTTTTCCATCCAGTCTCCCAATTCCTCATTTTTGGAGGCTAATATTAAGGCGCTAATTGAAGCGTGCGAGGGAGTGGGGAGGCACTCATTACTCCGCCGCCGCCTTACACCTGGGGTTCACTGCCGGCGTGGGTCAGGGATCACGGGATAATTATTGACAAGCAGATGTTTTGAAATCATTTATGCTAATGTAATCATAATAAACCTTTAGCTGCCGCTAAAACGCAAAGTTTCACACTGTGATTGAAACTCAGTTGACAAAGCCGGAAGATGACACATTAGGAAGCACGCACACACAGACACACGCACACACGCGTATATGAAGTATATGGAAATACTGTCCTGCAAATCTACAGGAAGTGGGGACAAATGTGCCTTTGCAGAGACAACTGATTCCACTCTGGTGGCAAATCAGTTTCAAAACAAGAGTAAGGTTGCAAAAGATTTTAAACCTGCATTCAGGTTTTATATTAGGGTTTCAAGCCAAGGTTTTTGAACCTGGATTTCAAGACAAGGTTTTAAACCAGGCTAAGAGTTTCAAATCAAGGTTCGTGGTTCACAATATGGTGTCAAACCAAGGTTCGGTTCGGAAATTAGGGTTTCAAGGAAAGGTTGGGTTTTAAATTACGGTTTCAAACAAAGGCGAGAGTGTTAAATTCGGATTTCAGGACAGTCTTGGGTTTAAATTAGCATTTCCAACAAGGGTTACAGTTTCAAGATGTGGTTGGTGGTTCCAAACAAGGTTAGGGTTTCAAATAAAGGGTATGGTTTTAAATTAGTTTTTCAAACCTGGCTTTGGGTTTCAAGACTGAAATATGGCTCTCGTTTAGGTTTAAAAGACAGGTTAGGTAAGGATTTGTAAATTCGGATTTAAAACTTGGATTAGTGTTTCAAACTATGGTGAGGGTTTCAAATTAGGATTTCAATTATGGATTTTGCTTTTTTTAAACACAACAGTTTCAAACTATGGTTAGGTTTTAAAAATCATCCTCGGGTATATTATTAGGGTTTGAAACCCAGATTAGTCTTTCAAATTAGAATTTCAAACCTGAATTTGGGTTTTATGTTTGGGTTATGAATCAAGGCTGGGGTTTCAAACCGGAATTTCAAACCTGGATGAGGATTTCACAGATTGTAATAGGGTTTCACATTAAGGTTTCAAGACCAGGGGTATGGTTACAAATTCGGAATTCAAGCCTGGATTAAGTTTTTAAACTGTGATTGGGATTTAGGGTCTGAAATGAGGTTTCAAATGAAGGTAGGTTAAGGTTTCCGGACAGTGTTTGACGTCAAATTAGGGTTTCAACCATGGACTTGGATTAAAATTTTTTCTTTAGTGGATATAGACACACCGGCGTCCAAGAGTAAGAAGAAGCGTGTACTTAATGAACATGCGTCAAAAGTGTCTCTGCAGTGTGGAACCTACAGATGTTGAGCGCTGTAAAAATAACCTGCCGCATAGTATGTGTGTGTGTGTGTGTGTGTGTGTGTGTGTGTGTGTGTGTGTGTGTGTGTGTGTGCAGGTATATTTTTGTTTGCCGCCATTTAAAGCCCCAATACAGCAAAGAGTAGTCTCCTCACCATCTGTTGTTAGCGGCTAAGCGCTAGTTGTCAGTTTACAACAAACATTGTCATTTCTCACACGTCTTCGATACACAAACAACTCAGATGGTTTCAAACAAACGTTAAAGTTTCAAATTAGGGTTTGAAACCAATACTAGGTTGTCAAGACAGGGTTAGGATTCAATCGGAAGTTACGTCTCGCCAATGATGTCAAGTTAAGGTTAAGGTGTGATGGTTTCAAGAATGTATATATAGAATGTATAAGGGTTTTAAATTAGGGTTTCAAACTGGGTTTGTGTTTCAAATTAGGATTTCAAACCGGGTTCGGGGTTTGAAATTAAGGTTTCAAATGGGGATTTAGAGTTTGGGTTACGGTTTTAAATCAGGGTTTCAAATGGTTTATGGTTTCAAATTAGGGTTTCAAAACAGGATTAGGGTTTCAAACCAGGATTTGGAGTTTATTTTATGGTTTGATATTAAGTCTGGTTACGGTTTCAAGATATGGTGAGATTTTCATCCTGCATTTGGGTTTCAATTCAGTGGCTCGGGTCAAGACAAAATGAGTGTTTCAAGATATGTTTCAGGGTTTCAAATTAGGGTTTCAATCCAATGTTAAGGTTTCAAGCCTGTTTATGGTTTCAAATTAGGATTTCTAGTCTGAATTGGGGTTTTAAGGCTAAAGCAGTCTTTCAAATAATATCTTCAGGCCTGGTTTACGGTTTTAAAATTATGCTTTCAAGACAGGGTCTGAAGTTATGGTTTCAAATGTGAATTTACATCCAACGTTAGGATTTCAAGCCAAAGTAATGTTGTAAGCGTGTGTGTGTTAAAATAACCTGGCACATACTGTGTGCGCGCACAGGTATTTTCTGCCTCTATTTAAAACCTCAAAATAGCCAATCAGCCATTAGCGGCTAAGCGCTAGCTGTTTGTTTTTACACGCATTGTCACACACTATCTGCATTCACAAACATGGAGGGAATTACCAAAACCCTTCCAAAAACATGCATTAGCCCTCCCCCACTACCACCTCGGCGACCGGGCTTCAGCTTCTTCATCCGCCCTCCCTCCCCCAAAATACGGCGCGGGAACAGGGCGGGCGTCGCTAGGCGGCTAACCTGGCAGCTAACCTGGCAGCTAACCTGGGAAGAAAAGCCAGCGCGTTATCACGCGTGCACACGCGGCCAGCGCCAACATTAAGCCGCGTTCAATCCCGGCGCCTTGGTCCCACGTATGCCAGCAAGCTGAGGAGAAGTGCCACAGGATTTCACGCCGTACCCCCAAATCCGTGGAAAAAAAAAACTAAACTCCACCGTGGCTTTCCCACATAAGTGTGCACTGTGGTTGTGCGCAGAAATGCACAAAGTGGGAACAAAGCGAATGTGCTGAGTCATGGTTCCTATTGTTCACTTAATATTTCCCAGGGTTTTATTTTTGTTCCTTTTTTTGGGGCGGGGGTCCGGATTTGACAGTGTGGTAGTGTCGTAGCACCCCCCCCCTCTATACCCCCTCCGCTGACACGAACACGGCATCGCTGTTGTTGGCGGGGACTCGGGAGAGGGGCTTACACACCCCGGGAGCTTCTTAGGGGGGCCTCTCCACGCTAAGCTGCTAATAATTCCCGCACTCGCCTTCAGAGAGAAAAAAAAAAAGGACGAGAAACAAAAGATTGGACAAAGTGATGAATGCCAGGCTATGATAATGCTTATGATAATGCTAACGCTAATGCTAATGCGATTGGTTGCTTTCAGGCTGTTCCAGGGGTCCGGTCACACCGGTGGTGCTGGTGGTCAACTGGACAAGGCCACATAGTGGTTCACATAGCATGACAGCCGATTCAGACAAATTCATCAGGTTTACTTTTCAACTCATTAAAAATGTGGTGGGTACAAAGAGGACATCTAATCACTTGACTTTCAATCTAAGTT
Organism: Hippocampus mohnikei; assembly: GCA_026261675.1. NCBI lineage: Eukaryota > Metazoa > Chordata > Actinopteri > Syngnathiformes > Syngnathidae > Hippocampus > Hippocampus mohnikei. The sequence continues at coordinate 7,047,588 of JAKGUB010000556.1, forward strand.
TTAAAACAGGAATCCAAGATCAGATTAGGGTGTTCAAATTAGTGTTTGATGAAACACTAACCATGTTTTGGTGTCACATTAACCTGGGTTAGGTTTTCAAACCAAGGTTAGGGTTTCAGTCAGGGTTAAGGTTTGAACTCTGGGTTAGTGTTATTTCAATTTAGAGTTTCACGCTTGATGAGGATTCAAATGAGCTTTCAAGTCAAGGTCAGGGTTTCAAATTGGGATTGGAAGATAAGATTGAGGTTTTAAGAATGGGTGATGTTTTTAAATTAGGATTTGAAGCCAAAGGTTAGGGCTTCAAATTAGTTTTGAAAGGCTACATTAGGCTTTCAAACAACGGTCAGGGTTAACATTTCAAATCTCTGTTGGAGATTGCAATTTAGAGTTTCAGGTTTGCGATGAGGATTCAATTTAAGGTTTCCAACTGGGGGTTGGGGTTTCAAATTTGGCTGTCGGGGAAGGTTTAAGGATTTTAAGTCGGATTTCAAGATCAGGTGAGGTTTTCAAATTAGGATGTGAAGATGAGGTTAAGATTTCGGTCAACATTTCAAGCAAGGTTTAAGGATTTAAAGTAGGGCTTCAAATTTGGACTTGAGTTTCAAATTGGATCTGAAGCCGAGGTTAGAGTTTGACGCCTGCGTCAGTGTTTCAAATTAGATTTAGAAGCCCGCAGAAAGGTTTTTAAATTAGTTTAGTTTCAATTCCTCATTGGTTTAAATTAAGGGTGGCACGGTAGTCGACTGGTTACCTGGTTACTTCACCTTGAATATTTTCCATTTCAGGATTCCCAAGTGAAAAAAAATGAGTCTTGAAATAAATAGTAAGGTTGGAAGCTATTTGAACTATTGACTATATTTGTCACAAATGCTTGGGACATGTTCGATTCATCCGCTGCTTTAAAACATCGCACTAAAGTGCCAAATGATTATTATTAAATATGTTGAGAATGCTCAAATCTCTTTTTGAAAATAATGTCCCGAAGCGAGTGTGTGCGTGAAAGGTGTGATGTGTGATGTGTGCAAGGTGGCGTCCGTACAGAAGGTGCAGAGGTGGATAAATTTAATTACGGCTTCAGATATTCATTTGGCAAATATATCAAGGTGGCGGAGACGGGCCCGGAAAAAGGCGAGCGGGCCTGGCAGCCGCTCACAATGCTGACAGTAATCCATGAAAGCAAAGCAGACATTTAGAGAATTTACAGTCAATGTCTGTGATGTTTGGGGGTTGGGGGGTGGGGGCAAGAAATGTGGAAAAATACAGCAATCGCCACCTTGTGTTCGACTCCCATCGTAACGCCGGCACACCAAGGAGGTTAATTACCACACTTGTGCGCTCAAACTTGAACAAGACGCACAAGCACGACGTCATCTGGCGTCCGATCACAGACGCAGTAGGGAGAGGTACCTCTCTCATGTCACTAACTTACTCAACACACTAACTTCATCATGGCTTAACTTAGTCAAATAAGTCACCACCTTCATGCCTAACTCACTTGGTTGTCTCACTAACTTAATATTAACTCAACTAACTCACTCATTACCCAACTCACCCAGATGACTCGATTACTAATTCACTACACTAACCCACTCAACTAATTCACTAACGTCATCCTTAACTAATTAACTAATTAACTAATTAAAATTACTCATTGGTATTGCTCACTGTAACTAACTCACTCAACTAATTAATTAACTGAATGAGTTACTCAACAACAACACACACACACACACACACACACACACACACACACACACCTTTCTCCCCACCAAGAGCACTATTGGTGTGTACGTTTGTGTGTCATGTCAAGAGTTGATATATCTCACGCGCGCGTTTTGACATTTGTCATGCGCTGGCAGCGACAGGAAGCGCGACAGGAGGAGCGCCTCGCCACTCTGCAGATGTGCAGCGACACAGGTGGAGGTGCGCCCACCCCGCGGGGCACTTCCTCTTCCTGTGGCGGCGGCGAGCGCGGGCGGCCTACTTTAGCAAAGGCGCGATCTAATCGGCAGAGGCGGCGAAGTGGATGGCAAACCGCACAGACGCTCGCCCTTCTGACTTCCGCCTGCAGGGGCGTGAGCCTGAGTGGGACACGCCCCTCAGGTGCTACTTATAAGGCAAAAAACCCAAAAAAGGCCAACAACAGACAACAATGACCTACATGGAGTAACCTCAACAACTGTTTTTCTTTCCGCCACACATAAATAAAACGGCAAGTGTTCACATTTAAATGATACGTCTCTTCTGTTTTTCAAACACCCAACTCCCGCATTCAATGAAGATACGGTCAACCACCAGAAATGTCCTCCACTCACTTCACTTTCAATGAAGATGACATAAAACATTTCGACTCATTTTAACTATTAAAATTTCCCCAATTTACACTCAGATTGTTTTTTTTTTTGTTTCTCCGCCCAACATCCGTCTTATCTTCCTTTGAGTTTGTCTGTTTTGTTGCATATTTACCCCTTTTAAACAATTATGTCAGATGCCCAGAAAAATGTCTTTGGAAAAGTCTTTCTCCACACACAGTAAATATGTTCCTGAAGACACTCCAAAAAAATTACCAACTTCCTATCTCACTTAACTCACTCTCTAGCTTACAAACTGAAGAATTCCCTGACCAACATAACTCACTCACCTTATTCAATCAACGAACTCCCTGACTCAAGCAGCTCCCTCCCAATCTCACTTTAACTCATTCACTCACAAAACAACAAATCTTTCATTTGTTAACTCACACAGAAGTCCCAAACTGCTCAGAAAATATCTCACTCAGCTAACCACCTCAATCACTCAACTCACTCCCTATTCAGCCATCACAATCTCGACATCGCATCTCTCGCTAGCTAACTCAAGAGTTATTCAATTAGCTCCTTGTTTCGCTCAAAGAAACTGCATGACTAACTCTGCACTGACTCGCTAACTCACTCAGCTGACTTCCCATCACACATAACTAACTTAATAACTAACCCTTACACGGTCAACGAATGAATTCACAAATCAACTCCCGGACTCCCTAATTCACGTACTAACTCAACTAATTTGTGACCCAACAAAGACGCTTCCAAGTAATGAAACTTGGTCAGGTCCTAGTGGACCTTGGCCTCTGGTTGTGGGGGTAATGTGGTGTTGGAGGGGTTGGAGTGGGGGGGGGGGGTGAAAAGTAGGGATGATGAAGGAGGAGGATGAGAAAACGCTTGATCTGCGCCACAGGGCATTTTTTCCATCAGGCGAGCGAGGCGAGGGGGAGAAAAAAAAAATCGGGTGGGAGGACGCATTGTGCGGCGTGTCCGCGCCTTTACAGGATTCAGCTCAAGTTTCCTTTGTGCTTCCATTTTGTGGAGGGATTATGTTCTTTGACAGAGCGCAGCCAGCGGAGTGGAGGCGGCGAGGACGGACGAAGGAGGACGTCTTTGTTCCCCGTGTGCATGTGTATGTGCATGTGACAATTTAACATTTATGGCCCCCCCACCAAGACGGAATCTATTAGACTCGGAGAGACTGAGGAAGAACCTAATTCTAAATTCCAATTAGAACGAGGGCTACAATTCCCAAAAAGTACTGTATGTTTCAGTGCGCATGTGACAATCTAAAATATATGGCTTGGCAGAGGACCCGGAGCAATGGGACATCCGTGACATTCATCTCCCAACTCGCGTGTTCTAATACCAGGTCAGAACAAGGCACAAAATGTTGAAAAAGCACCAGAAAATGTCAGTGTTCTTATATATATATATATATATATATATATATTTATATATATATATATATATATATATATATATATATATATATATATATATATATATATATATATATATGTGTGTGTGTGTGTGTGTGTGTGTGTGTGTAGAGCAAGAGAGAGAGAGAGACTATTTAAAATCTATGGCCCTCCCAAGAGAGATGCTGCTAGAACCAGCGAGACGGTCAAAAAATGTCCCTCTCTCGTCCCTCTGGTTCAAATTCACATCTAGAGTAAGTCCTGGGTTTACAGATCATATCAGAAAGTGTGTGTGTGTGTGTGTGTGTGTGTGTGTGTGTGTGTGTGTGTGTGTGTGTGTGTGTGTGTGATTATTGAAAGTCTATGGCGCTCACTAAACAGAAGCCAATAGAACCGGAGCGATGGCAAAAGACTTTGTGAGATGCTTCTCCTATCTCTTCGGTTCTCAATTATCAGCTCAAGCAAGATCTGGAATTCTGAAAAGTACCCGAACGTTTCTGCGAGTTACTGTGAAATCATGTAAAATCTGTGGCCCTCCCAAGATGGAAACTTTTGACTTTCATTTGTGAGGTTCTTCTCGCATTCCTCTCATTTTCATCCCAGGAAGGAACAAGGCCTTAAATTCTGTAAAGTTGGTGTGGATGCGTGCGTTAGAAGTTTGAAATCTATGGCCCTCCTAAGATGGAATCCATAGTCCATGTTTCATTAGTGTCTGTTCTCATATTGTCCATTCTAAAATCCTGGCCGGAACCAAGACATGGAATTTCAGAAATTGTTCTTAGGTATGTGGCAATTAAAAATCTGCGCCCCCCCCCACCCCCCGAAAAAAATGGATGGGACAATTGTGAAGTTCTGCTCCCATGGCTCCAGCTCTTAAGTACCCTGAAGTTTTCTGTGGAATGTTCAGCGGCGAGTGTGCGTGCGCTCTGCTAAGTATAATTACACGTGACACCAATTGCTCTGTTATTTTGTATTAAATTACAATGGAAAAACTCCGCCGGAGAATTGGAGCCTAATTGCGTCTTCATTTGCATAATTTTGCATATTAATCACATCGCTGATGAATAATAAATTTGGGGCAGATTTTTTTCCCATTTATGAACAGATAAGTAAATCTAAAAAAAAAAGACTCATTTCTCTAATTAGCGTCAAAGATGAGTGACGTCTTGTTGGAGTTTTGGGGGGGAATGCATTTAATTTGGGAAATATTTGAAATGCTTATAATTTTGACTAATTTAAAAACAAATATTTTTTAATACTACACAGATACACAGCTACGCCATAATTTTTCAGTCAAGGGGCATCTTATTAAAAACACACTCACATGCAATAAAGGGGTGTAAAAATTTAGGGGTGCACTGTATTAATGCCTCTTAAAATATCGTTTTGAAGTAATAGCTTACCGAATGTTAATCAAAAGTGATTATTATCATCTTACGTACTGATTTTTTTTTGTTGCTCTGATTCAACATCATGAGCAATACAGTACATAATATAATGTCCCGAAGAAAATGGTCAGTGTGCGCAAGTGATCAATTTTTTTTATAAATAACTGCGCCATTTCACGGCATTCAACTGTCTTCATTAACACGTAAAAACTATCACACTGTTATATTTCCTATTTGGCCTCAATTTAAAAAAAATTGGTGCCACAGAAAGTGTCAAATTGCAAGACTTGTAAATTCCAAATGGCACCCTTTCTTATTTTGTCAAGCTGCTTGTTATCACATTCTGCTCACACACAATATAACGCCGAATATATGGGTTTTATTAGGGTATGTATTGACAGTCACACGCACGCACGCGCGCGCTCTCTCTCTCTCACACACACACACACAGACACACACACACAAAACACACACACACATGCAATATGCAGACAACAGTGCCTTTCAGTGGCAGTTTGGCCACGTAACATCATTTAGATGCCATTTAACTGTGTACGTGTTCAAAAGATTCAGAATAGTTTCACAAATTCAACTTAACTTTTTTTTAAAGAGTACAATAATAATAGTAATAAGTTGGTATATTATGTATATTTTATGAAGTTTTCATATTCGTACCAAAGTGTTTTTATTGTTCTTGTTCAATTCCTCCTGAGTTATTTGAAAATAGTGGAATAAATTACAAAATGAATGATATGAAATTATTGCATTTCTTAAAAATGTAAATTTAGAAATGAGTTTCAATAGTATGGATGAACATTTTCTTTATTTGCTCAATGACATTTTTAAGATATAAATCCACAAATAACCAACATAACATGGACTACTGATATTGTACACTATGGAGCCTATAAAATACTACACATTCATGTTATTGTCATCGTCCATTGCAAAAAGTATTTCATGTGTGTATGGAAGCTTCATGTCAGCAGTTCATATCATCAAAACTACATTAAATATTTTACCATTTCATCTTATTTCACAGACACATCCAGGTGTCAAATATGGAAATATATGCAATATAAAAAAACCTGACAAAAAACACAAACTTGCAAATTGGTGCGTCATTTTTCGATCGTTTAAGAAGACTTAAAAATAGATACATAGCTCCCTCTGCTGGATTTGTGAGGTAAAGGCACTCACGTGTCCATCTACATTACTGTGGCGATAAGAAAACATATTTATGTACTTTATTAAAAATGCCTTCAAGCTACCTAAATGTGTCACTTCCATCCGAATATGAGCTCTTTTTTGTCACGGCATTTGTAAGTCATTTCCTGTGAGCTTAATCCTTCACTGTCTAACTTTTAAAAATTTGTTTTTTTGTTTTTGTTTCAGGCTGTGGCATCGTTTAACATTTTCCGTGTGTGCTAAACCTTTGAACATCCCACTATAATTGAGCGTCGCGGTTGTTTTTCTTTGTTTCTTTCTTTTTTTTTTGCCATAATCAAATCAGTCTGAAATCATTAAAATGTGAATTTCATTGAATAAAACTGGGCAGAAAATTGATTACAAATAAGTTAATTATAAAATTCATTAAAATAAACAAATGTTTAAATTAAATTAAATAAATGGGCAATAATGTATTGAAATGGTCTTCAATTTCAATATTTTGGTATACTGTAATGACCTTTTTATGACCCCTCACAACAGAGTGATGGGATCATTTTTACCATTGTTGAAATATGCACCATGTGTGTATAATAAACTACCATAATAATGATAAGAGTAATAAAGCATTATTTGCACTTTAAATTGTGGCATTCACTGGCTTTAGTGACCAACTTCTCTCTCATAGTTTGACGCTGACAAATGTCAAGAAGCGAAGCTTTTGAATGCAGTTGTGCGATGTCCAACAGTACCTGAACGCAGCAGGCGCATGCACGAACACAGGCGTATTTTGGGGAAGGAAAATGGGATGACTTGTGAAAGGTGGTCAAAGAAAGGGCGTTGGATTCAATCCTCCTACCGTTCGTGTGGTCCGCGGTCTCCCAGTGTAACGCCATCTCACTCGAAACGCCATGGCGATCAGCCGCATCTCTGTGTGCCGGGGACTCGCGGTGAGCTCACCCGCGAAGTGCGGCCGGAGGAAGCAGGCCCCATAGTCCCGCGCGGGGGATTCAACCGCAGCAAGCGAACATTCGGAGGTTCGCCTTCGCCGGACGCCGAACATTCTGCTCGCAGCCGGGAGCTGACGGTGTCGAAGGAGGGGAGCTGTGGCCGGCGGCCCGACATCTCGGTGGTGGACATCCGGGATCCAATCATATGGATCCTGTGTGAAGTGGTCCCGCTCCTCGCTGAGCAAACTTCGATCTGGACGTCAACTCGAATGACTTTGAGTGAAGCAGGTAACATATAACATATTGGATTATATTAACAATATGTTGTGCAATTTAAAGTCACCGATGGCACCCGAGTGGTTTAACTCAATTGTACCGTTCATTGACTTGAAACAATAATATGAAACCCTGACCAACGTCTGAACCCAAATGGCTGGTCTCGCCATCCCACCAGACTCGTGAGGATTGAAATCAAATGTAATTTCTTGTGACCGACCACATGATTAACTTGTATTTTGTACCATTTGTTTGTCGGATTCCATTGACAAAGGGAGCATCTCAGAACTGGATTGTGACCACCGTTTGGCACAGGAACCGGAAACCAACTGACTGAATATCATCAGGGGAAAAAAATGGTGTGGTCTTTCATGTGACCGTGGTGCCTTCTCATGAGGTCATTGCAATTATTTAGATGATATATTTAAAACTCCATTCACCATTTTTTTAAAATTGCATTTTTATAGGATTTTGCTCAATGACAAATCACAAATTCAATATATGGACTGGGTCATTTTTCCGCTGTTGTGTTGCAGTTTGAGTTCGGATCCGATCACTCCTCTCTTGCCCAGAATCAAAAATGGCACAGGCCTGTGAACCAGGAAGTTATTTGGAAAAGCCATTCTTGAGACACATGTATGGAGCACCCTTTGTCTTCTCTGGTAAGACAATTCAGTGCACGAGAAGAAAAAACGTCTCTCACTAGGAATATGGTTTTCTGTTACGATTGCCACTTTTGGTCTACTAGTCCACAATTAAACCTAGACCCTACTAGTAGTATCAACATGCCAACTTGTAGTTTTGCCTCATGAGTAAGTTGTCTTACAAGTATGTCAAAGTCAAACACTCGTAGGTCATGAAAATACATTCAAATGAGTAATTTCATGATCCATCAAACTTAATTATTTAAAGTAGCAGTATCAATATTGGCGAAACTGACCCGATATTTACATTGATATTATTAGTGAGGCAAATTGTAATTATTTGACCACCTGGGATGAAAATTATTTTTTTATGATCCCGGTGCTACTTGCAAAACTTGCACCGCTTTAATATCGTCAAAGGTGGAAGACGTCAACATGCAGAAGTGCGATTTTGACGCGATTGCTGTGTGAGGCACACAAAAAGACATTTGAATGTAGCAGAACACTAATGCATCATTCGTTGTGTTTAGTTCACACAAGATGATTCATATTCTCGTGACGCGCTAATAAGATTAGGCGTGGTGACGCGATGTCAACGCGACAGCGGACACGGCGTTTAAACAATTCGTCACGCCATCGCGTCACTCCCCTTTTAAATGGCGGCAGACACAAAGAAGCACACGCGACACGTGTTATGAATTCATATTTTGATTTATTTAAAACTATTTCACAGTGTCAACGAGTGGAGGCGGCGTGCCAACAAGACGCTTCATTAATCCGCTTAGCCAAAGTGATGGCAAAATAGCTCTGTGAAGCCATCAATGAATTGTTTTGTCCCTTTGATGCAATTAGACCTTAAATATAATATTCACACAGAACAGATGATTAAAAAAACACAGCAAATCATTTGCATGACTCAATTACAAGTCCACAGCATCCCACCACACGTTTTTGTTCCTCGGCTCCATAGAAGATAGTTTTCGTCTTGATAGTTGACATTTTGAATCATTTCAAAGTGACATTAAATGCCACATTTGGTAGAAAACTAAAAAAAAGGCCGCTAGAACATTTTTTTTGGTCCTCACTATAAAGCATCGATTTCCTTGAGTACCGTTCGGAAGGATTCCACGCAGACATCGCCGTCGGGATGCTTCGTAGACGCCAGATTCCAGGCCTCCTCGAACATCTCTTCGGGAAGGTTTGCACCCACGTTGCCAAAAATCTCAGCAATCTGTCAACAGGAATCAAAATACTTGTAACGCTGCATTCTTGCTCTGCATATCTGTGCTGCTCTTCGAGCTACAAAATAATTTTGGGCGTCGAGCGGCTCATTCAATGCACATTTTGTGCCGCTATCTTCCTACTTCTGACTTGGAGCGCGGGCAGAAGAAGTGGTCCTGGGAGACTCCTTGGCGTCCGTACACCGATGGCACCAGCAGGTCCATCACTGAGACCATGTCACCGTAGTTGATGTTGTTGTTGAACTTCCGGATGCGCGGCGGCACGAGGTCCGTGCGCACTGACGGTACACCGAAGGTGCGAGCGTCTAAGGAGAGCGAACATGGGTGGAATATGTCGCAATACAGTCTTCCCTCGCTATAATACAAAAAAATTGGCTGATATTTGCTTATTTGAAAATGGCTATTTAATGAATTCATTTGTCAGGGCTTAATGGATATGAAGACATTTTTTTAATGTTGGTCTATTTTCATCAAACAATTAAGGGAATTATAATTAAGATAAGAATACAAATATATATTTTTTAACTGGAATTGACTGCCACTTGGCTCAATTTTCTCATTAAATCATAGTTGGGTAAAAAAAGAAAAAAATAGAAATTGCATTATTTTGACCCAATTTCATGTATTTATTTACACCTAAAGTTTGGGTCGAAATGGAATAAACCATTTTTGCCTTGTTTTGACCTAATTTGTAATATTCATTTAACCCTAAAAATTGGGTCAAAATTGAATAACCCAATTTTTGGGCTCAAATTGATCCAAGTGTGGGTCGGTTCTTTTTTTAAACACAGTAATTTGGTCAAATTTAACTCAAATTAGTTATTTTTGACCCAATAGTTTTTAGAGTGTATATAAACAAAAGTAAAGTCATTTCAATTGGCAACTTTCTGACTTGAAGAAACACTCAAAGAAATCAAGATCACTTATTTTAGACCAACCAAAGGGAAAAAATTATGGATTCACCCTGTAAATTTTAATTCCCAAAATTAGCATCTGCAGAAATTTAGATCAGCTCATTAGTCTGCAATTAAAAAGAAGTCGGCACACCTCGGAGAGCCGTGGCACCAAGTGGATCGACATGAATCAAGGCTCCAACATGGTCGAAACCAGGGGTTGTATCCATAATAGTGACTTGACAGGGTAACTTACAAGATGGTTGCGGCTCCTCCGCGGCGGCCCCAATGAAGGAGGCAGTGGTGATGAAGCGGTCCGAGAGTGGCTCGGGTCGTCTGAGGGTCCTCACGATCCTCTTTGAGTTGCCGGTCTTGAAAGGCTCCAGGTCATTGGTTGTCAACAAAGCGCCACAACCAGGAAGTTCAGACAATCGCAATTTGTGGTCACAGCCTAAGCCGGTCTGGAACTGGCCTGAAAATATACACCAAAAAATAAATACAAATTGTTTGTCTTTTATCAACAAATTCAGCACTTATTGTACTCACTGTTCATGACTAGATGCTGCTCCCGTCTATCCAGAGGCATCTTTTCCTTCAAGTTCAGAAAGTTGGCAAACTCCAGGAAGTTGATGAATCCGTCTCGGTCGAGGTCGCAGTCGTCCACCACGTCGTCCAGGACGGCCTCGCTGGCGACCACCTGAAAGTGACGGCACACTTCCTGCAGGTCCTCCTTGTCGATGCGCCCTTTGCCTTTCTAGGGACAAAAATCGCATTTCTAGTCAGAGCTTCGGCCTGTCGCGGTTCTCAATCAATCCATCTCCCGGGCCGTCCGGTTATCAGACTACTTCCTGGTTTGTGGAGATTGTTCCAATTTCATTTTATACATACTGTATGGATTTCTAAATCTCTGCTCACTGACAAGTAGTTTGTCCAAAATGATGTTGCCGTAGCCATTTTCCCACCAATCATTAGCAGCCCGCGTATTTGGTAGATGGTCCTTCAGTGGGGATTTAGCAAAGTCATCAACTGTACCGCTATCACATCAAAATTACATGGAAAAAGTAAAACGCTGTGAATACTTTCCAGATACACTCAATGTATTTTCAAATTGGTGTGGCGCCCTAAAAATGTCTTTGTTTCATGCCTGAACTGGGCCATAGACCGAATCATCCCAATCCCGGATTTGTGAGTCCAAGTGTACCTTGTCATAGTGCCTGAAGGCCTGCAGCAATGACGGGAAGTTCTGCAAATTGATCACTTTGAGGCGGTTCCGCACGGCCATGGCCAGGCAACGCTGGCGCCCGGCGGCTCGCTCTCGCTTATCCGCTGGCTGCTCCGCTGAATGGATCAGTTCCCCCACACCTGCCCAAACATGTGAAAACGTCATCGTCCCACCTTAGCTCACGCCATCCAGTCTCATTAAAAAAAAAAAACTCACTGTATTCATCTTGTGGTATGATAATTCCAAAGGTGCGGTCTTGGGGCACCTCAACGTTGTTTCCTCTCCTGGGAGAATCAGATGGCAAGTTATAAAAGTTGAACTTTCGACATAGTGGGTGTGAAATATTTAAAAAAAAAAAAAACATACTTGATCACGTTTCCAATTTGTTGTTCCAACTTCTCCTTGCTGTTTGGAGATCTCTTCCACTCGGGGTTTGGATTGTACAACCTTCAGAAAATAAATTATTAACAATTTATGAGTCAAAAATTCACCCTCCTTGAATATGAGCCCCGCAATTTTTTTTTAATACTGTCATGTGACATTTTCCCATTATCCCAAATAATTCGATAAATGACATTTCATGAAAATGTGGTCACATATATGTTTTAATGGCAATTTATGCAAATATATTAATATTCTATGAATATGAAATAATACTGCAACCCTCGTCATGATAAACGGGTCATTGAAAAAGATAAAATAAACACTTCATATTAAAAAAAAAATCAAAATAAGTAAAAATCAAACAATAGATAATGTGAAGTTGTAAATAAAAGATGTCATTGATTAATGATTGATCGAAGGTGAAATATCAGTGGGCCAGTGTTTCCTGGCAACTGCTGCTCGGCAACCACCACAGTCACGTGGTCTTACATCATCATAGGCCCGCTAATGATAGAACCGGGCTCAGTAAAAAGCAGTCAGTACAAAATAAAAAAATACATAAATAAAAAAATCTAAATGTTGATGTTGGTGTCACCTGGTGGATTCTCCCAACCAATGCAAACTTCTACTGACTTGGCGTCCATCTTTGCAAAAGGGCGTCTGGATCCCAAAGCAAATGCTTTTGTCATAGTTGTACTTCCTGTCTTTTTGCTCACCTGGATGTGCCCAAAAATTACGATTGAATAAAACGGCGTTCTTATCCTTTGATCATACAGCTTGACTCGTTTCGCTTTTTGTTTTGCAGAGTTCTCACCAACAAAGTATCCGTTGTGACTGCGAACGTAAACCTTGTGCGCCTCCTGTTCCTCCTTTTCCAGCTCTTCCAAAGTTTTAGGAGGATAAATCAAATTGGCGACATCCACATCTGCACAAAAAAAAAAGAAAATAACAATAAGAAAAAATGAGAAACCAACCACACTCGAAACCTAAAGAGATTATTTGGATCGACGTACCCCGAAGCGTTTTAATTCCAAACGTGGTTTGCTCATTGTACCAGGTGGGAAGTCCGGCAGGGTTTGGCGAACGGCCCTGTAACGCCGCCTTCTGTGAGGCAATCATAGCCTCACTGAATTCCTGCAGCTTCTGTTGGAACTTGCTGACAGGTTGCGGGTTGAGCATAACCGCAGCCTGTCACATATAAAATAACAGCATCATTTTTTTTTTTTGCAATAACATTATTTAAGGCATCATTCATAAAATTAGACAATACATTTTGGCCACTATGTAGTTTATCCCACCTCTCTCCAAAAATAGATGCCAGTTCACTCGTGACCCCTTTTGAGAACAAGTGCGATAGAAAATTGATGGATGGACTTTCAAATGCCAGCTGACCGTTTGCGAAGGCTTGGTGCAGAGACCGTGAACGAGGGTGGTGGCCACTTTTGGGTCGTTGGCCTTGCCATGGTGCACTCGGACCATGCCGAGTCCTGGTCTGTTGCTGTTGCGGTACTTTCGAACCACAGGTGGAGTTGCGACCTGGAAAAAAGAACAAGTAGAAATAACACCGTGTTGACATATTTATCATGGCTTTGTGAAACCGATGATATGTTGCAATATGAGCCCTCACAGATACTCAGAAAAGCACAAGTCTTCAGATTCTTTTACATAGAGTTTCAGTCTTGTGCGGTCAGATCCAGACCGCACAATCTCTGCCAGCAAAGGCAGAATATTGCCATGAATGTGTGCCTTGCGACACTGCATCATGCCATCCACAACAATTAAATGAGAGATGTGTTCGGCAACATCTATTGTGACATCAAATAATTATTTGACACCAAAACTGCTTTCAACATGACACAGGGCGGGGGAAGTAAGCGTCAGGTGATTAACTTCACTTCCCTGTCTGCTTCAGTGTCATTTATAGTGTAACCTTGTTACTAACAACGGAGAAAAGGTGGAAGACACAAAGCAGCAAAGGCATACGATTGTTGCAACTTGTGCTGTCCCAGCTCTGTTACGACTTTCATACTCCCCCTGAAAGCAAAAAAAGTTGCCTGGAAAACTTTGTCCACCCATTCCATGTATGTCAGTGTCAGTTATCCATAACAGCGACCTGGTGGAAAGTGGGAAAATGACACCTCCCAACACCAATAGTTACTTTCAACAAATCCAGGCAGGAGACTTTAGTGTGAACAATTACACAGGCTTGTATTTAGGGTATGAGACTACCTCAGAGATGAAAAATTAGCAGGCCTTACTATGCAAAATTGCGACATGGATCAACATTTCAAGAAAATGACATCTTTTGGACGTTCAATGACACAAACGTCCATCCTATTTGGATTTTAAGTGAATCAATGAGTTTACTCTAACTTGCATTTCGTTTACAATTTTTTCAGTGTCTTTTTAAAGCCTGTATGTTAAAACTAATGTCCTAATTTTAATCAAGCATTATAGGGTCCCTCAAAACGCTCATTAGAACTTACCCTTTTTATTTCTTGAAGACAAGTAGCTGCTCTGTCCCCAATTGGAACTTGTTTTCCAGCCTGGCGTGTGTGTTGGGGATGGGTGAGGGGAGTACAAATGAAATATATATTGAAGATACAGATCAGCTCACAGTATCAGTCAGAAATTTGGCTAACGGCGGCGGCCTTCTGTGACTAAACTCAGAAAACAAACGCGCAAAGGTTTACTTACCCTCGGCAGGTCTGCTATCCTCATTGCGTCTGTCATACTGAGCTCCAATTGACTTTTCATATTTACAATAATCTTCAACTAAAAATAAAAATTCCCCCGAGGAGGACACAGGAGAGCAAGCTTACCAACCGTTTGTTGTTGCCTAGCAACATTTCAAAAGGACAAACTGTTAGATTGAAAATATTTCATTCGAACACAAAATAAGAGTGCGTCCCAGTAAACGCAAAATAAAGCGAAACCGAAAAAATCTGGAAAAAAAATTTCGAACAAAAAAAAAAGAATGACGTGTAGACGAACGAGTTAGATTTATATTGAATGTAGACATCGCCATTTTGTGTTCATTTCTCAGCCTAGTTGAGGTTTTATTCAAGCGAGGATTTTAGGCGCCTAATATAAAATATCCCCAAATAATAAGAATGAAGTTGCGCATTTGATTGGTGGGGCTCGGTGAGACGTAGGAGGATTGCCAGTCGCAGTCATACGATCTGTCATCATCGCTCGTACAAAGCCTACAGGGAAGTTGAGACAAGTGGCGGAGCCTGCTGGAGCAAAAAAATAAATTAAGAAAAAATCTAATGTTTCACTAATCCCTCCAGACATCAAAGTGCTTAGTTTTGTTTTTTTGGGGGGGGACTCTGTCAGCAGCATTAGACAGCGGCGTCGTCTCTTGGCTGGGTGAGTAAAGGAGCCTATAATGAGACAGCGAGCTGACGGCTAACCGGGGGGGACTCCACCCGACACGGCCGCGGCTAAACACACGTCCAACCCCGAGCGCAGCGCCTCCTTTGCGGGATAGCTTGCTAGCCTTAGCCTGCCTTTGACGACGACGTTGGAGTGGGATCGAGCAAGCTAAACCGCTAACGTGGTGACTCAGGCCAGTCCGACTGGTTGGATTGCGCTCCTTGTGTTGTGACGATCAACATGGACGCTTGTGAAGCATTTTGACCACATTTGTTTGACCCAAAAGACAGCGAACGGATTGTGACGTTAGCCAGCTGTTTGCCATTGACGGCTAACATGGTAGCTGTCATTAGCCGTACACACCCAAATCGAGCGCACATACCGCCATTGTTTGCCAAAGCGACACTTTCACGCGCAAATGTACACACACGCTCCGTGACACCACGCGCCGTCAAGTTGACATTGTCACCAGCTAAGAATCACCTCTCGGTACGGCGTTGCGAACTTAAAAGGGAGCCGCTCGGCTAACGTTAGCTAGTATTGTGCTAGTTCACGCTAATCAACAACAACCGAACGAGTTGCTTGATTCAACTTGCTCTCGTAACGCGTTACACGCAGACTACTGCAGTTCACAGTCAAATGTGCTAAATGAATCACGTGGCCCGTTTGTCTGGTAATGTAATATGTTAGTTTGGGAAAAACTGCCAAGGAAACTGCCTCTGTCCTAAATATTCCCACATTGTTTTTCAGAAATCTGTTTTATGACTATTGCTCCACACCTGTGACCTCAAATGACGACGATGTCAGTATCTAAATGAGAATATTGAGGTCAGGTCGTACCATGGACATTGTCATAGTTGCTGCAACTACTTGTTGCGTTTGTCAAAGCAACCAGTGTTTGTCGTGTGACATTGGGAATGCCAAACCATTCCGATGACTCAGTCTATGTGAACGGTCGTTATCGTTCAAGTCTCTTGAGGTGGGAGGTGAGACTCTTGTCAGTGAGAAGACTATCGCTGCTTTAGCCCATGTGTACGGAGCAGTCATAACAGTGTTGCATGTACCTTGCTCACTGAACTGAAATCCTTTGGCCGTCTGCTGGTGAGAGTTATCAGCAAGCTTGTCACATCTGCAGTGCTACATCATATGTTGTGAAATCCAAAATGAAAACATACAACACATGGGAGATGTTTGGGTGTTGCTGTGCGTTAAGTATTGTGTGATGGTACACAATAATTACTGTGATTAAATCTGATGGCATCAATCAAAAAATATAGCTCTTGTATTGACTACCTTTAGATCTCAAGGTCCACGGGCTAAATCCAGTCTTCCGGGTCATTTATGCAACTCAACTTCTGTTCAAAACTAGTTAGGAAAATATAACATACTGTTGCACTTGTCTTAAATCCTTTATTTCCTAAAAAGAAGACAAACCATTGGTGTTGCGCTTTCTTAAAAGAAAAGGTTTAACATATTCAATGTTTTATAATCTGTTCACGTTTACACAAAAGAAAAGCGTATTTTTGTTTTGCATTATCTTCCTCCACTGGACACAATGTGAACTGAACCCCCGGGGTACATACCAAACATGGAGTTTTGGCATTGGACCACTTACCATTAAAAATGTATGTAGTTTCACAGCTAAGCAGCCCTTTAAGGACAACTACATAGAATTTTGTCACTTGTGCCTTAACTTGCATCGTGCAGGTGCTTTCAAGTTGTTGAGGTGACATTTGCCCGTGTGTTTCCGCAGCATCCACATCAGAAAGTGTGCGGAGAAAGCGACATGGCAAGTAGAGGCGGAGCTACCCGACCCAATGGGCCCAACGCCGGCAACAAAATCTGCCAGTTCAAGCTCGTGCTGCTGGGGGAGTCGGCGGTGGGGAAGTCGAGTCTGGTGCTCCGCTTCGTCAAGGGACAGTTCCACGAATTCCAGGAAAGCACCATTGGAGGTTTGGTTTTTTTTCTTGTCCCACCTGTCATCGGCAAAACAAAAAAAAAAAAAAAAAAAAGATTCTGGTAAACTTCCTGCCCCATTCACACAAGTTGGAAAATGAACAGACAGAAAAAACTTGTTGGCTTGAACCGCCAAAAAAATAAGGAAATGTGAGGGATACATTTAAGTTCCATAAAAGGGTAGGTGGCTCTATTTCGCAATGCTGTCTGCCATTTTGCATTGGATCGGGTTGCTATCATAGCAAACTTAGTGTGCTCCGTGTTGCCAAAATTGCAGGGCGTTTGTTATTACTTGGCACCAGTGTCGGTTCTTGAAAGTTTTACCAAGGATAGCAAGTGGGTGGCAGGAGTTTGATTGAGATGGAAGAGTCGAGGCATGCTCGCACGCAAGCAACCATTTTCTTTTTAATGAAGGCAATGGGTGGGAATGAATCTTAAACTGGCCAAATTGTTGTCGAAAGGCCGTCATGCGCCCAAACGTTGTCGCTGACATGGTGCTGCAATAACGTGCCCAATAATAATCATCGACTGCGGGATGGACCGGCTCATAAATACACCAGCTATTCAGGAAAATGAACCTATTTTCCTGAAATTCCACCCCGCCCCAGTAGAGAGTTCAGCACCGTGCATGTTTTGGAATGTGGATGGAAACCAGAGTACCCAGAGAAAAGCCACGCAGAAATGGGGAGAACATGCAAACCCCATACAGGAAGGCTGGAGCCCGAATTCGAACCCTGCACCTCTGGACTGTGAGGCGGACATGCGAACTCATCTCCCACTATACCGCCATTTAGAATTTTGTAATCGGGCTGCTGCTATCAAATATCTTAGTTTGAGTATGCAGCAAATATTGAATATTTCTTGAGTGTTCACTTATATTTTTGCTTGGTTAAAGCGCAATTATGAAGACAATAAATGCGGTTGATACCTTTTTTTTTTAATGAATGCCTTATGTTTTTTATACTTACAAGAAATGCTGAGGTTGAACTGATAATTGCCTTTTGTGTTTGAAATTGCTTCACTGGATATGGTTCAAGAAAATAGTTTGCTGCTACGCATTTTTTTTTCTGTCAAACCCGTCCTTAGCTATTTGCGAAATACTCAAATCTTGGCTCATTATTGTGCTTCATCGCGAACGTCCGAAGATGCCACACGGTGGCGCCACAGCCCCGTCTAATCAGGAAGTCGTCATTTCTGTCCCTGAATTGTGGTTGAAGTGCTACATCTTGATTGAGAAACAAAGAGATTTGTATTTTATTCATTTTGCGCTCCCCACAGCCGCTTTCCTGACTCAGACAGTCTGCTTGGACGACACGACGGTCAAGTTTGAAATCTGGGACACGGCCGGTCAGGAACGCTACCACAGTCTGGCGCCCATGTACTACAGAGGTGCCCAGGCCGCCATCGTGGTCTATGATATCACCAATGAGGTACATCCCTCCATTTTCTATCGCGTTTGGCCTTTTTATTAGGGTCACGGGTAAACTGACGTTTGGCCAGTGTAGTGGGTTACAACTTTCACACTCATGATCACCTGTATGGATAGTTTTGATTCATCAGTGAGATTGAGTCTGTCACAGTTAAAAAAATTTTCCTGGCTGGTGAAATGTGGTACAACCTGAACTGGTTGCTAGCTAGCAGCAGGGCATATACAGTACAGACAAACACCTGGCTCATGTGTCCCATAAAAAAAGTTTTCAGGCTCACTAGCTCGGTACACAAGTATGATTATTGCTGCTGATGCTTCCCGCGCAGGAGTCGTTCGTGCGAGCAAAGAATTGGGTGAAGGAGCTCCAGAGGCAAGCCAGTCCCAACATCGTCATCGCGCTCGCTGGCAACAAAGCCGACCTGGCCAGCAAGCGAGCACTCGACTTCCAGGTGCGTCAAAATACACCATACCCGTTTACTCAGCTTTTTGTTTTTTTAGTGTTACCGAATTAAGTTGCCGCTGAGAGTTTTAACATCGTACTGGCCGAGTCGTTTGCGTTTGGAAAATAGTTCTTGAATGCAGCGCTTTCGGAATGTGCCCAAGCGCGCGATAATGAAGCGGATATCATGGGCCCCGTGTTGTGTTCAGGACGCACAATCGTACGCCGACGACAACAGCCTGCTCTTCATGGAGACGTCAGCAAAGACCTCCATGAACGTCAACGAGATCTTCATGGCCATCGGTGAGCATCACCTCCTGAAACTTGTATTTCACGTTCTGCGTAACGCCGTTTCAGAAATGGTGGCAACAGCTCAAATGAAAATGTGTGGCAGCGTCTATTTTGTGAATTGCATTTATTAATACGAGTATATTACATCACGTATAAACGTATCACAATGCATGAGACAACCTTGAGAGTTGATGACGCGCAAAAGCTGTCCAATGTAGCAATCGGCTCCCGGGAAAAGCTGCTTGTTGACGACGCTTTGTGGTGATGTCGTTGTAGCCAAGAAGCTCCCCAAAAACGAGCCCCAGGCAGCTAGCGCCAGCGGCGGGCGAAACCGGGGAGTAGACCTGACCGAGTCCGCCCAACCCAGCAGCCGCACCTGTTGCAGTAACTAGGAGGGCCGCCGTGGTCTTGGTTACCACACACACACACACACACACACACACACACACACACACACACACACACACACACCCTTGTTCCTCACCACCCCAGTCCAAAATAGCGAAAGACTTTGTATAGCTGCATTTCTAAAATCTGTTTTTTGTTCCTCCTCTTTCTTTTTAAACACTTTTTTTTTAAACAAGTGTACCATCAGTATAATGGATGCATGTTATCACTACAACGCCTGAAGTAAACTAACTCACCAACACAAACGCTCCTTGCCCACAAAATGGCTCTCATCCCACCATGCCCCGCCTTTTTGCCCAGTTCCAACAGGAGGGGATTTTTTTTTTAATCTCCCCTCCTTTTTTTTTTGTGCTTCCTGGAGGATTCATGGATCATTTCCCCCTTCCCCTGAGTCAACACCGCACGTGTAGAAATGACCACGCGACGAAAGAGATTTTGAACAAATGTACAGTTGGTTTTGCTTTTTATTTTATTTTTTTATTCATTCTCTTCTTGTCTCCAACTGGTAAAGCTATGGTGTTTCTTTTTTTTTTTTTTTTAATAATTCTAATTAGCTCTGTGTAGTGTTATTAACAAAAACAACAACGAAAAATCAACTCTCTGGTGTCACGTTGGAAAGGAACTTTTAATCGCATTGCACAGTGTTGATCATCATGTCTTCATTTTATACGAGCGAGTGCTTGTGACCCGCTAACGGCTCGATGGGTTTTAACCACGCGACGGGCCTGATCGGTTTTTGAGTGTCTGAATACAACTTAATAAATTCAATAAAGATTGAATCTCTTGTACGTCCTCTGATCTCTTGCTGGCTCAATGATTGTTCTTGAACCAAATCGTCGTCATAGCCAGCAAACATTTGTATGAAAAATACTTGCAGCACATAAATATAAAACATTTGATTCCTTTTCGACACACACACACACACACACAAAAGAAACGCCGCACTGTTTGAATGGAAAAACTACACTAGCAGAGATATCGCCATGGTATACGTTTGAGAAGGTTACGGTTTTTGCCACCATAAACCGACCCCCGTACCTTCATTTTCACGTGTCCCACTGCAGCAGTTTCTTGGCATTGCCACGCGGGGGCAGTAGTGCACCGTCACAACGGCCTCTTCATGCTTCAAAACACAGGGTTGAAATGTCATTTTAAATCATTCAAATGTACAAATAGCAGTTCTAAGAAATGTTATCAAGGTTTATCGGCTTGTATTTGGCATGTTATGACCCTCCAAAATTAAAAATATATATACAGTAACAGGCTTTGATCTCTTGCCATAACCATGGTGACAGCATCCTTATTTACAGCATGTCTCTGGTGCTCCGTTTTTTCCCACAATTAAAAAGTTCACAGCAACCTAATAAAATTATTTATGGCATGTATTTGTCGCTTCCACATGAAGTTGTTTAAAGGTTTATAAAAACTGCAGCTTTTTTTATTTTTCTGAGCCCCTCTATAGTGTTTTGCATCGTGTGTTTGCCTTATGATAGCAGAATTTCATAAAGGTCATTTGGGCTCATAAGTCCTACTCATCGGTATGTCTGTATATAATAAAGTCCTTGAAAAAAAACGGAAGGGAAAATGAGCAGACGGGCTTGGATGGTAAATACATAAAATGAACAAACATACATGGCTCTGTAAATTGAAAAAAAAACCAAAGCCTGGAAAGGTAAAATATCTTGAATCAAAGCAAACTGCTTGTTCTATGTCTTCCTCTATTTCTTCTTGTCAGACATTTTTGATGTAAGAACATCACACTTGCCTCAAACATTCTTACCCTGAAGTGTGAAGAGAAAATAGGCGTCTTCTAAATCATCATAGAGAACGATTTAAACAACTAAAAATATGGTCAAGCATATGAAATGAGGCTTTAAAACAAAAAACCACAAAAAAAAGTCAAGCCAATTTCAAAATGCTCTGAGTCTGTCCGCCGAAGCCATTGAAATAATGCCCTAATTTAACTCTCAATGAAATACCACTGCTACGATCCGGAAAAATGCTTCTCCAAGCATCTTTTTCATGCCTGCACATAACGACCTATTTGAACTACGAAAAAAACAACGTTTTGGTGGTTGGAATATTTCTAGGCCGTGACAACGGGGTGCTCTGAATTGGCCATGGCAGTGTGAAGGCCCTGTCCACAATCACATGCTGGCCATCTTATCGGTAATTTTTTTTTTTTTAACCTCACTCATTCTTCTACTTTTCTCCTTCTGTACGCCGACTCACGTCCAACAATGAGGCACTCTAAAGCGGCCACGTCAATGGAATATCAGTTTGTGGGACACAGGCATAGCTAGCTCGCTAAGTGCACATTGCAATTGCGGCACATAACTGCTGATGTGAACAAAGGCACTTAAATTATTATGTAGGGGGTGTGGGGCAACTCTTCACTTTACTTCAGCCAGCTATGACTTCTTTTAATTGATAGGAAATCTAATTTTGCTTAAATGAGTATGTTCCTTATTTTATTTAGTCCTTTGTGGAAATTGTTTTTGTTGTTTTGTTTAATCTGCTAACTACGTGTCCTGTTAATAACAAATTCAGCTGCAAATTTTCCACAGTACTGGACTATGTTCCCTTGTTCTCCATCTTGGAGAAAGAGCACAGTGTTCAGCAGCGTCAAAGTCAAATGGTTCGTCTCACCTGTCTGAGCCGCTAATGAATAATTCCATCATGGTTGGAGCCGTCAATCATCGGGGAGGTGTGATTAAGTAGAGGTGACCCGCAGAAGCTAATGAGAGCCAGTACAAGAGCTGTAGCGACGATTATAATGATGACATTGTTCACTTTTGATTGACACTTACTCTACGGTTCGTGTTGTTGAATGCCACGGAAAGGTTCGAGTAATCCCCCCCCGCCCCCTCCCCTAAAGTCTCCAATTGTATTTTTGCACAGGACGGGTACAAATGTGAAAGAAGTATGTCATCCAAGTTAAGACGGTTGCATTTATTTATTTTATTTAAGACTAACTTTGTTTGACTTCTCTTATCACTTGTGTATGTGACTGCTCCACAAATAAGATTTTTATGACGACAAAAAATAAATTGGGTAAAAATAGTTTTAGCAATACCACAGACTTTTGATGCTATTTCGTGTCAGCATTAAGCTAGCGAACAGAAAATCTATGCCATTTTGTTTTTTAAATACACAATGTGTAATTACATATTTTTTAATATTCATTTTAAACTTCAACTGGGAGTGCCAATAAAGAAGAGCTTCAAGTCTCTTTGTTTTGATTAGCTGTTGAATATTTGCCAAACTGCTGGTTATTGTGGCGCGAGTTGAGTCACGACCACCAGACAGCGCTTGGAGCCCACGCACCCACAATGCTATTTTGGCAGGGTCGAAAACTTATCACTAATATCAGGAAATGCCACACCGATAACGGTAGACAGTTGTTGTGCACTGGGGTGTCAAAAGAGGGGGTGGCGGGGTCGAGTATTCTATAGGCTAGCAAAAGAAGAACCGAAGCAGTGTGCCAGCATTTGGCTCCTCCGGCTCACTTCAGCGGTCGCGCTTCAGCAGCAGGGAGGCAGCAAGCGTCGAGCAAGCATGTTAGTGCCGCTTTTTCATCCGGTATGCCGGCTCACAGCGAGTGATCGCAAAGACACACTATACTACAGTTAGTTCTTCCCATCTGCTGCTGCAATAGTGGTGAAAAAAAACACTCCAGGTGCATGATAGGGATCTATCCAGCTTGCACCTGAATCTCATTCAGTCACTTTCATCAAAGTGAGATGTGAAATCACCTGGACAGAATATCGACTGCTAAACGTTTATTTTATCATGGCTTTCCGTTGTAAATTGTTCTGCTGTTGCCACTACGGTCCTGATTCTACAATGATATGATTGACTGATATGTTAACGTTTGAACAAATATGCCATTTTTGGGGTGTGATGATTTTGGAGGAACACGGATTTGGCCTGACGCCAGCGATTTGGATTAACACAGCTAAGGAGGTTGAAAAGGAAAAATAACGAGAGGGTGGCCACAAATCCCAGAGCAAGAGAGTTTACGGAACAAGAATGGATGTCTTCGTAAACATCAAGCGAGATTAATAAATGAAAAGTGGCAAGCTATGATAAGTGCACCCGGCTGCGCTGTCCACATTCATGACTCTCAAATTAATTTAATTCGCTTTAAAAGCCCAGATGCTAGCATACGCCGCTACACAGAATCAAGCCTGACCACTTTTGTTCCAACCTCAAAGAACATTTAGCAGACATAGAGCATCTGCTCTCATCGGACGTACGAAAACGACACAAAAATGTTCTCGACGTCGCTTTGCGTTACTGCTTTTGGAGAGCGCGCCGCAAAAAAAAAACAACAGTGCGATTATGGTGATGACGTCCGTGTTGGAGAACCTTCCAGATGTTTCCTTTCTCTTGTGGTTATCAGTCGCCCTACTTTTTCATCAATAGACGCTGCTTATGCCTTTTACGCTGATAGACTAGTTAAGTCGACCTATCTAACGTCGACCTCAAATACGGTGGGACCTCAGATAAAAGTGTAATTCATTTCGTGACCTCAAAACACTCGCATGAAAATGCTATTAATGCGTTCCAGCTTTCCCCCAAAAACGCATCTCTCCTTCCAAAATTTTCTAGTTAAGAAATTTCTTCCAGAACATATTCATTTTGTAAGTAGCGGTACCACTGTATCAAAATATAATTTGCTTGGAGGGTTACATGAGTTTCCTATTCATCTGTGAGCATTAAAATAACTGATTATGTGTTTGTTTTAAATACACAACATGTAATTCTCCTAGTTTTATGTTTAGTTTAACAGTAAAATTATGAGGATACTTGGACTTCAACCTCAGCTAGCTAGGGTAGGTATGTTTTCCCAGCTAGCCCTAAAAATCAACGAGGTTCTTCCAGTATTACAGAAAGGACCACGATGGTGAAATGGAAAATTGTACCTGGAGTAGCACAGACCCGGTCCATCTCGGGCATCTTGGATTGCAGGAGTGGCAAATCCAAATCCAAAGAGTGAAAACACTGGCGCAGTGTTGCTTCAGCCACAGGTGCTTCTACTCCCGGGGAACTCGTTTATCTGAGTAGAAGCACCTGAGGCGAAAGCCCAACCCTGGCAGGGTTTCTATTTTATAGACCCGGATTTGCCACATCTGTTGAATTGAAAGGAAAATCATCAACATTCTTGGACTTAAAGCTAGCTCGGCTAGCTTGTTAATCATGTTGGCTGGCCCTCAAATTCAACAATGCAGATAGGACAAAAAAATGGTGAATCGAAATTTGTTTGACAGGATTCTTGCTCTGGCGTTTACTAGTGATTGATTTGATTTTCAGAGACTTAAAGAGAGTTATCTAAGATGTGTGATAGAATTATGTGGGTTAGGACGCAAAATCCATAGCATGGCCTACTCTTTTTTTTTATACTGAAGGCATGTTAAGACAAACACAACCAAGAGGGGGCGACAACTCCTCCCAAATCCTTGTGTGTTCATCCACGCGTGGGCAGATGCTGCTGCTGCTGTGTGAGTGTGTGTGTGTGGGTGCGCATGTGTGTGCGCATGTGTGTGTGCGTGTGTGTGTGTGTGTGTGTGTGTGTGTGTGTGTGTGTGTGTTTGTGCGTTCAACTTTTGACTCTTGAGCTATTTTGGGCTCTCGGCATCCAAATCTGAAGGCTCAGTTATAAAATGTTCATGCAAGCAACCGAAAGCCATGACAGTTGCTTTGTTCGAAAGTAATTTCGAGGGATTAAGTTGCTCCTTCCTAGAAAGGTTCAATTCACTAGCTTCCAAATTCATAATTTTAGGGGATTATTCATGTGCCTTTTGACGGGAGTAGACCTGCAAAACTTTGAGGCATTATGCATCGCAAAATGGTCAAAATCACAGAGTTCCAAACTTCAGTCATTTGACAATAAAATGCTCTTCCGCAGCAGTCTTTTCCCATTTTTAATGGGATTAATAAATGTGTTTTGTTTTTATGGAAAATTCCTTAAATTTTTTGAAATGATTATAAAACAGACGTTGGTGCAAGTCATTGAGTTCAAAGTCATTATAAAGTATTCAACTGCTCCTTCCAAGCTATTTTTTGATTCTTCTCCAACTTTTTCCCTTGAGTGTAACTTCCTTCCATTTTTTTTAAATGCCATTATTAATGAACTTGCTGGACCTAATCAACTTTTCCGTGACTTGAATCTGCAAATCAGAACCACATTTAACAAAGTAGGACTCTTGTTTTATTTCAAATGAACACTTTTAACACATTGGACACATAACACACAGAGGTACCGGTGATCCAGACAACAAACACACACACGCACACACGCACGCACGCACGCACGCACGCACGCACGCACGCACGCACGCACGCACGCACGCACGCACACACACACACACACGTACACACACGCACACACACGCACACACACACAAGAACCTTTTGATATGGGGTTTTGGTGTGAAATTGCAGGATGACCCTAACTTGCAAGGTTTAGAAACCAGCCCTGGACCAGTTTGAAAAATGGTGTTTAGTGAAGAATCTTTCAACTTCCATAGAAATTTTTCATGGACCCCTGTTGTGAATTTTGCTCTTCAGCTCGTTGAGGTCGAACAGCAAGTTGTGCAAAAAGCATTGAAACCATGAATGGATGGGAATTCAACATTTTTACAGGAGGTCAAATTAAGTTCACCTTTCAAGGTCATTTTAGGTTCCTCTGGAAATTTCACACCAAAACCAAATACCACAATTTTTTTGACAAGGACTAATCCACAACCCCCCCCCAAAAAAATGATACCTAGTCAACCATTGAACAAAGTCAAACATGCACATCAACAAAAGTTAAAGTGCAAACAGGAACGTGAGTGCCACCTAGTGACACTCATGACGTAATGACACTGCATAGTTCATGTACGTGAGTGTGTGTGTGTGCGTGTGTTACATTATTGCCCTCATGTAGCTGTACAGGTTGACTGACAGCGCAAATCTTGAATCCTGGATGCATAGACTGGCCCCGCATGAAATCCGTTGCCGCTGCCCAATCTGGGGTCAATATGGCGCAAAGAGGACTTGCGGGTGGGCGGTCCTGATAGGGCCAGCGGCGGGGCGGAGCAGGGGCGTGGTGAGGGGCGGAGTCGGGAAGAGGGCAGGGTTGGAGGCGGGGCCATGGGTCGAGCGCTGCTGCGGGAACGTGCCACCGAGAGCGGCAGCTGCGGCAGCCATGAGCTGTGTTGGAAGAAGGGCGGCCAGGGGAGGGCACGGATGCTCTTTGCCCAAACTCAGCTTGATCTGCTGACAAAGACAAATATAGTGGACACAGACACACACACAAAGTCGATGAATTTGACAATCATCCTTAATGGCAACAAAATCATGGCAGAGTTCGAATCGAACAGATTGAAAGATGATCGTAAACGGCCTGTCCAGTTCAGGATGCAGCGCATCCAGTTCATCTATAAATGTTCATATACCGTTGTTGGCGGCCATGTTATTGGAAATGGTTACAACGAGCTCCCGTTATATCGTACAGATTCGTTATGTCCCTCGAGTTACGTCGTTTTTGGTGAACCCAAAATATTTTGTTTCATGTGTTTTTGTCAAACATAAATGCCAAGTGTTGGCCTCTGAGTTCCCGGCAGTTCAATCAATGAGAGTGAAGGCAGCGTGATCCATCAGTATCAGTGATACACGGAGGAGGTAAATGGATTCTGTAAGAATGGCGCAATGTTTCGGTGAAGACATTAAAGTTAAATAATGCGAGACAAAATTCAAAAGATAGTAGCTGGAGTTGGTGTGAGTTTGCGTTTGCGGATCCAGCCTCAGCCTCACACACACACACACACACACACACACACACACACACACACACACACACACACACACAGTGAAGCTAATAGTGTGAAAAGGTGACCAAAGTTATCCGGCCTAATCTTCTGTATCCATAATGGAAATGCGGCGCTCCGGCGGCGGCGCCATGTCACGGCTTATCAATCACTGTTGGAGGACGAGGAGGGGGCCGAACAAGGAAGTCTCAGAAGTCCCAGCTCCCCTCCGTTAACTTGCTCAATGATGGGTTGAGAGGGAGGGGGCGGGGGGGACATTTTCCTCACAACTGGTAACAACCAGCCCTCCGGAGCTTTAGCTCCTCTTGTTCTTCCCCCTTTTATCCTTCATCTTCACACTTAAGTCTTATAATGTATTCTTACAATACTCACATCAAACATAATGCTATTGTACATGCTATCTATCTCATTACCACCTATTTGCTTTGATAAACGTCAGAGCTTTCTCCTTGTATAACATTTAACACAATTGTCAAATATACGCTAAAATCCGACTACAAAAGTGCTTGGATACACAAGTACCTCGTATAAGCCCTGTTTAGTGCTACGGAGATAAAAGCAGATGCTAATTATTCAGGTCAATGTCAACTACGTTCTTATGGAAATCCAACCAAGAGCGTTGTCGGGTGCGCTAAACGTTTGTTGCTAGCTTACCGTTTGCTTGGTGGCTCCTTTGCTGTAAGGGGTGTATTTGGGCTTGGCCGGTTTGCCTGCCGCTCTGTCTTTATGACGACGGCTGCTGATGTGCTGAGGATAGGATGGGGGGGAAAAACAAGAAATATTTCTGGATTACTGAAACAAAGTTTGTGAAACACCCAAGAGTTGAGAAGAGATTGTACAGTGCAAAGGCACAGTCCCGAGTGCAGTACAGGACGTTTACCGGCTTGCTCACTAAATATAGTACATGCCACCTGGTGAGCATATATAAACCAAAACAAAATGAACAAATAGTAGTCAGTGTTTGCACAAAACAAAACACAAAAATAAAGAAAAGTCTACTAAAACGGTATTTTGGGTTAATTTGAAAATAACCTTTAAATGGTCTTAGTCAAGGTGGAGGGAATTGTGAACAGTTCCAAATAGCCGTCAGTGTTAGTATAAAATCTTCAGGCTTCTGCGAGACATCAAAAAACTGTCACTGAAAGCCTACTAGAACAGCTGAACTTTATTTGGCGTGTCTCGGAAAAGAACACTTAGCTGTGAGTTGAGATAATAAGAGTTAGGTCTTAGTTAAGTTGGCAGGAACTAATAACCAGTTCGAAAAAGCTGACAGTGTCAACACAGAGCCATCACCCTTTGGCTCAGAAGCAAAAAATGTCTGAAAAAGCCGACTAGAACATCTGAACTTTATTTTTCAATGATGGCATTTAACACGAGTTTGAATGTGATTCGTTTATTTTCAAGACAGGCACATCGGCAGTGATGGACATGATCTCAAATAAATCTTCTCCCCACTTGGATTTTTCAATTGAGTTGTACATGTTCTAGGTAGAAAAAGGATCATGGTCTAAAAAGTTTGAAAATTCTTTATCTTGGTCGAATAGGGGTCACACAGATCATTCAGAAGCTTTAAAACTGCATTGCTGAGTCGATGACGTTGCAATCATTCTTGTTTGTGGCGTTGACTGTTAATGTTAATCGTGCAGAAGCGCGATTTGAAAACGCCAAACTGGCTCGTGCGGTTCATCTCGGTTTTGATAAATCACACGCACATGCTAAATTCATTGATGTATACCAACAAAGTGTAAAAATGAACTGTGTGGCATTTGGCCAGTGGCCAGATCACCCTCCACATCTGTTTCCATGAGCCACCGGGTTTGTTTTTTAAAATCAGGCCCTGCGTGGTTTGATTGGTCTTGCACTAAACTGCTGCTGCTTGTTCTTCTTTATTGACGTGAAAAATGGGTGAGTCACATCTGGGTGGAATATCTCAGCGTGAACTCCGACAAAAGCCACATCTTACAAGATTTATATGCCCCCACAAAAAAAGCCTGAAGCGGAATGCAAAATGACAGTTTGATCCAGTGATGTAACTTCCATTGGGGAACGCCCATTTGACATGATTTTGGCCAGTTAAAATGGCCGCCCAAACACCCTGAAATTAGTAACACTTGTTTTGTCTTTTTGTTGTTGTTTTATAATATGAGGAAAAAGGCACTAGTGTACTTTTGTTTTGGGTGGTCTAAAGTAGACAGCTGGTTTCCACATGGAGTGTATCGTGCATCTGCTGATACGCCAATGCAAAGGGAAGGGCCATGTGCCATTGCTGTGAGGGAGCAGCATCAACTCTAGCAATGTTTTTGTTGGATTTTTCAAAAAAATGTATTCTGCGATTGGCTGGCAACCGATTCAGGGTGTCCCCCGCCTACTGCCCGGAGACAGCTGGGATAGGCTCCAGCACACCCCGCGACCCTAGTGAGGATCAAGCGGTTCGGAAGATGGATGGATGGATGGTTGGCGACCAGTTTGGGGTGTACCCCGCCTGCTGGGATAGGCTCCTAGCACGCCCCGTGACCCTTGTGAGGACAAACGGATTAGAAAATGATTGCCTCTCAAGATGGAGGGTCGTCGACGTCGTTCACCGTTTGTTATTTGTGCGCCGCTGTTGCCACGGCAACGCGACCAACGCGACATTGATATTTCCAAAGACGGAAAGATTCCGTATTGCGCTGATTCTTTTTTTCTTTTGACAAGCCGTCTGATAATGATGCAAGTGGAGCGTTGCCATGGCAACTGACGAGCCAGAGCCGCCGCATTATGACAACCGCCAAACATCAGCTCCACTTACAACATTAAATACTCTTGCAGTCAATCTGAAATAGACACCTACATTTAAAAAAAAATCATGATAATTTACACACTGTACTGTAGATATATACATCAACCGTGACAAAATTATGCACCAATACAATTTAGTAAAACAAGAACCATGACAAAATATTAAGTACATGAAAAATAGCAGAGCTGAATCAATCACCTGCTTCAGCTGCGTCTCGGAGTTGACGTGCACGTCGCACGTCTCACAGTAAAAGTTTTGTTCTGCAGGCCCGTGGAAGCCTTGGACGAGGACGGCGGCGCCACTTTGCCTTTGATTGCCGGCCGCGGGAACGACTTGATGGAGCCCACGCCGCTGCAGGCCTCCAGCATGGTCTTGTGCTTGGTACCTTTTTTACAAACAGAAAGATGCAATCGTGTCACGTCACGGTACCAAACGGCGTTCCCTCGCCACATCGCAGCTTTTCAAGCAGAACATGCAAACTCCACACAGGACGGCTGGAGCTGGAATCGAACCCATGACCTCCATTGGAATCTCTTACCGCTATTGTGAGCCTCCAGCTGCGACGCCGAGTTGACGGCCACCTTGCAGAGCGAGCAGTAGAGCAGGCGCCGAGCTTTCTCCTCCTCCGTTTCCGCGTCCTTCTCGGGTTCTTTGTCAGGGTCCAGATCCGGTTCGGGTTCTGAGGGCAAGTTGAGCTCAAACTCCGAGGTCGCCTCCGGGGCGTTGGGGACCGACGACAAGGTTCCGGCGACGTCAGTCGGCGTCTCACGGGTCACTGTGGAGTCTGATGGGATTGCCAGCCGGAGCGTGGAGGACAGCGGCGGCGGTCGGAACCGCATCTGGAGAGACATCATCGGCATTAAAGCTGATGACGGATGCAAATTTGTGCATATTATGGCAAGTCATCAAAACTTTGCTTGCCTGTTGGTCTTTGAAGGACCCCCAGAAATGTTGGCTACAAAACAAAATGGCTTTTAGCGCATAGCTTCTTGAGACTTTGGTGTGGGGGGGCTACTTTTGTCATTTATGCCTACCAAAATTAATGTTGCTTGGGGAACCTGACTTTGAGGGCTGAGTTTTCAAACAATGCGAAGGAGCTCTAGAAATAGCCATATTGATGCTAAAATGGCTGCTTCAAACAAAAATTGCAAACTTTTTGTGTGTTTTCGGGCGGGACTTCTTGAGACATTTTTTGTCGGTCTGCTCATGATAGACATGCGTACCAAATTTCACATTGCTGAGTGAAACAGGATGAATTTTCAAATTATTCATAAAAAAACTCAATTGAGGATGAAATGGCCTATTCAAACCAAGATGGCGGACTTCCTGTGTCTTTTAAAGCGCTGCTGCTTGAGACTTTTTTTGTGGGTCTCCTTATGATAAACATGCCTTCCAAATTTAATGTTGCTGAATGTAAATGAGGTTGGAGGCTACATTTTCAAATAATTCAGAGGAACCCCTGAAATGTCCAAACCTATGTTATAATGGCTGCTTCAAACCAAAATGGCGGATGGTAACTTGAGAGATGTTTTTATTTGTTTGTTTTTTGCGGGTCTCTTCGTCATAGACATTCCTACCAAACTTGATGACATTATGTTGCTTAGTGAATTCAGGGGCTGTCCAGGACATATTGTGTGTGCGACTTAACCCTTTGAGGCACAGCGGCTACTACAGTGGACAGCTTATCGTGTTGTCAGGTTACAGGGTGCATGAAAGGGATCAAGCAATAAATAAATCTTATATTTGGGAGACAAACGGTCACCTCATGACTTTATTTACAGTCAGCAGCTCAGAATGAACATGATTAATCAATCCCATTTTTGGGATCCACACAAGCAACTAGAATAACAACAAAACAAGTCAAGAGCGAGCGAAAGAAGAGAAAATCAATAGTGAAGTCAGTGCAATTCAGTGAGTGTCATTTCAGTCCAAATAACATGACACACCCGAACAAGGTGGCTTTCTAAAAAAAAAAAAAAACAGGAGGAATTGCAACAAGCAGACGAAATGGAACGGAATGCAGTCTGCTAATACGGGTCAGAATAATACTAAACATGAGCCTCCTTGTATGACAAATATACAATTGTTGACAATTAATAATATTTTTTTTAAATCAATCAAATGACACTGATGAAAAGGGTTCATTTTTATCATCATGTTTCTGCGTTGTTTTATCATTCCCAGTTTCCAAAATGTTTCGCAATATGAGTATGTTTGCAATTTTCATGATTGACGGTTTTCTCAAAATGATTAAAAAAATAAAATAAAAGGGGTTCCACCACAACAATTTTAACATTTTGCCTCAAAATCGATGCGAACACACGATGCAAATTTTTTTCTGTCTCACTGTGCATTATGCTGCCCCCCAGTGGACAAGGTGCACACACAAAAAAGAGGTCAACCTGTTTGCTTTAAAAATTTTTTTTTTTAAGTACAACATTATCAAGATATATTTTTCTAATTAAACAAACAAAAATGTTACTGGTCTCTTTTAGAAAAGCCACAGAAAGTAATTTAGATTACGTTGGCCGGTAGTATTTGGTACCCTTGACCCAACGGACGGCGAAGTCAATGGGCTATCGCTAATGGAGCTAACGACCGCCATCCATCTCAACAAAACGGACGTGAAAGGGAGCAAAAGGAATAAGGCAAATGAAAAGTGAGACGGCTCTCAAGCCGAGCGAGGACGAGGAGGAGGACGTCACGAGGTGAGAGCTCAGATAAGTGCACAGATGAAACCCCCCAAAGTATTGCAAAAAATCTACAAAAAGAAAAGAAAAAAGGCAACCTTTTGTTTGAATAAGAATACAAAATGCCAAAAGACGGACAAAATATTAAAAAGAATAATGTCATAACTGGAGCCAAAATGGCAACATGATGAGGAAAAATACCAACTCACAGAACATGAAAAGCGTAACCGAATAAATACCAAGAGAAAAATCCAGGAAAAAGTGGCATCGTTTAAAAGGATAATGGTGAAACGACGGGACAAATGAGGACATTTTAAAAGAATGACGTTTTAGTAAAAGAAGTGATTTGGTAAAGGAAAAAAATATAAGACAGACTTTTACAAGAATAGAGTAAAAATATTACAAGGAAAAAAGGTACAGAAAATTTCAAAAATTTTAATGTTAGGCACATAAGTTATTTCACAAAGAAAAATCACAGGAAAAAACACGACCAGAAAAAATGGCTTAAGAAGAAAAAAAATTGCATTCAAAAAGTGAATTTAAATCCGAGGAAGAAAATTATACAAATATCAAAATGTCATCAGAAGTTGAAATATCTCACTTAAAATAAAACTGTCAGTCAACATTTTACAAAAAAACAACAACATTGCACTCATAGTGTTAGAATTCATTTAATTTTTTTTGATTGAAAAGAAAAACTTTTTTTTTTAATTGAAACTGCTCGAGAAATACGACCAGCAAAAACGCAGGAGATTAAAAGAAAAAGGTCAACCATTTTAGCCCAATGAAGACAAACAATATTATGAAGTCTAAAAAAATACATACACCAAACAATATATGCAATTCATATTCTAAGGAAAAAGATGTTATAAATGTGCTGAGAAGAGAAATTGAGCAAGCGGCAACGGTCGAGAAAAATTGGGCCAAGGCGACAAAGAAGAGGATGGCGGCAACGCTCAACTCTTTTCTCCCTGTGTTCTTCCGCCATCACGCTTCCGGTGCGGTGGCACGTGTCCCCCCGAGATGTGATTAGCTTTGTGGAGGAAGCCGGATGAAAAGCTTCCCGTTAAAGCGGCCGGCGCTCATTACACGCCGTCACAACTTAAAAGTCCAAATCCCTCGATGGCTCTTCGCTACCCACTGGCGGAATATCGATAAGCTTCTTACACGGCCGAGCATTCGTTCAATCTTTTGCCGTCTTAATGTTTTGTTTTTTTTGTCATAGTCGTACACTTTTGTTTTTGATTCCAATTTCACCCGAGATCGGCCAAATGAGCCACGGCTAATTTGTGTTGCAAAGTCTGGCCCGCTTTGCGAAATCTCCAACAAGATCACCGGGAAGCTGCCAAAAATCATCTGCCGAGTGGCTGGATTCACATTAAGAGGAAGAGGAGGAGGAGGTGGCAGCGAGGAGTAAACACGCCAACGCCGAGGAACGCAAGGGAGGAAGGAAATGGAGATTGATGGATGAAGATGGAGGATGAGGATGGATGAAGGAGGAGGAAGAAGAAGAGGCTTGGAGGAAAAAAAAATCCTCATGGTAGATTCATATCTGGGGATGGGCAAGTACCGATACCACGAATCAGTATCAGACCGATACCGGCCTTATTTTAAGGTATTGGATTGCTCATGGAGGATGCCGTCTGTCGATACCGTCGACCGATACTTTTCATTGTGTTAAAGCAGGGGTCCCCAACCCCTGGGCCGCGGACCGGTACCGGTACGTGGGTCATTTTGTATTGGGCTGCACAGAAAGAATAAAGAACTTCCATTACTTCCATTCGTAATTGGTTGGTGTAATATTTTTTAACTGCTTGTAAAACAAACCTTTTGGTAATATATATTTTTTTCCACTTTTTTTTTGGGCCATTTCTTTCATGTTTTATGTTGACAATTTTTACAACAATTTTGTACTGTTTTGTGATTTAGAAATTCTTAAAAAATGTATATATATTTTTTGGGGGGGTCAAAATATTAACATTTGCAATACTTTCTCTCTTTACTTGGAACACTTGAATTTTTTTCACAGAAATGTTCCCAAGAGATTTTTTTTAGGTTCTTTCTTGTACAACTGTGGTGGTTCTGAAACGAGGTTCAGAAACATCAGAATACTTTTCATTTCATTTCAAGACTTAAATGAAACACACACACACACACACACACACACACACACACACACACACACACACACACACACACACACACACAGAGTGAGTCCAGCTGTCCATTAGTCCTCACTCACATTAAGTTAATGGAGGAAGTAAAACGTTCGTAATGATTCCTCCATTAAACGATCAGCCTTATGTCCACGCATGAAGTGTTTTTATTCCACATTATTTCAAAATCATACCAATATAATAGCTGCAGTGGTTACACCCACTTAAGTCAATGAGCTGTTCTTCTGCATATTTCCCCAATAAATAAAAAAATAAAATAAAACGGCGTCAAATACAATATTCATATAAAAAGATACAAACAAACAGACATCTGTTCGGTGGCCAATTCCTTCTTGTGTATTAATATTTATTAGCAGGTGCCACTAGTGCATTGTGGGTAAAGCAGAGTCAGACAGGGCCAGGAATGCGCAGGTGTCTTTCAGGATGATTAATGAGCGCCACAGTGGCCAGGAAGGTCCCCTTGGCGCTGCTTTTACGTGACAAGTTAACAATATTTCAATAAGAGAATGTGTGTGTGTGTGTGTGTGTGTGTGTGTGTGTGTGTGTGTGTGTGTGTGCGTGCGTGTGCGTCTTTCATCTAATGCGTTGTACGGCAACTCATGCAACATGAAAGTGACTTGGGTCCATCGGATCCAACTTTCTGGATTTTGTAGAAAAGGACCCAAGTCGTGGATCAGTCCATTTTTTTTTACCTAAATCCGGTTATTTTTGAGTTGCATTACATGACACGGGTTTTCTTAACCCGCTCACTAGGTAGCTGTTGCTTTTGACTTTGGGTTAATTTTAACCAAGGTTGTGTCAATTATTTTGACCCGGCAGATTGGGTTGAAGTTTGGATTCGGACGCGTTGAAGAGGTAAAGCTGGCTGAGATTTTTTTTTGTTGACAGTTTTCTGTACTGAAGTTGAAATAAATCTGCCGTTCTCAGAAAAAGTTGAATGGCTCAGTGGATTACACTGACCTTGGACCCAAGGATCACACATCTGGTGTAAAAACTGTGCCAAACATATGCCAGTAATTTGCTGTGGCAACCCCTGACAGGGGAAACTTGCTTCTTTTTCGAAAATGTTATTACTTTTTTTTTTTTTTACAACAGCTATACTGACCAGCTGGTTGCCTATTTACTTGGCAGCTTTAACTCATCAGTATGGATAATTTTTACCCCCTGTTGGATAAAAATCTTGAACCATCATGCTGGGTCAAATCCACAGCACAATGGGCTTGGCATAAATAACCCAGCAGTGGCTTGATCACTTTTGGACCCAGTGCTGGGTTAGCTATTTCATCCAATTTGTGTTTATTAAGTGACACACCAGATAGGTCACACACACAAATTCACACTGACAGTGACGTTATTCAACCGTATCATGTACCTTTTCATTAACAATGGCTCTGTAGGTTGTTTTTAACTCTGCTGTTGACTCGCAAGGCATATCAAAACATAGCCCAGCTTCCACGATCAACTCCAGCGATTACAAATCCAACTTTCTTTGATTCCTCTCAGATGCTCTGAGTCGCAGTTTTAAGTCGCTTATCCGGTGGGAATGGTGATGATATTGTCTTTTTCAGTGCTCTTGTTTTTTTTTCTGACATATGGTCGAGATCATTGGATTTAAGCACCCACCTGGCAGCGACGTCAGGTCTGTTAAATTGTTGGACCAGCACCAGAAAAAAAAAATGTAAACAAAAGTTGGATCATGAAAGTGTTTGTCTGCCGACAGACTCACCTACAGTACAATTAGCTAAGTTGAAAAAGCTAAGCTAATTCATAAATATGCAGTTAGAAGGTTCCCTAAACATGTCAGCTCACAAAGTCACAAGACAAAGAAGCTAAATTATACGTGAGCTGTGTTAGATCCCACACAAGGCGTGTTTACAAGTGTTACAACACACCCAAGGCCTAGTTAGATTACATGCTAACTAAGCGTTAGCTTACACACCAATTATGCGACGCGAAAAAGCTATGGTACAAGTAAATGAAATTATATGTGGGTTGTGTTAAGATACACACAAGTTACATTACAAGCTAGCTAAATTTGCAAGCAAGTTATGTTTCACAACACTTAAGGGTTACGATACAGGCAAGTTACATTAGTAATAGCTGAAAATGCAGTTTGTTTGTACGCAAGTTGTATAAGTTCCAGTAAAGTTACGTAAGTGATGTTGTTATGTGACATGTAAATTAAGAGCTACAATTAGACACAATGTACCGGTATGTAAGATTACGCATGAGTAAAGAGTTGTGTGAGACTTGTATTAAGAGTTAGCTTGCGTCAAAGTTATATTGTACAGGCCATATATTCTTTGTTACACGCCAATCAAGGGACGAGCTAAATTATGCACGAGTTCCGTTCCGTTCCGCACCCGTTTAATAGTTTGGTGACATGTGAGTTATGTTAGCTTACGTGCAAACGGCAAATTATGTCACAAGCCAGCTGAGTTGCGCAACAGTCGTCTTAGGTTGCATGGCAGTTATGTTACATTCGAATACGTTTGGTTACATGCGAGTCATGTGACACACGAGCTACGTTCCAGGCCAGCGAAATTACGTGTTGCTTGTGTTGATTAAATATTCAACATTCACAGAGCCAAACTTTTGGGGGGCCTAAAAGGTAGCCTGTCATCGCTCTTGTCTGACATAATTTTGGGTTTACAAGGCCACCGCAGTTGTCGCAGAACCACGTCAGCTAAAATGTTACCGAGTGAAATCACAAAAAGAGGAGGAGCTTTCCACCAACCTTTCCTGTCTGTTCTGGGCTCCTTGGCGAGCGGCGTTCCTTTGAGCTTGCTTTTGGGAGTGTCCCGGGCTTTTAGCTTCCTGGCGTGCTTGGTGCCCTTGTAGTGGGCCAACGCTTGGTTCTGCCAGGAGAACAAATAGCAGGCTGGATTGAGTCCGGGGACCGGTTGAAATGAAACCTGAAAAAGCCTTCGAGCGCAGGGGCGAGCGAAGCAGCTTAGAGCTAATTAGTCCAGGCCACAAAGCTAAGGTTTGATTTTCCCTCTGCCAGCTTTGAACACATCTTACGGGGTGATTCACCGACTCCTTTCAGACTATTTGTCTTGCTTTTATGGTCCAACGAGTGTCTTATTCACTTGGAAAGAGCAGATTTATGTGATTGCTTTTTAGCAACCAATGCCAATCTTTTGTCACTTTTGTTCACATTTCAACATTTTTCTTTCCCAACTCTAAAATCCTGCTAATAAATTTTCAATGGATCCAAAGAAGTGCAAGACAAACTGCGAGAGCTATTCGGGTGGTTTTAACCCTGTTATAAGACACCGTCAATAATTCACCATGTCATATGCATAAAATCATGACTCAAAGAGGCAAAAAACAAACAATAAAAACAAAAATTTCACAGCTAAATAGTGTTGGATTTGGCTATTAGAAACGAAAAGTAATTGAGTATATAATGTAATAAAAATAATAATGTAAAAAACGATTAATTAATGTAGTCATTTTTGACTTAAAACTGTTTAATATATATTTACAAAATATGTAATAGATACATGAGAAATGTATTTAATTTGTTCCCCTTTTTATTCAATTAACATTAAAAGAGCATACATAAAGTAAAGAAGATGGAAGTTTATTTTTCACCCCTCCCCTCAAAAACATACACAACCCGTTATGGATCAACATTCTAAATTTGTCCTTGTTATAAGTGATTGCGTCCGTATTTTACCCTTTTCGTAAATAATGTTTTTTCCTGCTGGACTTATTAATCATAAAATTGATTCTGATTCTGATATTGTTACCATAAACAGAGAGACATTGTAAAAAATAAAATAAAATGAAAAATATTTGCGGACTTTCACGATTCGTGGTCAGGTCCGTAAAGTCATCCATTCAACCGTGATTAATCATGAATATTACAACAAAATACAATTTCTTTCATTTTCACTCATGATTGAGGTTGTGAGTTCAGGAAGGTCACCAGATAACATGTTGGCGACGCGCAAGGGCCATGCTTGCCTCCAGCCACATGCAAGCTCCCTTTGAGACACGATGGAAACAAACACACTTGTCATCACACAATGGCTAATTTTCTGCTAGAAAGTTTCGCCTGAAACACCCGTGGGGATAATTCTGGCCTTCCAACCCCTGTTGCCACGGCAACAAGAAACTTTTATTCACAAACACGCAACAAGAAACAAAGAATCAATTTTTATGGTATTTATACACATCGTGTGTGTGTGTGTGTGTGTGTGTGTGTGTGTGTGTGTGTGTGTGTGTGTGTGTGTGTCGTGAATGTGTTTGCTGATCAATAAAACATTTGAATTGCATTGGTCCTACTTGATCCTATACATTCTAAATCAGGCTGTATAAACCGCACAAGTGAAAGTGCTGTGTCAGAACCGACACTCCATGCTGAATATTTAGTTGCACGTTCTACCACTTGATCACAATTTATTTTTCCGCGCCCACTTAACCACCTTTTCGGACACATGAGAACTGCCGTGGTAGTTGGTTGCAGTTGTTAAAAATAATTACTTTCACAAGTCCCAATTAATGTGTGTAGCAAGATTTTGAAGGTTTACAATTACAGCGACATCGATGCTAATGTCCTTTAGCTTCTCTATGGCGTTTCACATTGTATGTTAGCATTAAGCTTTGGTTTGGTTGAACATTTTGGTGTTTAAATACGTACCTTCATGGTACCAACATGCCACAACATGGCACCAAAGCAATCCCTTTATTTTTGTTAGGACTTTAATCCGAGCATAAAAACAGTAAGTTAATTTTTCAGCAACAGAGACTAGGTTACCCAAATAAGTCAACACATGGGTGAATTTACGAGGGAACATTGTATCTGTTAGCATTAAGCTAGCAGACTTTTGTTTGAAAAAAATCAGATGATTTGGTTGTGTTCAACCAAATTTGGTGTTGAGATACACAATATTTCATGCACTTTTATTTTACATTTTTACATTTGGTGAAAAATAAAACAGCTTACAGCAAGCATGTTTCAACTCTTATTGAAGGAATTGTGCAAATTAGATTTTTTTTTGGTTCCCTCCAAGTAGTTTAATCTGATAGTCTTCCATTTCAGGCGCAAAGGAATTCTTGAAAAAGTGTGTCTTGAAAAGCTTAAATATGTATAGAGTAAAAAAGCTGATGAGGGGTAAAAAAATAGAGAAAACATGTCTCTATATTGACTTTTTTTTTCAAAATGGCCAACTTCCTCTTTCTTAACTTCATGGATCTTTTGAGGAAGTAAAACCAACATTTAAAAAAAAAATGTTTTGCTACTGAGCCTACGAGCCCTACCGGGTATACCTGCGAATTGAACCTCAGTCGGCAAACTCCACAGGAAACATGCCTCCTCTTTGGGGCAGCGGCAGTGGGAGCGGGCAGGAGGCCCAACGTGTGATGGAGGACGGCCTTCTGCACCGGGTCCATCTGTAGAGGCACCACAATTGGGGAGGGACGTATTAAGAGTGACGTTGCATGCAAGTTAACTTTTTGTGACTTGAGACCTAAGGTCAGTTATAAGGCGGAAACATTACACGCGAGTCAGTTATGCAAGTAACAGTGGTGTCAAAGTGCCCCTCGGGTTCTCATTGAGAACATTACGTGACCAAACTCAAAATAGGTAAGCTGTGACGTTCGTAATCCGACCCCAAGGGCACTTTGAAGTCAATTTCAATCGACGAAAGGGGCGGTGCTGCATAAAATGTCAGCCTTCTTGGATGGCTGAAAATGGGTGGAATTAGCAGCTTAATTCGTATTTAACAAACGCAATATTAGCCAGAATAGCGTGTTTAGAATATTGGGGGTAGATCGAACATATTATTCCAAAGAAAGGGGCCCTATTTTGTGTAGGTCAAATGCAAAGTGCATTTTCATACACGCAGGGAGAAATAGGAGTGTGCGCCATTGTGGGAGTGAACACAGCCGACTTGACTCCTGTCCAATTGAAGCGGATCCCCTCAGTCAGTATTGCAGGTGAGACGCGTGGTCTCCATGATGGAGATTGGCGTGTGTAAAATACGTTTATAAGGAACTCACCCCAGGTGTTGGGTTCGCGTAGCTAACTAACAGCGTGTGGCAATATTTGACGAAAAATGACATTGCTAGCACTGTCACTCACAAAGATGCAAGTAAGTCTATCCTGAAATGCAGTGCAAAACATGAAAGTCTATCCTAATACGCAACAAAAGCAAAGGTCTTATTTACCTTTGCCCTACGCTCACTGACGAGCAGCCATATATCCTCAGTCTCCACTAAATGCTCACTCGTAACAGTAAAAATACGATTTACTGTAGCATCTGCTTACACATGGACACAGACACATGCCAAGGTCCATCAATAATCTCTTTATTGTGAAAAATGAACGGGTAATGTACAAAACAGAACGTCCAAGTGGTGCTTCACCCCCGCGCATCTGCTCAAATCTGCTGACTCACAGATACCTTTGGGGTCGAAAAGACAGTCAGATTGTAAGACTCTTGCAACAATCCACGTAACACAGATGAAGGTTTTATTCTAAATCATTTGCACCTTTACTTTATGAAAATTTGATATTTTTCCTATATACTGTAGAAACTAGCAACGCTGTAGTTTATCAATTGAAAAAGTCAACATTTGTGTAATGTGTCAACAAATTTTCAGCAGCGGTATGATCCTTTTTTTTTCTTTTTAGACAAATTCACCGTAACATTAATATACTAATTAAATGCTGTAGGTGTTTCCAGCCACCTACAAGAGTTAGCATGTCTACACTTGAAGCTAACGCAAATAACTAGCTAACTAGCTCACTGGCATGGCTAACATCAATTAATCTCTGACATCTGACGTTACTTCACAGAGCGAAGAAGAACAGAGAAGAAGCGACTGCCGTGTGTAAAAATGTACAGATTAGAGATTTACAACCTAAATTCACAGCTAGCGCTAATCCTTGCCAGCATTCTTTGAATAACTGGCCTATCAGCAGACTTCTGCCAGACAATACGGCACCAGGGATTGTTTAGGTTTTCGCTCATAAAAGTCAAGTCATTTGTAGGTTATAGGTTAGCGACCTGCCGCTACACAGATAACTAAATGTCCAGGTTCTTTGCTCTGGCAAAGCCACAGAGACAAGACTGACAGTCGGAGGGTCTGCGGAGCAAGAGGACAATTTTACAGATTAACCCTTTCATGCACCCTGTAACCTGAGAACATGATAACCTGTCCACTGTAGTAACCGTTGTCCCTGTAAAGGGTTCTTTAAAAGTAATATTCATACTTGAAGTCACCAAGATTTTCTCTTGACGTTTACGAGATTCCCTCAATTTCAAAACGATTCATTGAACAGCTGCAATTGCGGTAATGTGAAATGGCAACATTTTTGCTCACGGTTTACCAAAGCGACGGCAGTTACTGTCACATTTGTGTGCACTTGCCGTATTATTCACGAGCGCCGACCAGCTTGTGTTCGTATCGCTGAGACTTCAGACTTGCAGCTTTCGCCTCAAAACTTTGCAAGGGGGAGGGCTCCTATCGTGCGTGTAAATGGGCGCGCGTGTGTGTGAGTGTGAGAAACACGGAGTTGGCGGCGTGCGCTGGCAGCTCGGCATACTCGGACAGCTGAGCTGTGGAAAGGCAGCGCCAGTGAGAAACATCTGGGCTGTGACAGAGTAGGATGACCTGCTGTTAGAAACACGCGCTGGCCTGCAAACATGTTTTTTTTCCCCTTTTTGCTCTTTTCAAAAGTGCAGCATCAGGACCGACTCAGGAACATCCTTCATCCTTCAATTGATGGCAACTGTCAATATTCTCCCTCTGTAGCCCAGTTGGAGATGTTTCATTCCCTGCCTGCGAAGATTCTTTCTGTAAATTCATGTTCATAAATAAGCTTCTTTTTTCTCTTTTTTTTTCAGAAGGCTCTTTGAAAAGCCAAAATCAAACTTGAAACCCTAACCGTGTTTGAAACAACCCAAACGCCTTCCAGAAAGACAGATCCTGTCTT
This sequence comes from Hippocampus mohnikei, assembly GCA_026261675.1. Lineage (NCBI taxonomy): Eukaryota > Metazoa > Chordata > Actinopteri > Syngnathiformes > Syngnathidae > Hippocampus > Hippocampus mohnikei. The sequence goes on from JAKGUB010000556.1 coordinate 7,090,792, forward strand.
GAACCCCCAACTTTAGCTAAAAACCTTACTTTTAAACATTAGTTTAGAACCTTAATCCTATCTTGAATGCAAACCGATGACTTGTAACCTGAGTTTGAAATCCTAACTATGGATTGGAAGCAGAATCAAAGCAATAAACCTGAATCCTATCTGGAATTCCTACCCCAATCTTGAAACCCCAATTTGAACCCTAATCCTAACTTGAAACCGTAAACATAGCCAAAAACTGTATTTGAAAATGCTAATTGGTGCTTGAAGCCCTAACCCGGCTTGAAAACCCAGTTCACTCTAAGTTGAAACTCTAATCCTGGTTTGAAACCCTACTTTGACACCCTAACACTGGCTGGAAACCTTACTTTAGAACTCTAGTTTAAAAACCTTATCCCATTTTAAAATCCTACTTTAAAACCTAAACCCTGTCTTGAAGTGCTAGTTCGACACCCTGATCTTGTCTTCAAATACTAATTTGAAACCCTAACCCTGTCTTGAATCTGTAATTTGAAACCCTAATTCTGTTTTAAGACCCTAACCCTACCTATTAACCTTACTTAAACCTTACGTGTTTGGTCTCAACATCCGACACCCACGCCGAGTGGCACGAGGGGCTCGCCGAAGGGTTGATAAAACCGTGACTGGACAAAGTGAGGCGGCGAGCTCGCATCATGCCACAGCCCACACGCTTTGGGACGCTCGCTTCCCACACGCAGCTGTCAATCATTCTGATGAGCTGCGTACATCCACGCAGTCTCCGGCACAAACAACGTTTGGGATGTGATGTCATTCACGCTACCTGGGCGACGACACAGGACACAAGTGCTACAAAACGATACCATTTTACTTCAATTCTGGGATGACACACTCCATGATGATGTGGTAAAACCCAGTGAACCTTCATTCCAATTCAATCAATCCATCAGATTCACTCCAATTATGATACGACGGCTATTTTTTGCTCCAATTATGTTGCGAGGCACTGCTGTTCCAAAGTGAAAGCATGCAATTCACTACAGTCGTGATGAGATATGATTCACTCTAATTACGATTCAGTAGGTGGGATGCGCTGCGATTGCGATACCCATAGATACAATTTGCTCCAATGCTGTCATTACATGTGCAACGCAATGCCGTCCAATTCACTCCAGTTGCAAAGAAGTTGGTTGCAGTAGAAACATCCATTCATTCATTTTCTGATCTGCATCTCCTCATGAAGCTCACGGGGCGTGCTGGAGCCTATCCCGGCTGTCTTCGGGCAGTAGGCGGGGCCCACCCTGAACTGGTTGCCAGCCAATCGCAGAGCACACATCGACGAACAACCATCTGCGTCACACTCACACCGCAAGACAAATTTAGCGTGCTCCGTTAATGAGGGAGGAAACCGGAGTACCCAGAGAAAACCCACTCAGGCACGGGGAGAACATGCGAACTCCACACAGGAAGGCTGAAGCCGGAATCGAACTCTGCACCTCTACACCGTGAGGAGATTATTAGTGAGGATGTCCGCGTCACAGTACAGAGGTGCAGAGTTCGATTCCGGCTTCAGCCTTCCTGTGTGGAGTTGGGATGCTCTCCCTGTGCCTGCGTGGGTTTTCTCCGGGTACTCCGGTTTCCCCCCGCATTCCAAGAACATGCGTGGCAGGTTAATGGACCGCTCTTGGTGTGAGTGTGAGCGCGGATGTCTTTTTTGTTCCACGATTTTCCCCATTATCGATGTCATACGCAGCAATGGCGATGCAAAGAGTAACTACGATGCACTAGAAGTGATTCAAATTAGCAGATATGAATCACTCCAGTGACGATCTGTGTTTGACCCTGTTCAGTTGCAATGAGATACGAAAGGATTTATCCCAACAAAAATCGGTATAGACACGGCATTTCTAAACCTCGACAAAATGGCGACAGGAACACACAGTGCGCACCAATGCAGACGAGAGAACACAACACAAAGGCACGTACGCAAACACGTGTCTTTACACAGATCCGACAGTCAAGAAAAGTCTTCCTCTGGGCTCGTCACGTCAGGGGAGAGGCGACGGCAGAATATGGACGACGAGCTCATTTGGCGCACGTCATGTGACAACCTGTCCGACACGGCAAGAAAACGTGACGGGGAAAACACGACAGTGACGACGACGTCTGGCAATGAGGACTGCCAGAAAAGACGACAACAAGCAGTGATCTTTTCAAATCAATGACGTGACATTTACTGCTGGACTGCCAGCGATCAATAAAATCTCAAAGCACGGCAAACAACTCAAGAGTGCTTGAGTTCGGATCTGGTTGATCAAGACGGACTTTGATGGTTTGTGTTTTTAATAATACGCCGCTAGCAATCATACGTTGGTCCAACTTGAAATTTGATGCATTCAAACTGCGACTTTTCAACATTTTTGTTGTTGTTTCGTAGGGTTGAAATCGGACATTGAAACCCTAATTTGAAACCCTCCCTCAGCCATGAAACCCGAATTTGAAATCAAACCCCCTGTTTGAATGACTAAAACCTGCCTTCATTTGAAAAGCCGAACCCCGGCCCGAAGCACCGCAAGCTCCGTCCGCACCTCCGACGGCTGCTCCGGGCTATTGTTGGCTTGAAAGCTGACGTGACTTTGGCTCTTTGTGGAGACTTTAAATCACGTTGACTGCGTGGCTTGACGGCAGCGAAATAAAATACAAAATACAAATCTGAGGCATTGACCCAAGCTTGATATCAGCTCTTCAGCCCGCTCAAATCCAATCTTCAAGACAATCTTTGAGTCAAAATAAGTAACCCAACTAGGGCTATAATTAGTGATTATTTTATCATTCGATTAACCTGTTATTCGGTTGGTCGATGAATTGATGAATCAGATATTTTTAAAAATAAATAAATAAATAAAGCGTCTTCCACGTCGACCTCACAGTGCAGAGGTACCGAGTTCAATCCCAGCTCCAGCCTCCCTGTGTGGAGTTTGCATGTTCTCCCCGGGCCTGCGTGGGTTTTCTCCGGGTACTCCGGTTTCCTCCCACATTCCAAAAACATGCATGGCAGGCTGATTGAACACTCTAAATTGTCCCTAGGTGTGAGTGTGAGCGTGGGTGGTTGTTCGTCTCTGTGTGCCCTGCGATTGGCTGGCAACCGATTCAGGGTGTCCCCTGCCTACTGCCCGAAGACGGCTGGGATAGGCTCCAGCACCCCCCGCGACCCTAGTGAGGATAAAGCGGTTCGGAAAATGGATGGATGGATGGAAGCGTCTTCTATCCCAAGATTAAAAAAACGGGGCATTATTTCAAACAGAAAATGAAAAAGGTGATCAATGTTTTTCAAAGTCAAAGCAGATGTTTGCAAATATTTTGTTTTGATTGTCTGCTGTCGTGAACGACAACAGCAATCGGTGAATATTTACTTGCTGGGAAGCTGAAATTCGGAGGATTTGGACGATTTAACTAGACGATGAAACCATTATTAAAAATCATGATCAATTAATTTGATTATCAATTAGTTGTTAATTAATTGACTAATGGGCCAGTGAGTGGGTTGAGAAAAAAAAAACAACACCATCATTGAGTTAATCTGTCTGCCATTTTAAACGCTTACCTGAATACCTTGCCAGGAAATATCAAACGTGCGATGGACTAATAACCAAGCAGGCCTGCGTCATCCATACCTGTCATTATGATTGACAACTGGGATATTACATCTACTCCCTTGCTGACGTCCTTCGGACAAAGAAAAAAAAACAGCTTTTAAAACCTCAACTTGGACTTCACTGGATCGTTTGCCGCCAAAGTGCAACGTCAGGCTAGGCTTATAAATCCTCATCTGTTAGTCCGCTAGCTGGACTTCGATCGTGTTCCCCCCCCCCCCCCACAAAATTCCCTTTTAAGTTAATTTCTAATCTATCATACTATCAGGAGGCTGGCCGGGGCGGCTCTCCTCGCCAGGGGAGACGAAGGATGGGGGCGTCTCGGCAGTGACAGCGTTCAATAAAAAAGCCAGATTAAACCATTTATCTTGCTGTAATATTCCATCATGAATATCAAACACGGTAATGAGGGGGTGGGAGGTGGGAAGGGGGGATCCATGTCCTTCAATTCACAAAGGATAAATGGTCAGAAAAAAAACTGATATCTTGGCATCAATTTTACATTTGTTTATTATTATTGTTATTGTTTTTTTTTTTACATTTGTGTACTACACTGATTTGCAACTCACTAAATTAAGTGTCAGACTTGTGATGAGCTTAGGGGCACACATAAATACATTATCATATCAAATCATCCTTACTGCTCCTCCCCAATTACGAAAAGTTCTGATTCAGAAGTTATTATCCATTTGTATAAATTAATGTTGTATTATACTCCATATTTTATATATATATATATATATATATATATATATATATATATATAGAGAGAGAGAGAGAGAGAGAGAGAGAGAGAGTTAGATATATAGATATGTATATGATGTAAAATATGGAGAATACATATGAAAAGAATTTTAAAATAGGCCATTCATTGAAGGTGCGCCTTATAATCCGAAAGCGCCTTATAGTGTGGAAAATAAGGTGTGTGTGTGTGTGTGTGTGTGTGTCTCTCTCTCTCTCTCTCTCTCTCTCTCTCTCTCTCTCTCTCTCTCTATTTATTTATTTATTTATTTAATGGAGAGTCACGAAAGACTGAACGAAGTGCATCACCGAATGTACCTTAATTAGCCTCCCGTCGCTATAAAACTCGCCACATTTTTTTTCTCTCCGCCACGTCGCCAAGGCCGACCGCCGGTCGCGATGCTTTTACTTTGTAATCAATGATTTACTGCTGACCAGCGCACCCCTCCCTCACCCCGTGGGGCCTCATCAAAAGAACCATCTTGGTTCAGTCTGTCACCCAATCTGCAGTATTTTTGCTTCAATCCTGACCTTTTTTTTCTCTTCTATCGAGTAGTACAGAGCGCGAGTACTTTGGCCACCTGTGCTGAGTACATGCACGCAAAGCTCCCAAACCACACTTAGAAGTGTGGACAAGTTTGAGGTGAGGGAACGAGATTGCATTTTATTCATCCCCGAAGGGATATTGGACGCGCGCCCGGACAAATTTCATTAGGTTCGCTTCACGCACTCCAGAGTTCTCACTCTTTCATGGCTAAACGTACATGTTACCGCGAAGCACGTTGTACACTTTGCGGTTTCTGTTTGATAGTAAATGTCATCTTTAGAATTTCAAGTGGGATATTTAAAGCCAAACTACAGTTTCAGGCCTGTGTTCGGGTTTCAGACAAGGGCTGGCATTTCAAATTCAAGTCTCAAGTTGGGATTTTGAACAGGGCAGAAGGATTTTGGGAAAAAAAAGTCATTGCGATTGCGACTTACTCTGCGATTAGTTTTTTTCAAGGTACTTTGATACAAACACAATCACTTCATCTCTAATGCAGCAAAACAAAATCTAATTTACGAAACATAAAAGTATAGCTAACATTAAATTAAAGGACGTGGCTGAAGCACAGCCTATTTATTCCGAACAAAAGGCACATAATGAAGAACTGTACATTGTGGAACAAATGTTTTTTTCACATCGCCATGTGGCTTCCAAAACGCCAGAGCTCCATCTTGAAAATTGATATCGCATTGTTGTTGTTGTTGTTTTTTAATGTCGGCTCCACAGACAAGTCTTGAATTTAGAGTCGTGCAGCTTGGGCGTAATACCAGATTGTGCCACAATGTGGTCGGCAGCACTGAGCACCAACTGTTCTTGTGTTTCTCCAGCAGGTGGCAGTGGAAGGTTCCTCTTGGAGTGGTCACTCCTGCCGCCAATTTGATCACCATCACAACACCATGTATGTCAGGACTGCCAAGATCTCATGTCGCTCGTCAGATTATTGACCTTGTTCGCCGTTCGCGCCCAAGTGCCATTTTCTCGACTTCATGTTCTTGCTCATCGTCGCGCTTGTCTCGATAGATTTTGGTTTTGTAAGTATCTCTTTTGTCAAGTCCTTTTTGACTTGTTTTACGTTGGTGTTTTTGGATTGTTGTCATTTAGTTTTGTGGATTTTCGGTTACCGATTTTACCTTGCAGGTTGCAAGCCGCTTTTTGTTCTCGATTGGTTTTCCTGGCTGTTGGTCGCCAGCGATTTCTCTCAGTCGCTTTTCCTTAAAGATTTTTGCATCGGTATTTATCTGAGTCTGCATTTTTGGGATCCATGACCCACCTGGTCTTTCTCCGGACGTTGTCAGCAAGTCTTTATGCGGTGGGTACAGATACCTCATTACTTTTACAAATATGTACTTCAGTGTTTTCGTTTTCTGGCAAGGCTAGTCTAACTTCAATAAAGTTGACTTAATGACATTTGAGAACCATCGCTTTCTTTTTGTGGATTTTGATAACTTTCAATGCGTTTCAAGTGCGTCGGAGGGTTAAAACTAACTCTCAATTTTTATTTCAACATCTCTCAAGGGGTGTGTTTGAAAGCCCGCACAAAAGAGAGGTTGACTATGTTTTGTCTTCCTTTGTGCATGTTCTTACTTTGACGTCTCGTTGAGGAGAGACCCCCCAAAAAAGTTTGCCGGCTCTAACCGCACATCTGGTCGTCCCAAAACTCAAGATAAGAAGGCCTCTGTGAGAACTGTGGAGAGCGTGGAGCAGATCGCAAAGCAAGTATGGCACTTTGCTCTCAAAGCTTGATGCCTCATCTCTAGTTGTCAGTTGGAGCGTGACTACGTTTAAAGTTTAGGATGGAACATGTCGTCGCCATGGAGAGAGCAGAAAACAGTACGTGGTCCCTGGGGCAAAAAAAAAAAAAAAGAAGAAGAAAATCATTTCAACCTGAGTGTTCCCCGAGATTTACGAGCCACGAACTATCCAGCTGGCGGGTTTTGGGATGGGTTGCCTGGGCGACCCACAGATAAAGTCACGAGTTTGTAGATAAGCTTAATGGCTTCAAGCTGCCTGCTCCTCTTCTATCGGATTTTGGGAGGAACCCTAATTTAGAGTCCTGGAGTACGATGTTCACTTGGAACTAAATACCGTCGTTAATCTCCCTCCCAGCTGAGCTTTAACTCTATTGTTGTGTCTGGAATTATTCACTCAATCATTACACGCTCGGCACTCAATAGGGATCTTTATCGAGTGGACTATGGAGTTCACTTCAAAAGAAAAATCCTTGTGAAAAGTCGTGTTATAATCCCGATACAGTGTTAAGGAATGAGTTCATGATTCCCCAAAAAATTATATGCAGAACTAGACAGCTGAGTCATCAGTCAAATGAAAAAATATATATAAATATACACACACATATATATATATATATATATATATATATATATATATATATATATATATATATATATATATATATATATATATATATATATATATATATATATATATATATATATAAGAGAGAGAGAGAGAGGATCTGGGGTAGTATTCTAAAAACGAAACACAGAGTACCGTGTTTAAAAATATAATAATAATACAAAAATAAATATTTTGTTTCCTGCATTTTCATCGCAAACAAAAGCTCAATCCCATTTTTTTTTTTCTCGGTCAAATGCCGCTCCTAAATAAGGCATTTTAGGCCAAACAGTCTTAAGAAAGATCTATCAAAATCCTAACACTGGATAATTATCCCATCGCTTTTATGAGACACTAAGTTACTTGAATAAACACGTCCGCCACCTCCTTTGAGCAGGAACGCTAACATTGACTAAGTGAGTGTGTGTCCACGCCCCAAATGGATGATGATGGAAGCCTCCAGTGTGTGCATGCGCTCGTGTGAGTGTGTCTGTGTGTGTGTGTGTGTGTGTGTGTGTGTGTGTGTGTGTGTGTGTGTGTGTGTGTGTGTGTGTGTGCATGTACGTGCCACTACAAAAGCAATTTCCCAGCGTGCACAATCAATAAATCACACTCCTGATTACTCTGCAGGGGGAAATGGACTTTGTATTGTTTCTCTAAGACAAATGTCGGCCGCGGGCCAGACAGATCTTATTTTCAGGCCTCCAGAGACTTGTACACTCATACACACATCCGGACACACACACTTCTGTGTGTTAAGCCGCTGCCCTCACTTCAAGTTTCTCTTTCATTCCACTCCAAAAAGGTTCCATTTCACGCAAGCTGTTCCCTCTATGAATTCATCCATTGCGAGCTGCCATCTTCTTGCAATCTTCAATGCCCTTTTTTTGTCCTTTTTCTTTTTTGAGCTGCCCAACAACTGCACAAACGTGACCAGCCCAACCCGACTGACAGATACCTCACCACAGGTCCGGTAAAAGTGTTCACGCTCAGTCAGGATGTTGATAGTGCGAGTACTTGAGTCGACGGACCCATGTAGGAGGAGTACTGATACATGTCCTGTTCTTGTTTGCAGTTCTCAAAAAAAAGAAATAATAATAATATCGATTTGTCATATTGTTAAACCCATCGTTATAAACCTGAGAGTCATACATTTTTAATGATCACTTTCCACTTTCATCCTGTACCTCTTATTTGAGTTCTGAGAAACCACGAGTCCGAGAAAGACCAACCAATCAGAGACAGGAGGTGTGACCAATGACGTGTCAATCATTTCAGTTGGAGGATAACTTCGTCGCCGGTAAGTGGCACAATCTTGCGGCCTCGTTACTGACCTGTTTGCTCTGGCTTCGGGAGCTTTGCTGAAACTGTGTATGGTGGAATATCTAACGCTCAAAAAAGATTGCTAGGCTCATGGAGGGGGGAGTAGACAACAATCATATCTTGCTTGTTGTCTTAAAACTACAAAGTCTTCCTTTAGTAAATATCCATCCATCCATCCATCTTCTACCGCTTATCCGGGGCCGGGTCGCGGGGGCAGCAGCTTAAGCAGGAAAGCCCAGACTTCCCTCTCCCTAGCTACTTCTTCTAGCTCTCCCCGGGGGATCCCGAGATGTTCCCAGGCCAGCTGGGTGACATAGTCTCTCCAACGTGTCCTGGGTCGTCCTCGGGGTCTCCTCCCGGTGGGACATACCCGGAACACCTCACTAGGGAGGCGCTCAGGAGGCATCCGAATCAGATGCCCAAGCCACCTCATCTGGGCAATGACAGTGACCTTGACCAGTGACAATGACCTTTAGTAAATATGATGCATATTTTGGGGGGGGGGGATCTGTGTGCCATTATTTGTTGACATTTTCCCTAGTCACCGTTTTTTTTAGGATTGCTTTGTGATATCTTGGTGCCAAGGAAGTACAGTATGTTGAAGTGAATTGAGACGCTTCATGTCGAGTGGACAAAAGTCGTTTTGCCACAATCAAATGGCATTGTGGTGAACACTGAACATTGAAACACGAGCAATCTCTGTTGGAACAAACAGGATCGTCGATGTTAGCATGAAGCTAGCAGATGGATTTGTAACTTGAAGTGTGTTTTATGCATTTAATTGTATTGAAATTATTTTGATGTCTATGTTTCAAAAGTTTCTTTTCATGGTCGCTAAAGTGTCGATTTTTCAACAATCGGGGCCTGTCACGCCTCTCCCGGCGATTTCACAAGATTTGTGTCAGTCCTGCGATTGATAGCTTGTCTGACAGGATAATGTGAATTTGGTGAAACATACTGAACAAAAAAACAACTGCTTGAGTGGCGGAAAACATTGTCATTCGCTTGGAAGTATTATACAATAGTCACTATGGTAACCACACATGACAGCAAAATTTGGCAGACGTTTTTTTTTTTTTTTTTTTTTTTTTCTACTTTCCACCACTCCCTTGGAGAGCGCCTCGATGTGATGAGTGGAAGCGGCAAGAGCCAAAAGTGTCTGCCATACGTAACTCATAACCAAGTCGCAAGCCATAAGTCGTAAATGAAAAGAGCTTGGACAAAAGAATGTCAGAGCCGTCACTACACCGGGGCCAGTGCAGGCGAGATGTCGTCCAGAGTTGTTAACTTTGTTGGGTGAATATTTCCTTTGGAGAGGGGGTGAAGAAATCATAAAAGCAAAGGCGAGCGATGAATTTGGAATGCTAATTTACAGATTTTGGAGATGCTTTTGTGTGTGTGTGTGTGTGTGTGTGTGTGTGTGTGTGTGTGTGTGTGCGGCTCTACGCATTTTCTGTCGATTTACGATGGGGATGATTTCTGAGGATCTGGCTGCCAAGCGCGAGTCATCTTCTCGTTAAAGCTCACATGTGTTCCCACCTCTCGGGTTCCAAAAAAAAAAAAAAGCTCCTCACCTGAGAAATATGCAAAGCGTCCTGGCACTTTCCCCACATTTTGCAAACATGAATTTTAAATGCAAGCCACAAAGACAAGGTTTGACGCAGGCATGGTTGCCAGAACAAACGCAGATCCATTTTACTCGTCGATAAAATACAGTTTGCACACGACACTATTTTTTTATTTTTTTTTAAACGTACGGTCATTTCATGGAAAACTAAGTTGTCCTTGATGTTTACTAAAGCAGGTTCAGACTGTTGAATCCGTCTTTGGTGTTCATGTGAAGTTTATGTTCGGTTCACTGAAGACTCCAGAATGATTTTAATGTTCAGGCTCTACTTTGGATTGGACTTTTTCCAATTGGCGTATGTTCATTTCTTTTTCGTTCAACGGGTTGATCACATAATTGACTCCAATTCGCTATGAGTTCAAAAATCCAGAAGTCATACATATGTCGGAATATAAAAAAATATTTCCTATTGTGCATTTGACCTTGTGCACTACTTCATGTCCAAACTCTTACCGATCTATTGATTTTCCCTTTAAAAGTCATTCAAGCGGATATACAAGCGAGGTCGGAATGGGCGGCGTCATCAAAACGTCGCGATTACTGCCGCAAAATGAGAAAAGCGGAAGGGATAAAAGCCGCATCAAAACCCGGCAGTCCGTTTCTTTTGAATTAGGACGGAGGGGTTTGATGGCTGGAGTGCAGCTGGCAAAAAGAGGACGCGGTGGAAGGAAATGGCAATAAGCCCACAGGGGGAACGCGGATGAGAGCTACGCGACGAGGTTGAAGAGTTCCACATTGTCTCTCTGATTATTTGTGTGCGCGCCCACATCAAGGATGTGAACACCCAAAATCACTTTCCCATAAAAGACAAAGAAAATAGCCACAATGTGTGCCGGGAAAAGGGCAGGCGTTTTTTTTTTTTTAATGCAGCGGTGAGCACTGACCTACATTTACAACTTAAATTCAAATATTTTCTTCCATGAAAGCATTTCGCTTGACTGCAGCGTGGATGCCGATGTTAGATTTTCTAGTCCAATCAGATTTCAGCCTTTATAGGTTGCCATGTCAATCTAATCTGCCCATGACTGATGTGACTTCAACTAAATAAGCAATGGGACTGTTTCCATAAACAATCAGATTTAAAAATTTTCCTCAGAGGCCTCCGATGATTTCAGAATGAACCGATGGCTAAGTTGCAAGTCTTCAAGCAACTTTACGTTTGCATTTTCAAAGTATCAAAGGCAATTTCGTCATCAAGGTGAGATGATTCAACACACCTAATGTCTCAGCGATAGGCTCATTAGGTGTTCCTAAATTTTTGTCAAATGGAACCTCAATTCAACCCAACTCAACTGTATTTTTACAGCACTTTAAAATAACCACTGCTATGTACAAAAGTGCTGTGCAAGGAGCAAAAAAATAAGTCATACAACACCAAACGACAAAACAATAAATTAATAACAAAGGCACAAGAAAGCACAAAAACACTCAAATTAAAATCATGTCACCTGGTGAGTCAGAAGACAAAGAATAGAAGAGAGGGAAGTTAGGGCCTGGCTTTTGAAAGATTCGAAAATAAATAAGAAAACAATTGAAAAGAACTCCAAATTGCAAAAGGAGCCAGTGAAGGGATGCCAAAGTTGGAGTTGTGTGCTCCCTCTTACGAGCACCAGTTCAGACAATCGAAATTCTTCAATGAACCTTTTGTGTGTGTGTGTGTGTGTGTGTGTGAATGCAACAACTGGGAAAAAAAAACTCCCAAAACCAACTAGAAAACAGTCAACGACAACAGACACATTTTTTTTTCACTGACGCTTGCTTTTGGTATGACGCTGAACCACAGACAACAGCAAAACAACAACAAACAAAACAAAAGATTACACAAAAATAGAAAGGTTGATACTCACAGTATTGAATCCCGGGAAGATATTCACGGCAGGCGAGACGTTGTTGTCCAATGGGAAGGGAAGAAAGTGCTTGACGCCCAGTGCACTGTGAACAGACGGCAAGGCGGACCGGGTCACGGGGTGCACCAGGCCGTTGTGACATGTGTTACCTGCAGGGGGGGCGACACAAAGCAAACGCTTAAAGCCATTTTGCCAGTACACTTATAGAAACACAAATGACACTGACAGTATTACTCTTGCTAAATTGTGATTGATTGAAGTATCAATGCCAGCCATTTAAAAAAAAGATTATATAAACCCAGAAGAAGAAAAACAAATGAAAGATTAGATTCTAGTTTCAAGTGCTTATCTTTCGTGATGCCTCATCAGAACAGTTCTTCGATCAAATACCAACTGCAACGATGAAATTGTGCTTCCGATGGCAAAATGATGCATTTTTAACTATCACCGCGGTAACAATTTTAAATTTGAGAAACGTAAACTCAAATTGTCATGTGACTTGGTAGTAGTAGTATTTAGCAGTGTGTGCGCGTGCATGTGCGTGCATTTTGCCATGCATGGGTGTTTCAGTCACCACTTGCGTTTCTAAATTTAAATCATCTCTATCATCTTTTCTCTCTTTTGCAACACTCTTTGTAGTAGATTTAAGGTAACAAACATTTTGATCAATCGCAAGTTGCCTGTAACGGTCGAATTTCCAGAGATCAGCCATGTTGTGATGTCATCCAAAAGTGATGTCATCCAAAAGATGCCCCCTGCTGGCCACAGTTTTGGGGGTATTTTCCCAGTTTTATGAGCAAACTAGAGTTGACGAAGACTTTTCTCCACCCATTCCCATCAAAAAACTTAGTTGATGGCAATTGACATCGATGGCGCTCCTCGTTGGGGTTAACGAGCCCACAGACGATTGTGGTCCGTGACCGAACTTCACAAAAGCAAGTGAAGACATTGTTCTTTCAGAGATAAAGTACATTTTCATCTTTTTTTGGGGGGGCTTTTTGTGAAAAGAAACAAAAGCAGTATTGAGAAATGGATTTGGATGGCAAAATAACGATTTGCGGACGTACAACTGAGAATTATGACATTAGCAACACTGACTCAGCAAACGGCTGTCAGTTGAACTTCAATGGCTTTTTTTTACATTTTTTTAATGGTGTTCCCTATTCACTTCATGAACTGTGTCATGCTTTCTCACATATGCGACACACACTTTGTACGAACTCCAGCTCGCCTGTTTTCTGGCTTTGGTCACGTGTTTGCAATAGATGGCTCTTTCGCATCAATTTCTGTCGACAGCACATGGTAGCAGAATTGTCAACATTTCGGCACCCTTTGGTGGATGACATCGGATGGATTAATCTGGTTAATTCTCATTCCGCCAACTTGACGTTAGCAGTGTTTAGACTTGGGGCAGAGTGGGGGGGATTCCTATGATGCTCAATGCTTTTATTTTTGGTAATTTTATCAGGCAGCGCTAACATGAGAGGAAAAAAAAAATCTTCCATGGTTTCATTCCAAAATGTCCATTAGTTGGATGGCTTTATTAACGCTCTCGAATCTTTGGACGTCTGTCACGCTGCTGACCCACATGAAGGGTGAGTGCTTTTTTTTTGGTTTAAGCATTTTAGTCACCTTTCAGTGATAGACAAAAATATATATATTGCCATATTGACTAAATTGTCTCCAATCGAATACAACAAGGCTGCACACATGAAACATGTTTTGAATGACGTACGCATGTTTTGTTTATTCCCTACTTTTGCAATGTTACGAGCCAAACATCTGCTTTGAATGAAAAGTTGGCAACGGGCGAAGGCTCAACATCCAAACTCAGACACGGTTTCCACCCTAGGGATGGATCTCACTCAAATGGTCTTACAAACACAAAATAGTTCGCACGTAATTAACGTTTTAAAAACTTTCCGGGCCAGTTTTAATCACAAAAGCAGCAGCTCGTTTTTTTAAACATTAAAATAGAAACAAACGTGATGAGAGGTGGGAGGGGAGATTTGTGTCCAATGCCCTTGAGGTGGCCATTCCCACTCAGGAATGTTGCTTGTTGTTTTTTTCCTTTTTTTTTCTTCAGTGCTTTAGTTTTCAAACGTGTTTTCAAAGAAAGCGAATGACAATTTTTCCATTTGATTTCATCATCACGCCACGAGTAAAAACCTCCAACGGAGGTTTCTGCTTTATGTTGGTTCTTGTCTTAATTGTTTGTTTATTTATTTAAATGCCGATGCACCTCAAGTCATAATGACACTCTCTAATTTCAGTTTCTGAATCCCGTGGCAATGATGACAATACTCACAGGCAAATATTTTCTCTGCTCGGTGAGAATGACTATAACTGGAGGCTAGTTTGGGACCTTCTCTGCTCCTCCTTCTTTTTCTTCTTCTTCTAAATTAACCATCAGTGATACGGTGCAAGTTTGTACTACACTGAATGCACGCAAATTGTAAATTTACACTAGCCAGTATGCTGTAAAAACCCAGACAAAAGGATCGCTGAGCATTTATGTTCACGTTTTCTCTCAGAGGTAGTTTTTGCCTGCCGTTTTGTAAAGAACTGATCCAAGGACATTTGCTTTTGTCGGGTTTTAACAACAATCCTTTGAAAATGTCCACGGCAAACATCAGCATAGTGAGCGATCGCCCGACTGGTGAACACTTTTTTCTGGGTGATTCACATTGACGTAAAACGCCTCATGGCCCGAGGGGCGAATGACGAGGACGCCGCATAGACACACATCTATCTATCTACACACATAGACACATCCGGTAGAGGTCCCTCTTTGCCAATAGGATGCCAGGAAGATGCTAGCTAATGGCCAATGGCAGAGCAGCAACAATTATGTTGCGTTAAGGCAACTTGGAGCTGTGAGTAGCAGCCTCGACTGTATTTTTAACTTTCGTAACTTGAAATTTCTTTCATAACGAGAGGCAATATTTTCCTGTTGAGGCATTTTGTAACTTGAACATTTCGTATGAAGAGACGTTCGTAAGTAGAGGGACCACTGTACATTCTTCAACAGGAGAACACACTCATTCACCTGAAAGTCAAAATGATGAGTGCTGCTGTTTTGGTTAGCCACAGAGTCTCTAAATTGAGGAAAGTACAATTACTCGTCTTATTTATTTTCACTTTGCAGTCGTGACATCATGCAAAAGGAGGAAAGCCAACGTCCAAAATCAGATTTTCCTGTCAACGGAGTCAGTTTCGTCTTGATCCCAGCCGCAGTTTTCCATAAATTTCGCTCGGGGCGACTCCAAAACCGAATCTTTGCGTGTGGACCAAAAGGCCAAAAAGGATAGTAAAAATATACAATTGTGAGTCGGCGGCCTTGGATGACCACCTGTGTCCTATCAGATGATCCAAAATGTCACGAGCGAGCACATTTGTGCCGCATCGGTCATGCCAGCTGAAGTTTTCATAAACGGCTAATTGGAAACAGCACGAGATTTGCTATGACGTGCCAGGATCAGAGAAGAGCAGGCCGATAAAATCGTGGAGGCCTTCCAGAACTTGAAGGAATTAAAGTAGCCCGTTGGGGCCCTAATGAAAAGCAGAGAGGCAGAGTGGCTTTGACGACGGCCAGCATGTCGCATCAATTACAGGCCGAGGAAAGCCACGGTGGCGGCGTTTCAGTCGAGAGTAAATAAAAGCAAAAGTCGTAAAAAGGGAAAAAAAAGATGTGAGAATGAAGGGGAGGAGAAAGAGGAGGAGGAGGCCAGAAAGTGACAACAGCCGCCATCAGTACGCAACTGCAGATGGGCCAAAGAGGTTACTATGGGGTTAGTCTCTTATGTTTTTTTAGAAACATCAATTTCATCTTCAATTCACATAAAGGAATGCATATTCATAAACTACATCGACAATTTTGTCCTAAACAATACCACGTATCTTTAGTACAGTACCTTTTTTTGATTGACAGTTCAACAGCTGTGAACAAGTCAATTCTCCTCACTTGATAGGCCACCTACTCCCCATTATCCAAGCCTGTTCCGTTTTTTTTTTGCTCGGTCCCAGCAGCTATTAGAAGCCAGCTGTGTCATTTACTTCTCAGTCCCACCGACAGCAATGATATTGTCCCGCATCGCAACATGAGAAACACGCCACCAGAAGCACTCAGCTCGCATTCGGCCTGACCTCTAAAAGGACTACATTTTTCATGATTCTTAGACACGGATGCAGGAAGCAGCCCTCGTTCTGCTATGACGACAACTTGGACGCATGCTTGCATTTAGATGTCGGTCAGAATGAGAGCAAGAATGTGACTGGAAAATAGGAAGGAATTTCAATGAAAGACGACGAACAGAAAAGCCGGCCTCCATACATAAGGCACATCAGATTCTAAAATGCAATGTTGATTTTTGAGAATATTTAACTGCACCTTGTAGTCTGGAAAATATGCGGTACAGTACTTCTGTTATTTTAATATCCTCCATTGCGTTGCCAAATTCACACAAGTTCCATGATTTGCCATTCATGATTCCGCTGCGTTTAATTATGTTCTAGGTTTTTTTTAGCCATGGTACCATTTAAGTTCCAGTACCAGGGTACTTTATATACGTACAGTATCAAAGTCAGAATTTTGGTAATGTGACTACACGAGTCCCCATCGAAAAACACCAAAGCAATTTGAGTCCAAAAGAAACTTTTAGATAGACATCATTGAAACTCAAAAAATGACGATCCTAAACCTTTATGTCATAAATAACCCATCCATCCATCCATTTTCCCATCCGCTTTCTCCTCACGAGGGTCGTGGGGCGTGCTGGAGCCTATCCCAGCTGTCTTCGGGCAGTAGGCGGGGGACACCCTGAACCGGTTGCCAGCCAATCGTGGGGCACACAGAGACGAACAACAATCCGTGCTCACACTCACACTGAGGGACAATTTGGAGTGTTCAATCAGCCTGCCATGCGTGTTTTTGGAATCTGTGAGGAAACCGGAGTACCCGGAGAAAAGCCACGCAGGCACGGCGAGAACATGCAAACTCCACACAGGAGGCCAGAGCTGGAATCGAACCCACAACCTCTGCACTGTGAGGTTGACACCCTAACCAGTGCTCCACCGGGCCACCTGGCATGAATAACCAAGAATATTAAATAATTAAACCAACCTAATGTACATGCTGCTCATAAGCATTGAAGAAAATTGAGAATCCAATTAACCCAACGTACATGATTTCCAATTATCTCAATGATAATTTCATCGGAAATTAACTAGTTTAGTTATTTTTAATTAATTTGAGTTAATTAGTTAACTAGTTAAGTTAAGCTAACTAGTTAACTAATTAACTACAATTAATTATTTTATTTTTTATACTTCTGAAAAACGATTTCATCTTCAAGTAAATTAACCGGTCAATATTTGTAACAAAGACAACGGTCTAAAACAAACCTAGCAAATGCTAGGTTCAAAAACAACCACGGCAATTAACCTAAGGGGTTACCATCTAAACGTGTAGTCGCAAACAGCAAAGTTAATCGAGTCCTCTGCAAACTTGATGTATATGTTTTTTCAAAATTCAAATACAATTTCAAGTCTCCAGTGGAATGAAAGCACTCAACCGCAAAAGAGAGGAGCAATAACAACCATATAAAAATAAATCATGTGGTTAAGAAAGAAAAAATATATATTGAAACGATGGAAGCAGGAAGAGAAGATGCCAGAGTGACAGCATCGCCATCTGTTGCCAGGAGGCCACATGTGGTGACTCATGAGGAGGCTCGTCTCTGCGTGCCGTGCTTCCAATAAACAATAAAAGCCCATGTTTGGTGCCATGTTGCACGTCAGCCTTCAAGCACGTGGCACGCCCGTGTGAGGATTCCGTTTGGTTCGTCTGCGGCCGGACGACATGAGAAGAGTTGAAAGTAGACGTGTGATACGTGTTTATGAAATGTGGTAGGCAACATGTGACTTTGAAAAAAAAACTGTGAAAATTTGGGCTGTTGCGGTGTTCTTTTGCTTCATTGCTTTTTACAGCACAGGGTGAGAGTTTTGTTGCACCACAAAATGCCAGGCAGCACTGAGGCAGATTATTTCCTTAAATAGGAATCATTATAATAATTGTTGAGGATTGAGCGTGTTGGATTTGTACGTTTATATGTGTTGCTGTACATTGTTGTGATACAAGACAATAAAATTCATTCCAATTAATATGTGATACAATGTGATTGGCTTGCATTCCGATTTACTACACTATGATTATGATGGGACAAAAGGCAATTATGGTACAATAGGCTACAATAGAATTTACTTCAATTAAGATGCAATACACTTCACACTAATACAACACAGTAAATCACAAACACATTTCTTTGCTCCAATTTTCGCGCAATGAGAAACAATCATGACAACGTGATTGGGTTCGGTCTAATTACAATGCAAAATAATACAACTCACTTGGATGGAAAAATAAAATAACGATTGTGATGCGGTTCGTCATATTGATGTTATGAAATCTAATCCAACTTTAAATGGGGTAAACTCTGCTTTCTGAATGCTAATGAAAAAAAAAAGACTGTTTAAGTTTTGTTTGGGTTTTTTCTGTAGCTGTAAGGAGATAACATGGCAGGAGTAACCTGAGCCAACATGTCCAGACTCAAAATGGTACATTCCAGCTATGATGACTCTCAGCCATGTTTAATGGAACTCTTAAATCTCATCAACGGTCACCACTGGCAACATGTCAAAGCACTAAGCCAGTCAGCTATAATCAGTTTAATGTGCAACAACTACACAGCGCACCGGATCCAAATGGACAATAGCGTGTAGCTCTCGAGAACTGTAAAACTAAAAGCACTTGAAAAGGAACATCAAAGACATACGTCAATGTTATCACCGTGGCTCCAAGTTAAAATGCAAAAAATTCAAATCAGATAAATTCCTAGGACAGAGCCTTAACCCTTTCAGGGACAGCGGTTACTACAGTGTACAGCTTATCGTGTTATCAGGTTGCAGGGTGCATGAAAAGGGTTAAATGACTCATATAAAACGCATTCCCGTCAATTAAAGATTCTCCAACCTATGTGAAATATCTTTCAAATTCTCCCCAAAATATATATCTATAAAAATGTAATTCATCTGAGGGGAGGAGGGGAAAAAAATCACGTGGATCTCGTAAAAATTACTTACAGAGAAGATGACAAGGCTGCCTGCCACTTCCAAGACTGGAAACCAAACCTCCATCATCTGGTTTGTAGAAGACGTTTTCGCACAGGCATCGTGTTTAAAAGGTTTGGTTGGATTATCTTTGAAGAATTTAACAGCTCGTTAATGTCATCTCGCGTTTAAAGAGCGCAAATGCATTCAGTCCGTTTCAGTGTCAAAAGAGCACTTCTCCGCCATCAGTCTGAGCCACAGAAAAGTCAAACTCAAGCGATTAAAGCTTTCTTAGTTCCATTTCGGGGAAGTCCATCATCAACCCAACAGATTGTAAATCAAACAGCACCAACCTCCAAAAGAACCACTCAATCTGAGGTTAGGCTCATTTACACGTTATGCTAGTTAGCTTGCCTTTAGGCTACGTCTACCAGGAGCAAGCTAATGGCATTTCTTTTTTTTCTTCTATCTCCTGAATTAATTAGCCAGTCCCTCAATGGTCATGTTAATTATGTCAGAATTTTGTGGCCGGATGCCGTCGGCTCCCCCTTCTATGGACCTTTTTTTTGATTGACACATCACACCATTAAAGTCATTCGTCATTCGTGCCATTTAGCATGTTTTCCTAATGGCACTGCCTTGGTTGAAGAACATGAAGGGTTTGTTTAAGACTGGTGCCACCCGAAAGAACTGCGGGAGGCCATGGTGAAATGGAGTCCTGTTTTTTTGGTTTGTTTGTTTGTGTGTGTGTGGGGGGGGGTAGAACCAAATACAAAATGACAATTTCCAGTAGGGTCATCAATGACCTGAAGGCGTGCTTTCTAAATATCAAAGAAAAATGATCCTGCCACTACCACTATTTATTTATTTATTTATTTTCTATTCTATAAATTGGCCATGTCTAAATGTGTTAAATTTCACTTTTTTTCACAAACCGTTCTATTGGTCTGTCCAGATGTGATCTTAATATTGTGTACGCGTTCTTCGCCAACTTATAGTGCCAGCTATTGTGCTCAACTGTCTGACAAGTGTCGTAAAACGCCGCCTAATTGGTCAGTCTGTGGGAGCCGTGCAGCATGTTGTCACCTCAAGATTGGAAGTGTAATTTCGGTGATAAACAAGTGAGGAAGGTTGTTTTGTTTGGATCGCTGTCATGCTTCGGTGCACAGGTCAGCCACGAACGTAAATGCGAGCAGATTCATCTTTTGCCTACTAAGCTGCTTAGGCAGCTAGCTCATCATTGATAGCTATTGCATCACTCGTGGCTCTAAAGCATGGGAAAAGAGTTTGGGAACATGATGTAAATGCAGTGGTTTGCTTTTGTGAATTATTCAAGTCTTTTTGTCTGGTGTGGGACCAGACAAGCCCAGAGCACAGAATTTGATGGGGACGTGCTGGCAATGCGTGATACCATTTTGATCAGTGACTTGCAGCATTATTAGTGAGTATATTTTAGCTTATTAAATTGGAGAGTCGGCGCTGTCTTAATGTTGTGCGCAATAAGATTTGAATGATGCAGTGTTTGAGAACTTCTCATTTTCTGAAAGGGATTGATTTTGTCAATGTGAGGATTCTGCCCGACGACGACGGCGTACAAATGATGGACATGGTGTCCTCCGTGGAGGCTGAAGAGGACGCGTCCTATTTGTCAGCGGGTCAGTGCCGAAGAGCATCTGTGGCTAGAGCAGGAGGGGAAACGCGGGGGATGGTTCGTGCTTTTAGTGGCCCAGTGCATCATGGGTAATCTGCACATCTGTGAAGTCTCCACTCAACGCTAGAAGGTCCAAAGTGATTTTGGCGCAACGTATGCTTCCATGCATGGCTGCTGCTGCTCCACAAGCCAGTCCGGCCCGCCTGCAGTGCTGCGTTCAGTGCAGCCACATAGCGGCTATACTTGTTTATCTAGCACAGATGGTAAATTAGTTCTTTTTTTTTTCGGCCTTTGCCGTGGTGATGCAACACATTGGTAATGCCACAGACCCCAAAGAATGTGTGTGTGTGTGTGGGGGGCACCCGGCAATTTTCACAACACCGGCCACACCAGATCCAAGTCAAATCTGCAAAAAGTTGTTTGAGGTACCACAACAATAGCGGAGCGAAGGAAAAGGGTCAACCGCGAGTCAAGTGGAATTCTTTGACACGTTGGGCCCGATTTCCGCGCCCAGTGCAAATCAAGTGCAGCCGAACTGTACGCATGGGTGGAGTTTTCTTTGTTTTGGCATTTTCGTAGACCGTGGTGGGAATGACCACAACAGACTTACTTCTTGGCCAATGAAAGCGGCTCCATTCATTCCCTTTAAATTCAGCGCAGGAGAGGCGCGCAGAAAGTCTTTGAGTATCCAGAAGCAGGAATAGACTTGGTGTGGTCTCCGCAAACTACGATGACTATAAGAAAGCGACGGCAAACTTCCAATTGCGGATGATGTCGAGTTGACCAGAGCGGTCACAGATCACCGCTGTGAAGGGGGGGGTAATTGAAGAGCGCATTAAAACCCCAATCATTCGTGTCTAGGGGTGTGAATGAAACATGATGACAGAAACCACGTGAATCAGCAGAGCGGAGAATTTATCAGCCAAGGCCTCGGTGAAATTCACCAAAATCCCGTAACACCACCTGCGCCAAACCTGTTTTCGCCTGGTCTAAAGTTTAGTCGAATTTCTGTCAGCAAATTGTCAGTCGCGCCAGGGGCGTGTCAAAGAAAATGCCGTCTGTCCGCCAGAATGCCCAGCGTGGCACAGCGCATGCTGCCAAATTCCCAAACGTGACTTGGCCCCCACACGAAAATCAAGATCGGCCAGGTTTTACGCCGAGCACACCTGTCTATGAAAATAGAGCCCAATAAATCATTGCACATTTCATGATTGCTTTGAATTGTTTTTCACTTCTGACCTTTCAATAACATGTTTTTTTAATTTCCACAAAGTTCAATTTTAATCAGAATCAGAATCAGAATCAGAATCATCTTTATTGGCCAAGTATGTAGAACACACAAGGAATTTGTCTCCGGTATACACGCTGCATTAGTATCATCATAAACAAGAACATGACAAATTGGTATGGAAGGACATTTCGTAATGTAAGTGAACCATAGTTTCAAGCAGAGCTAAAGTGATCAGTGGTAGAATACAATACTATGACAGTTTGTACAGTTGGTGCAGAAAATCATTGAACCATTTTAGAGAGATACAATATTTGTTGCACAAGAAGAGTGACTACATCAGTGACTGTTTAGGGAGTTAATGGCTAGAGGGAAGAAGCTGTTCAAGTGTCTGCTGGATTTGGTGCGCATGGATCTGTAGCGCCTGCCTGAGGGGAGTAGCTGGAAAAGGTGGTGGGCAGGATGCGGGGGATCCAGGAGGATTTTCCGTGCCCTTGTCTTGATTCTTGCGGTGTGCAAGTCCTCAAGAGTGGGTAGGGCGGTGCCAATGATTTTTTCCGCCGTCCTAATTGTCCGTTGAAGTCGGATTTTGTCCTTCTTTGTGGCGGCCCCAAACCAAACCGTGATGGAAGAACACAGGATTGATTCGATGACTGCCGTGTAGAACTGACGTAGCACCTCCTGTGGCAGGCCGTGCTTCCTCAGCAGCCTCAGGAAGTACATCCTCTGCTGGGCCCTTTTCAGGATGGAGATGGTGTTGACTTCCCACTTCATGTCCTGGGAGACTGTGATTCCCAGGAACTTGAAGGTCTCGACGGTTGACACAGGGCAGTTGGATAGTGTGAGGGGCAACTCTGGAGAAGGATGTTTCCTGAAGTCCACGATCATCTCTACCGTCTTGAGCGTGTTCAGCCCGAGGTTGTGTCGGCTGCACCAAAGCTCCAGCTGCTAATCAAATTTTTGTCCCCCCTTTGCTCCCCCCTCACCCCTAAAAGAACCCCAAATGATCAGAACATAAAGCAAAGCAAGTTTTGCTTTTTGGGTTTTTTTTTTCCCCTTTGGGATTTGTTTTGTTTTTCCTGATAATTTATTTTCCCCTGAACTACAGAGAAATGATAGCGACAAATAAGCAAAACTAAGTACAGTACTTCCATCGCTTTTTCTTTGCAGTGACAAGCTAATTAATTATTCAATCAACATTTTAAAACATTCATTATCAAAAATAGTCAAAGAGATTACAACTGCCAATTGGAAGGCTTTTATAAAGGAATGAGGTATTTACAGTCTTAAGAGCAAAATCCTACCCACGGCCAAAACTGTGAAAGCGCCCAGATTCTCACCAACTATGATGGCTCTTTTCTTCTCGACAAAAATTGTCTCGGTCAAAGCATCGCTTTTGTGTTTTTGTGCTTTGAGGAGATAATCAAGTTCAGCTTGAGCTAACATTGAGTGCATCGGTATTGCATTCACAGACTGGCCTCTAGTGCTCTGCCTTTATTTACATCACAAGGGATCAGGCTTGATAAATATCTGCTGTGTCCTCACACACCATGCAGACACGCAAGACAAACAACTATTGGCTCTCTCACACTCTGCTCTTATTTTGCTGGAGGTGTAAATATTTGAATTCTACTTTTGGACTCAGGTGGGATAGGACAGATGTATTTGGACAAAGCCCCGGAGGTCCAGGTGGCCCAAAACAGCCACTTTCCCCTCAAGGGTCTAATAATTAAAATGTTGGAGTGGAATGGTGTGGAATATGTGAGAAAGGAAAGAATTGGACACTTTAACCCCCCTAAAAAAAAAACATTTAAAAAATGGGCGGTGCCTTGAGATTCGAGTCGCCTGACTTACGAGTTTTCCAAGATACAAGCAGCAATTTGGCAGGAAGTTCTTCAAAAATGAGGTTTCAAGCTGTGTGTTGCCGCTCCCAGTTTACGGTCAAACTAAACATCAATCAAAGAGAATTACATGGTATATATTTAAAACAATCGCACAACTTTCACTCGCTGAATGCGAACACACAATGCAAAATGCCATAGACGGGCTAATGTATAGCATCGATCGCTGCAGTGCTATCACCCACTCTTCAGTGAACACAAATGACACATCAAAACATGTAGGCAGAGAATATCACAATACTCACAGCATTTAGTAATATAGGTGACTGTAGTTGATGGAGTTGCTTACAGTAGTCGTAAAAGTCTTGTTTGTTTCTTTCTCGAAGACTGGATTAAACTATCCTCTGTCGCGCACGCCAAATGCAACAAATGAATCACGTCGTTTCATTTTTTGCATACTACTTATGTTGTACGTTAATATTATAGTATACACATTACAAACATTTTTGTTATTTTTAGGGGGCAGGACAGGATCAAATGCAATTCCATTTATTTCAATGGGGAAGGATGATTTGATATCTGACACTTTAGCACCATATTGACTTATGGTCCTAAGAGCAGAATGTGAATGGACTATTTCTTATAAGAATTGGTCAAATGCTAACATGCTAACAGTAGTTACGCTAGCATGTGGTGAAAGAGTAGAAAATAGAGAGATATTCTGACTGAGCTGAACATTTTGAAACGGGAATTGTTTGAGAGATGTAGAAGGATGAGGTTTAAAAATAATAATAATGAAATCAAATGTTTGAATAATATTTGAATGAGTAGAATAATTCAAATATAAATAAATTTCATTGGCAATGGAAAACGTGGAGAATTTGGGGATGTGAAAAATATCTCCCGGCTGTCAGTAATGAGCTGAAGAATGTGCAAGTTTTTAAAAAAAACGTCTGAATAATAATGTCAAGTGAATATATTATTGCTCTTCAGCTCAGTAACCGTTGAAGGCAAACGAGGATGTGACAAACAAAGCATAGAGAGACGCTTGCCTGTGTGCTTTCTCCTGTTGACACTGCGATGACTGAATGTGACTGCAAATATTTGACCACATAAATTAAAATAACATCTTATTTTTATGCCAGGCCACGGTCCACATGGTAAATAGCCACACCGCTGCGGCGTGGATGTAGACGCCCGGGATGCGAAAATAACTCCGGCAAATACATAAACATGACTCGCTGACAACAAAGCCTGCGGCTAGTGTGGTTTGTTTGGTCACGTATGAGCGCTATCATTCAAACCCTGGTGCGCACTGGACAAGCGAACGGAGACCGGAGAACACTAGGGGTGCGACGGTACGCCAAAATTCACTGTTGGCTACAGACAAAGGTTTTACGGTTAGCATAAAAGTTTCAATGTTTGTATTTAACCCTTTGAGGGACGGCGGTTCCGACAGTGGACAGCTTACCATGTTATCAAGTTACAGGGTGCATGAAAAGGGTTTAGTAAGCGCAAGATGAATATTTGTATTCATGACTGAATAGCGTTCTTTTGAGGACATGAACAATGAAGGCAGGTTAGGACGTCCTGGCTAAAATAATGTCTAGCGTTGGATTGGCGCACACTTGGGCAAATGGTTCAGCTCAGCTAAGTTCAGCCAAAAAAAGAGAAAAAAATATATAAGCCATGGAATTGGGCCTAAATCTTGACTTCCTGCTCAAATTTATTGGTACTCGCCCACCCCTGTTAGTCATGCCCACCCAATTTTGTGTTGATTGGTCAAACTGGTGTCTGGGGCTGATGTATTTTATTTATCCAACCATCCATTTTCTGAACCGCTTTATCATCACAAGGGTCGCGAGGGGCGCTTGGAGCCTATCCGGGTTGTCTTCGGGCGGGGGACACCATGAACCGGTTGCCAGCCAATCGCAGGGCACACAGAGACTAACAACCATCCGCGCTCTCACTCACACCGAGGGACAATTTGGAGTCTTCAATCAGCCTGCCACGTATGTTTTTGAAATGTGGGAGGGAACCGGAGTACCCAGAGAAAACCCACACAGGCTCAGAGAGAAGATACAAACTCCAGGCCGGAGCTGGGATCGAATCCATGACCTCTGCACTGTGAGGTCGACGCGCTGACCACTGGCCCACCGGGCCGCCTATTTTATTTATTTGTTTGTTTATTCATTTGAACTTTCCAGTGGGGGAGATATCAGGAGTTGCGGTTTAGAACCCTAATATAAGTTTTCACCAAAATACAAAAATCCACTTGCAATAACTGACGAGTTTTTGGGGTATGGCGGGTCATCTCAAAAGGCCGTTCATTTGTCGGAATCAGCTCACTTGCATTGGGGGCGTAATCACATTGGAATAACTATCAAAATTGGATTCATCATAATTGGATTTCTCCTATTTGCCGAAGGGGGTGGAAAAAAAAAAAAAAGCGTCAGCGCCCAGACCGCTGGACTCTCTCAGCCTCTCTCGTCCATCTCCAGCCCAGGACACAAAAAGAGAGCGAGAGAGCGCCGCGAGGTGATTCATTATTAATGGCAGTCGCCGTCCTCCAGACATTTTTTTTATTTTTTTTATTATTGGCTCTCGACACAGCTCTGAGCCCAGATAAGTGAATGTTGAAGGGTAAGGTAGAGGACGGCCAATGAACTACTCACTCCGTCTGGCCGTGTAACGCTGAAGGCCTCGTCAAAATGCCCACTCGAAATAACAGATCCACGGCGCTGTCACACATATTTGTTACAGATTCCAAATATTGGGGTCATCATTTGCGCCCCCACTAGGCAATTGTATTTGATGTTTTTTGGGGGCAGTGGGGGGGGTGTTATTGTGTGGTACCACGTTGTGCCACAGCATGAGTGGCAGCGCTGAGTGATCAATTGAAAGTGATCGCCTAATAACTGGTAAAAATCATTTTGTAAGATCCATTTAAGTAAGCCGGTTTCGTTCGCAATGGATAGCGTCATGCTTTGTTGCAGAACGGTGCGGTCAGCCATGAAAGTAGATTTCAATTCACGCCTGAGTCAGCTCATCCTTTTGATTATTGCATCCCTCGTGGCCCGTTACTGGACAGCGAGAGGATGAGAACAGGCACAATGGAAAATTTTATTTCAAATGTGGAAACGATAATTTTTTTGTTTTTCTACATGGTTCCCTACATTGCAGATGACCATAGGCAGATGTGCCCAGGACGGGACATCAACGGAAATTCATTGTAATTAGTTATTGTGCATGCATCTAATTTTAACGTATTCCAAAAGGGAACGCGAGAGCATTTCCGCCCCCGGACAGTCATCTGGTCTATGCGTGGTCCCGGCGTTAGCATCCTGCCATTTACCGTGAGCGTCTGGCTAATAAAGGGGGGCCGCCTCCGACAGTCACTCCACGCGCTCGCTGTAATCTGAGGTTAACCAAGAAGACGTTCACAAGCGACCGCAAAGCCATTCCCTCCGGGGCCTTTGGAAAGGAGAGTGCTAGTGAGAGTAAGAAAGGCAGAAAAGATTTCTGCAAGTTGTCCGGAACCTCTACTTGCCACACTTCTCATGTTGATGTTGACATTTTTTGAAAAGGCATTTCAAAGATGACGTTCAGTTTAAAACCGCATACAAAAAACTGTTGTATGAATAATTGAAGAGTCGTCGTTTTCGATTTGGCACTCAAGCACTCAGGATGCATAAAAGGATGAGGGTGTTTTTTTTTTTTTTTTTTTAAGTGCGCTTGTTTCACTCCGCTTTGATTGCAGATAAGTTAAAAATGATTGATCCGTCGTGTCGTTTCGCGTCTCTGGACAAACACAGACGTGCTGAAAAATACAGGTTTTCGGCATTCATAAGTTGTGCCTCTTGGCAGTATGAGTATACATTTTGAAGGTAGGATGATATTTGTGTGACCCGTCCCTATTAATGTGCTTGTCTCTCAGCCATGCCAGTCAGCATGAATGCTTGTCTCTCACATACATACATACATATATATATATATATATATATATATATATATATATACATATATATATACATACATATATATATATACACTTCCATGCATCAATTTTCAATTTTCTGAACCAAATATCTTCACAAGGGTCGCGGGGGGGGGGTGCTGGAGCCTATCCCAGCTATCTTCGGGCAGTCGGCGGGGGTCACCCTGAACCGGTTGCCAGCCAATCGCAGGGCACACAGAAGACCAACAACCATCCGTGCTCACACTCACACCTCGGGACAATTTGGAGTGTTCCATTAATCTGCCACATGCATATTTTTGGAATATGGGAGGAAACCGGAGTACCCAGAGAAAACCCGCACAGGCACGTGGAGGAACATGAAAACTCCACACAGGAATCGAACACCACACCTCTGCACTGTGAGACCGACACGCTAACTAGTCGACCACCGGGCCGCCTTACATAGTGTGTGTGTGAATGGGTGGGTGTATATAAATACAGCCACCCACTCACAGACTCACGCACACAGACACACACACACACGCGCACGCACGCACACAGACAGATAGATAGATGTTCCATTTTGAAATTTAAAACTAAATAAATAAAACGATATTCTTTGGCTCTCGCCCTGGATATTCTTTGGCCCAAATTCCCAAAAGTTGAAAAACAATATGCTCATTAACATTAGTCATCTTCATTGGTTCAAGGCCACTTTTAAAGGCAGTGGTATGAAGACAAAACAACTTTAATTTTGGAGTCATTCTGCAAAAAGAAATTCTGGATGCGCTCAGCATCCCCACTTGGCAGGAGTGTGGAAGGAGGAGGCTCTAGTTTTGAGTTCAAACATCACTCGCCCATTTGACCTTACAAATAGACGTGTACAAAAGCCTTGAAGAAGGAGGAGGAATTTGTATGAATTTATAAGGTAGAACAAGGACCATCTACAGCATGATGCTGAAAAAACAGCATTTGTTTTCCCTCCGCATCTCTGCGCGTGACCTCTGTTAAAACTTCCCGTAGGCGTGCGAGACGAAACCATCGAGCTGCAATATTTTTCCCGCGGATTAGACATGGGTTACGGCATTTTCTTTTCATTACAGGCACTTGAAAAATTCTAATGTTATTATTCAACTGACCCCCAAGTGGGATTCGACACCATTTTCCCTAATTGTCATCCATCGTTTGACTAAATGCATCCCTACTGGGCTGAAAGGCTGACAGAGTGTAAAGAATTTCCTTTCAAAATGAGGAATACAAAAAGAAGTAGCAAACACTATGTAAAACATACACACACACGAAATGCTCACACACGATACATATACACACAATATTATATATGTATATATACTCATAATAAAAAGCATAATAAAAAAATAATTAAAAATCTTATTTTAGTTACATGAACCCGTTCAGGGACAGCAGTTACTACAGTGGACAGCTGATCATGTTATCGGGGTCCAGGGTGCATGAAAGGGTTGAATACTTTTGATGAATATGCTCTTGTGGTAAAAAAATAATAATAATAATACGCAAGATTGCCCTGTGATTGGCTGGGGATCATTTCAGGATGTACCCCGCCTCCCACCCAATGTCAGTTGGGATAAACTCCAGCGCACAAAATGTAATTTTAGTGCAATGAGGATATGTTTATTATTTTTAGGGGTTTTTTTGTTTGGGTTTTTTTGGGGGGGCTTCTCTAGCAAAAACACAAAAGAGGGGAAATATCATAACAAATAATTGTAATTCAAATGTATGAATTTATGTAATTAATGTATTTATCTTTTTTAATTAAAAATGGTGCTTCTCGTGTTAAAAAAAGTAAGGATAACATCAAGTAATTTAAATGTTAAATTTTAACTTTACTTTTTTTAAATCTAATTTTCTGGTTAAAAAAAAGGTGGAGGGTAATAAAATGTAATTGGATTTCATTTTAGTGCAATGTGGATATTTTTACTGTTCTTTCCTTGGGTAAAAATACAAAAAAGTATAAAATTTAAAATGTCAAAGAGAATACTGGAATGTGTTTTGTCTTTCAATTAAAATTCAAAGGACGAATCAGGATATAGTCAAAGTTAGTTCTACCTAAAAAAAAAACTAAAAACAATCACCATGGTGTCGCGTCCATTCACAGGGACTTTCTCCTCCACATCCAACATCATCAAACCCCCCCCCCCTCCTCTCTTCCTCCAACAACAGATGCCTTTAATCCGTCGGATTACGTCCATGAACAAGGTCACCCTTGCCTGCCACGAATCGGACCCGCGCTTCTCCATGCTGTCACTGTTTGTAATCCATGCATAGCCCCCCCCTGCCCCCCACCACCCCATCTCTTTCTTTCCTCCTTTTTTGGGGGGTGGGATTACAATCAAAGGAAACTCAAGTGGACTACCTGCCAGATTGAACACAACGCACTCTGCATACACTTTCATCCGAAAACTGTGTGTGTAGTCAGTCATGTGTGTGTGTGTGTGTGTGTGTGTCAAATAAAAAAAAAAAGACAGTAAAGGGACTCACCGAAAAAGATGCTTCCCTCCATAGCTCCTTCACGCTTAACTCCGTGTCAGTGTGCGCGTGTGTGCAGCATGGTCATACACTCCTTCGGCGTGTGCGTCTGCGTGTGCGCGCGCGTGTGTGTATACGCGTGTGTTCACTCCGGCGTCAAAGCTCGGTCTGCAAACTGCACGAGGAGATCCCTCTCTCTTCCTCTCTCTCACTCTCTGTCTATCTCTCGCCCTGCATTCCCCCGGCCTCGCTCGTCTCCGTCTCCTCCTCCTCCTCCTCCTCCTCATCCTTCCCCTCCTCTCTCTCTCTCTCTCTCTCTCTCGTCTATCTACATTTTCCAGCCTGTGCTCTCCCATGAGGTCTCTCATCTTTGTTTTATGTGTCAACCAAGCCTCTCGCGCTCACTCACCTTTTATTTCATCTCACTTCTGTTTTTTTGTTGTTGTTGTTTTGTTTTTAAATCCCGCAGCCCCTCTCTGTTCTTCAGATGTATCTTAACTTCCCTGGCTGCTCTCTGGTTTTTTTTTTTTTTTTTTGTGGTCTTATTCTGCACACTCGGTGCCAAATGTGATCTCATAACAGTAATAAACTGTAAATGCAAAGTGGTAGATGAGTGCAATGTATCCTGATGGATTTTCTCATGCACTCCAATGCATAATATACATGGATGAAAGCACAATTAAGTGTTCGGGGGTTCCTTAACTGTGATGTGCGGGATTACATTTGTACAGTGAACACCCGTTTATTGGCAGGGTGACATTCCAGATCCGTCTGCGACAGGTGAAAATGTGATCGCGACAGCTGGTTTAAAAAATCAAAATAAAAATGTACAATTGACAAAAAGGCAGGTTTTTTGCTGTTGTTATTTTTGGGCTGAACTTTTAAAACGTGGTGGAAATCTCTCCAAGACATGTTTGTCTTTGAACGACGCCTGGAAATGGACAAAACGGCAATCAAAGTTTTTGCTTCACAGCTAAATGGCAGACTTCCTGTTTCTTTTTGGTCGCGGCGTCTTGATACCTTTTTGTGGTTGAAGCCATGATAGATCCGCTTACCCGCTTTTTTGTTGCCGAGTAAAACCAGCACGGGAATTTTGATTTACTTTTTAATTCGCGGGGGTGACAAATTGATCTTTGAAGAATCGCCGTAAAACCCCTAAAATGGCTACTTCAAAGCAAAACGGCAGACATCCTGCGTCTTTTGAGACACGCCTTTTTTGAGAGTTTTTATGGGTCTCTTCATGACAGACATGCCTACCCAACTTCCTGAAGGAAATCGGCTTGGAGGGCAGATTATTGGTTTGTTTTGGTTTTTAATTCCATGGAGTGCAACGACAACACGTTGGCCTTTGAAGGGATGCCAGGAAGAAACAACCAAAATGGCTGCCTCAAAGAAAAATGGCAGACTTCCTGTGACTTTTCAGGCTTTGCTCCTTTGACTTTGAGGCTCTACATGACATTGCCAAGCGAAAGTAGCATCGGTGGTTGAATATTTTCCGCGAAACTTCCTTAAAGTTCCTTCAACAAAGGATTAAGTGCATTTTAGCGACACTGTGAGCATCTTGGTTGTAATTGTGCTAAATGCTAATGATCTGTCTGTTTGGCAAGGTCATTAACGCGCACATATGGACCCCTTCCCTCGCCAAAATATATGGGCCAGTATTTGATTGACGCCTTTGTGCGGCAGGTGGCGGCTAATCTTCCACAAAATGGAGCTAATGATGTTGCTGGTTGTTTAGCAGCCACTCGGCTTGGCCGTTTTGGATTTTACAACCCCGTGACGTCGGCTGTCATCCATCATGTTCACCAACATTAGACAGCTGCTTCCAGAAGGTGGGAGGAGGAAAAAAAAAATGTTACACTTGCTGCTCAGCGTTAAGAGCACAGCTGCTTATTTCCCTCCGGAGTGACTGCAGACCAAAAGTAAGCAAAAAAAAAAAAAAAAGAGGAGGGTTGATTTGGGACTCACCAGGTGGCCTTGCAATAAATTAGCGGTTTTGACGAACGTCATATGGTAACTCTGACGAATCGAAGAAAAGTAATGCGTGGGAATTAGTTTGAATTCAAAAAAAGGGAAACGGTATATTATTGACAGACTTAAAAAGCGGGAGTTGGAAATGACAAAATCAGATTAAAAAATGAGTTACATTTGCATCGACACAGTAAAAGAGGCGGGGGTGACGTGGACACACAGCAGAGAATCCATCTTTTTGAGTGAAAATCGTCTTTCTAGTGTCGCAAACAATCAACATTTTTATCAGCCTCTTCTTTTTGTTCTGCAATCTCGTGAAAGTCAACAATGCCGTTTATGGTGGGGGGTTTTGTTTTGTTTTGCTTGGCAAAGTAATTCAAGGAAGCATTTTTGCGTGCAACTTTTCATATTCTTCAAACCGTCACCGCAATACGACAACCTTATCGCAAACACACTGCGTGACTGATGTTGATGCAAAGACCTTATCCCCACCGGCTGCGAGATTGTTCCTCGCCACGTGAATGCACGGAAGGAAAGAGACGCATTTGTGTGAAAAATTTTACATTTGTGCTGGTTTAAAAATAGATTATTTGCCTTGTTTGCGCTCGTCTGTGCATCGAATCGTCTTACTCATCACCTGTTGGGCTTGGTTACGTAAGGTTTTGAATATTCTGATGTAGGTATGTGCTGCTTAACCCTTTCGAGCACCCTGTAACCTGATAAAACAATAAGCTGTCCACTGTCGTCATCGCTGTCCCTGATAGGGTTAATATTTTTTATCATTAAAGTATTGAAAGGTATAGTAATGCACAAATTAAATACCAGTACAACCTTTTTTTTTCTTTGACTTTATTGCAGCTAAAAAGGTTCTAATTTAAAAAAATATATATATTGATTGATTTTATGTCACTTTTTTTTTAATTGCTTACTAAAAAATTTATTCAGCTATCTTTTGATACCAAATTATTTGATATTTATTTGAGATATTTTCAATACAAAATTTCACACCGTGATTTTTCAAATATATATTTTTACTTTACAATATAACATATATTTTTTTTACTTTTTTAATATTTTTATTTGTGTCTCATTCTATTTGAAATTATTTTCATCAAGAAAACGACAATTCAATGTCTTTTTTTTAAAGATAATTTTGTACATGACTGAATTTTTTTTGCATGTTGCCAAGAAAAGAAAACTCTGTAAAATAAACATCCTTCAACTGTAATGATTGTTCATTTGTACATTGTCAATACGATTTTCATCTCAAACATTTTTCATCACTCCAGACAGAGAACCACTCAAAAGTTCTTCTAAATCGCGTCGGCAGTTCAGACAACAAACGTGTCATTTCCGCAAATGTGCAATCAGCGATGTTGTTGATGCAAGACATTTTAATCCTCAATCAATCGGACGCTGTGGCTCTTTGATCTCCTTCCCGAGTCTTCAATGGTGCGATCATTCACCCAAATAATAATCAATTAACAAAATAATCAGTCGTGACGTGTGACGTGTTTGTTGCGAACGCCACACCGGGATTGCAAAAGCTCTATTTTGCTACGTTGCTTGGTATTCCCGCGCAGGCATGCTCACACGCTCACACGCTCACGCACACACACACACACACACACACACAAGTGGTGTGATTGGTCGACTGTACCGCTAACGCTGAAGGTCAGACAGAATTGACCGATTGGAGGCCAAGACAACGCTATCGACTACAAATGAGATGCTTTTTTCATCAAAGCAACACACACACACACACACACACACACACACACACACAAAACACAGGCGCGCTTGCACGCTCACAGATGTCCAGCAGACACCCTGTGACGTGTCCGCTCCAATCAAAAACCATCTATGAAATGTCCTCTGCCAGCTCAGCGTTTCTCAGCCGGCGGTTCCCTTCAGCCTTCTCCGGACAGCCATTTTGCACCACATGCATTTTCTATTCATCCTCAATTCCCAGCAGCCTCATTCTTGTAAAGACCTTGATTCCGTAAGCGTTTCTTTTATTTTACGGGCCTTATTTGTCAGTGTAGTGTCGCGGAGCGTGTCGAACCGCGTGAGTTTTCATGACCATTTTTTAATTTTGTTTTTGTAAATTATTGATGAAAAGTGTATACTTACTGCACTGTTTATCCATAGGCGTTATTAACCTTGACTCAAAGGCGTTATTTGTCGTGGCGGTTAAGCACCGTGAAGACGGCGCCTTAGTGACGTAGAGCCCGGGATACTTCATTAATCCTGATGTCACTTTCGTGACACTTTTCATTAGTTTGAAGACGACAGGACCCGTGCAGCGCTCGTAAAGGAGCTGCCAGGGAGGGGAAATTCGGCCTTCTGAGGGAGCTTGTTGACCCCACAGACCGGAATAAGGCACTATCTTGTTCACAGAATGATTCTGGGAGGGAAAGATTACAACAATCGTATGCATCGCTTTTATGGTTTTGGTCGTCTCTGGTGGAACCTCTTAAGTCGAACGATATTTATTGCGGGACGTTGGTCAAAAACCCCATTTGTTTGGACATCAAAACCATTTTTGATACCTCACAATAGATGTCAACTGTGCGCTTGTACAGCTCTTGAGGTGTTTTTGAAAGTAAGGACTACGTAACTTGTAAGAAATAATTAAAGACAGCTCTTCAACAGAATATATATATATATATATATATATATATATATATATATATATATATATATATATATATATATATATGTGTGTATACAGTATATTTAAATTTTTATTTGGGGGTTTTCATCACTTTTTTGCCCTCTTTAGTTCACGTTCTGGCGTTTTGTAAAGAACTGATCCAAGGACGTTTGCTTTTGTCGGCTTTTAACAATCCTTCGAAAATGTCCAAGGCAAGCATCAGCATAGTGAGCGATTGCCCGACCGGTGAACACTTTTTCTGGAACGCCTCATGGCCCAACGGGCGAATGACGAGGACGCCGCATAGAGGTCCCTGTTAGCCAATGGGATGCTAGGAAGATGCTAGCTACTAGCCAATGGCAGAGCAGCTATAAGTATGTTGCGTTCAGGAAACTCGAGCAGCCCATGTTGTGTTTTTACCTTTTGTATCTTGACATTTCTTTTGTAACAATAGGCAATATTTTCCTGTTGAGGCATTTTGTAACTTGAAAATTTCATCTGAAGAGATGTTGAAGTACCACTGTACAGTATAACTACCGTCGACATTCCTGACAGTCGGTTCTCATACATAAACATTTAAGAACATACAAGAGCTGCCCTTAAAAGGAAAATGGCTGAAAACAGAGACCTTTCTCTTGTTGCATATACGAACTTTCCCTTGGCGTACATTTGAGGCGCTTGCTAGTGCTCCGGATTGAGCGTTTGTATTCATTTGTCCACGCTGATGAGTTGGCCGGCGTAGAAAATGATGTAAGGCTGCGCGAGAGCTGCGACTGCTTCACCCCTCAAGAACGTCCCGACGTGTCACTTCACGTTTGCGTGAGATTCATCAAGTGGCCGTCACGGGGAGAACATGCTCGTGCAGAGCGCGCGGAGGAAAAATCCAGCGCTCCCGACCAAGTTCCAACACAATACAGTGTGGAAGTGAGATTGACTTAAATCTCGTGGGAATTTCACAAGTCTTGTATGATTGTGTGTAAGTCTTGTGAGACTGACGTGAAGTCTCACGTCTATGGCTGGAAAGCTCAGCAGATTTGAAGAAGAGATTCAGCAGAATTCTGACAGAATTTCGAGGAAGTCTTTGCAAGGGTTCTTTTGATGATAGTTTGACGTCAATGTGAATCACCCAGAAAAAGTGTTCACCGGTCGGGCGATGGCTCACTATGCTGATGTTTGCCTTGGACATTTTCGAAGGATTGTTAAAAGCCGACAAAAGCAAAGGTCCTCGGATCAGTTCTTTACAAAACGCAAGGCAAAAAAACACTTCTGAGTGAGAACATGGACTAAAGAGGGCAAAAAACGATCAGGATGCAGTTAAAAGTTAAATGACCATCATTTTTATCCTTTATTCTTTGTTTTTTACCTTCTGCACAATTCTCATTTATTGTGCAATCATCTGATCGTATCATATATTTGTTACATATTTTGATGCATTTTTATGCTTGAGAATGAATTTGGGGGGGGGCCTAGGAACGGATTAGGGCATTTACATGGAAAACGCGTCTCGACTTACATCATTTTTAGTTTCTTC
This sequence comes from Hippocampus mohnikei, assembly GCA_026261675.1. Lineage (NCBI taxonomy): Eukaryota > Metazoa > Chordata > Actinopteri > Syngnathiformes > Syngnathidae > Hippocampus > Hippocampus mohnikei. The sequence goes on from JAKGUB010000556.1 coordinate 7,127,300, forward strand.
CAGAACCAATTCATTTCGTACGTAGAAGTACCACTGTATAATGACAATTGAGATGCCGAAATTTGGACGTAAGGGCATTTATGTAATTTTTTTAATGAATATGTGTAGATTTGCACTCCCGATACCACAAGTTAGTACTGCGTTCAGATTACGTGTTCTTTTGGTGACCTTTCACTGGAGCATCTCTGCTCTCTTCGCGTGGGATTTGTTTGTGACACGCCCCACTTAACCCCGCACCCCTGCCCCCACCGTCCCCACTTAGCCTGTTGCAACTGAAGACTGACTTCCCACCGCTTCCCCTCCATGTGTTTCTTATCAGCGGGGCGGCCAGATAAGCACTCGTACCTGGGGGGCCTCCGGGCCGGGAGTGGATCGGTGAAGACTGGAACAAGTGGCAGCATCTCCAAACTATTCTGGCTGTTTCCATTTGCAGCTGTGAGTCATCTGGGATGGAGCAGCTGAGGACGTTATTAATGCAGGAAGATAGCGGCTCGGAGGAGGCAGGAAACCACGTGTCCAGTTGCTGTGAGATTGAGAAACAACATTTTAAAAAGTTTCACAGCCTTGTTAAACTCGACAAACTTTTGACCCTTCTCCTAGCTTGTTTTATGTATATTTCTTTTAAAGAGAGAGGATCGCAATGTCCTCACAATCTCCCAATACCCTCCCCTTTTTCATCGTCGACCAACCCTACGCTTTGGCGTAATTGGAAGCAGACATTGGAATAAGTTGCAGCGCCCCGGATGGCGGATGTGATTGCTAGCAGGTGGTCCTGCACACGCTCGGAAGTTGGAGAACATGACGGCCCGATGTAAGCAAGATTGTCGTCTATTTAAAAAAACAAACCAACCAACCAAAAAAGTTTCACATTACCTTGCACCAACTCGCAGTTCATCAAAATTTTTGTCTTACAAGAATTGATCACTTTTTATGCGATTTAGAGAAAGTCCCGTAAGATTTGGCAGCTTTTATCCCTTTTTTTTGCATGATTCAAGCAAGTCTTACGAGATTTTGTTTGAGTCTTGTAAGATTTGGTGGACGACTTGACATTCAAACCGGTCTTCAAAGATTTAGCTGAAGCAATTTTTACCAGATTCTGTGGACATTTTGTAAAGCGTAAGGAACCCACAAGTGAGATTTAAGGAAACCTCAAGCATTTCATCGTAAAATCTGCATGATCTGACTAAGTCTCATGAGATTTCGCCGAGAATTTGTGAGATTTCAAAATGTTTCACAAGCGGAAGCGCTGCAACATCTGGTGACCCGAGTTGATCGATTGATGGATGACCAACTCAATACATGAATCGTTTTATACCGTCTGGACTTCGATGAAGTCTTGTGAGATTAGCGACAGTTTTGCGATATTTGATGAAGCCTCTCATCAAGATTTAGGAGGCCGTGTTGCGGCTCCCGCCTCGGGGATGGCGGCTTCGGGCAGCTGGCGACCGGCTTCGGAAACCGCTGAGTGAAGTCGATGAGTTGTTGACTTAGCGGGGCGGCCAAATGCATGACAGCTCAGAGCGGTGTGGGGCTGTTTGGGACTGAAGGAAAAGCGCCACTCGTCTGCCAAGTGATAACGGCTTTTCATTTACTGTTTTGCTTTGTGGTGTGGCGCACGCAGCAAGCTGCTTGAGGACCACGTCACAAAAGGGGAGTGGCAGCCACACGGGGAGAGGCGGGGTTTTCAGTGAATCAAGCGTCTTATTTCCGGATTAGAGAAGTAGCCGCCGCCAAAAAAAGGAATATTTCACAAGAAATTAGCTCGCCATTGTGCCAAAGGTAATATATCATCTTATGTATGCCTATAGGGAACCATGGCATGATATGGCTCCTTGAAAAAAAGTCAGGGCACTGGTTAAGTTGCGGTAGCAGTGTACAAAACAAGAATAAATTGCAGAGCCAATTTTGATAGTCATTGTGTTGATGTGAGCACGTAATGAAGTGATTACACAGTTACCGCAGCCCTCTGAAGAGAAACCAGAACTCCTATACGGGCCCCTCCGACGAAAAACCACTTTGACACCCTCTGTCTTAGATCATATCTTTGTGTAGAAATATTGTCAAAGTGTTTTGTTTTTTTTTCATGTAATCGCAACTGCGTCTGAAGTCAATCAAAGCCGCTGTTGTGATCTGACTTCAAAGCTCGTCGTCATCTCCCAATTTTGATTCCGCCTTTTGTCTCGGCCGCCTCAGTTCATCGGCTTTCCGGGTCTTTGTGCAATAACGCTCTTTTTAGTCGGCCGCCGAGCTTTTGACTCTAATTTGTGCTCGTTAGACGGCAGCGATTGTGCCTTCCCTGGAGATCAATACCTGCGTTCGTCCGCTCGGCCGCGTTCCGCTTGACAAGCTGCAGGGACTGATAACGAGGACGAAGGAAGAAGAAGAAGCAGTGGGAGATTGCAGGAGACGACTTGTGCAAAGAATGACAACAAGCTCAATTTGGAATGGCTTTTATAACGTAGGCCTTAACCCCCTGCCTCCCCAACGTGGCCCGCGTGCATGAAACCACTTGAGGCTTTCAATGTTTGGATCGTCAAAAGCTTCAAACTGATAAATGCGACTCTCCTTTAGAAATCTCAAACAAATATCGTTGTTTTGAAAAATTAGCAGAGTAGGGAGATGCATATTATTATGACCAGTCTTATTCTTAGCCAACCAGGCGAGACCGTCCTTGTTGGAATTCACTTGGACGACATGTTGTATAATTGGAATCTCCTCAGCGCTGATTAGAAAAGTCAAACAAAGGGTGACGTGGAGAGCGTTGTGGCACTTTGACACCAATGCGATCCGCCATGCCGCCGTCACTCTGAAAGGCAATTAAAAGAACAACAAAGACTACCTTGTCCAACAGGTACTCGGATTGTCACGTGAACTTTTGGGGAAGCAACAACAAAAAAAAATGAAAGGGAAAATATGACACTATCAAACTTGAAGAGCTTGTCAAGTTCCAATTAGCACACGCTTTGCAAATCCTCAACATAAAAATGCGACTCTTTTCATACCACTGTGGCTTTATTCTTGTGCGACTATGACATTTTTGCCTCACATGAAGTACTTCTCTTACAAAAAAACTCCACTCTCGTCACATTCGACACAACTGTATTGACAGAACGTTGCAATTAGGTCTTACATTTAAATGTGGTACGTTCATATGTTAAAATGTGATAAAAGACACCAAAAAAATGGACTCCGCCAATTGCCTATATCTAAACTCATTTTTGTCGCGGGCCACATTGTGGGCCATTATGACTGTGAAACCGTATGAATGTTTAATCACCTCCTCATATTATTAAATATACAGTACACAATTAATAGATCACTATTTTTGAACTCAAACGTCGATCCAGGAGAGTACGGTAGTTTGTTGCACTGTTGTTCAAGTTTCTGTAATAATGTAAAACAAGAAAATGCTCGCAATAGCTCAACATGATTATTTACTACACGTGACAATTTGAAATGCTGGTTCAGACTTTAGCAAGCATCACGGAACTTTGACATGCTTGATTTGCTTTCGCGGGCCACATAAAATGATGCGGCGGGCCAAATCTGGCCCCCGGGGCCTTGTTTTTGACACCTGTGGCCTAAACCATAAGGCACAATTATTAAATTTAACGTGATCTTGGCACGGAAAATTTGACCCCTTTCATGCACCCTGAAAGCCATGATAAGCCATCCACTGGAGTAACCGCTGTCCCGCAAAGGGTTAATATGATTTATCCAGAATGTTCTTCAAACCGCTTCCCATCCCACGCTTAATTGTGACTTTATTGTTGTAACATTATGACATATTTATGACCCCTGGTGATATTTCCCCAAAAATGGTGAAGAGTCGCAACAGCTTTAATAAAGACACTGCAGCTAAACTTAGTCGCAGTTTTTTGTCTTCACAGAGGATTATTACATATTTCACTAAATATGATAACTTTATTCTTGGAACATTGAAATGTAATTCTCATAAAACTGACTTTTCCATCAAATCCCAAACAAAAAAAATAGACTATTCACAGAAAATTGTGACTTAATTAACAAATAGATCTCTCGAAGTGTAGAGCTGATTTGTTTGTTTGTTGGGTTGGTTTTGTTTTGGGATTTTTTTTTTTTTTTTTTTTGCATGAAGCGTCAATCAAAAATGGAGCATTGCTACTTTGTTTCAACAAAGTGCCTGCAGATATCCTTGGAGTTTTTCTTCCAATAACGTCTTTTCCCTCAACAAAATTGTGGCTACCCACAAAACATTTCAACAAAACTCACAGTTATTTTTCTAGGGCTGAAGCTGCCGCGTTGTTCTTGAACGACGGGTCAGTCGAAAACGGAGCCGAGTGCTACTTTGCTGCAGACAACCTTGGAGCTTTTCATTCCAATATCGATTAGCGCATAATGGTGATATCATCGTTATCATTGGCAACAAAATTGCGATTCCCACCCCTGCTTTGGTAGCCTGACGATCGGTCCCTACGCCCCCTCCACCCCCTCGTGACGATCCAACTTCCATCGAGTCCGCGTGCAAAAGCTCCCCGGTTTGACAGTCTAATTGGTCACTGCTGTGTTTCCCGGTGACCTCCTTCCTTAATGCTCAGCAAAAAAAAAAAAAAAAAAAAATAAAGCAAGACTGGTGTTAAATCAAGTCTGCAGCAGAATGGCATCTGACTAAACAACTCCCCATTTTACAAGGAACGCAGAGAGTAAACTGTGGTTTTGTGTAACTCGTAACCCGCGGCGAAGCCAACTCAAGGCCACTGGAGAGCGGATTAAGACGAAGGACAGGCTCTACGTGATCCACTGTGACTCAGCCAATCATCTGACTCTTGTTACGCTGAAAGCCAAGGCAGGCATTAGCGCTGGAATGTCACCAGCTACATGCTGAAAACGGCTTCCACTGGAGTTGGGGACAAAGTGTGCGGGGACAAATTAAGTCCTCGGGGCCCCGCTGTCTCTTTGCGGAAGAGAGCGGGGAAGTCTCATGAAGGCGAGATTGTATGGAGGGCAGTGGCGTGAAGTAACGAAGTTCAAAAACTCCGACACTGTATTGAAAGTCAAGTTTTGATCAATCTGTACTTGAGTACAGTGATCCCTCGCTATATCGCGCTTCAATTATCGCGGTCTCACTCCAGTGCGTTTTTTTTTTTCAAAGTACTGTATTCTGAATAAAAATGCAGAATAACTCAGAGGTTTTGTACATGGCTGTACGTGATTGCTTCCCAGCGCGACGTCGACCAATGAAAGCAAGAATGGATTCATCCTGTGAGCTGATTGGGTGTGCAGCCCCGCCCAGCAACCTCCCTGTGTGTGTGTGTGTGTGTGTGTGTGTGTGTGTGTGTGTGTGTGTGTGTGTGTGTATGAAAATATTATTTTGTGATACATGCCTATGAGTGTTGTTGTATGCTCCGTCTATTAAAGTAGCGGCTGGTTCGTAATTACTCTTTATGCTAATTTCCATTGCGTTAGCATTAAGCTAGGTGGACGCTTGTTCGCTAAAAATTGCATTGCTTTAGTTGAACACGGTGGTAATATTTGATATTTAGGTCTCTTTTTGTGTGCCACTTTTACAGTAAATTCAGACTAAGAGACTAAAAAAAAAATCCCTTTTTTCAAACTAAAACTACAAAACAAATGTGTTTCGGGAACGGTCTCTGAATTTTGTGAATTTCACCTGTCACGGGTGTGTATGGAGCGTATCGCCTACAATAAATGGAGGGTCACACTCTCTGCACTTGACTTAAGTCTTAGATTACAACCATTTACTTTTACTCCCTATTTTTTAAAAAACAGACATCTGTATTTTCTACTCCTTGCTCAAAATATGCGTGTTCATCTTTTCAACATCAATCGATGGATTACGATCTTGGAACGTATAAAATGGCGGAGCATGAAGCAGGGAATGTTAACAACGACATAAAAGATTCATATAAGAAAAATATTCAACATTCATAGTCTTATTTGAGAGATTTTTTGGATATTATAGGCTATTAAAAAAAAGTGAAAACCACCAACATTGAGCGTTCAAAATTTGTTTCAACTTGAAAACACACAAACAGCTAAGTGTATTTTTTTCTGTTGTCCTCATTGGCTTATGGGACATTTTTTGTTCAGCACCGTGCAACATGAACAAAGCTATGACAATATGTTGTTTTGATAGTTTTTTGTTTTGTTTTTTGTTCAAACTTACTTACTTTTACTTAAATGAAGGAATCAGAACATCTACTTTTACCACAGTTTTATAGCCCGCGTGACTGATCATCTGACTTGCATTTCAGGGGTTTAAATGCAATCCCGATGTCTGGCGTTCCCACTGAATGAGAAGTGACATCATCATCGGAGGATGAATCCAAGAAGTCTCTGCTGACAACAGACACCGCGTCCAAAACTGTCAAATCATCAAAGACACGAAAAGATCCACGACACAGCTCTTAATCCATTAATCAATCAATCAGGATCAGGGCTTGGATGACAGCCTTTCGGATGAGTTTTGGGAACTGAGCGTTGCCAACTTTGCGGCAACGGTTTGGGGAAGTTCCTTTTCTGTTCCAGAGCAACGTCCATCACGGTTTGGTGATGAAGAACATCGTTCGGATGGAATGAAATGGAGATTGGACCTCACAAATTGACACAATTCCTCAGGCACAGGAGATTTCAAACTTCAAATAGCTTTCAAGAATCTCTCTCTCTCTGTGTATATCTAGAAATGGTTGTTTTGATCGAAGCATGTTACATAAAGTTCTTGGGGATTTTTATTCTACGCTGGCTAATGTTTTTCATTCAAAAAATTTTTGGGTGTGGATGAAGATTGGTCATTGCGGCATGTTCAGTCATTATTCACTTATCACATACCGCAAAACGTTGCCGTGTCGAATATGTTCGCTTCTACTCGAAGGAGACATCACTATTTTGAAGCGCAGCGCCTTTCACCACCAAAGGCAATTACAGTTAACCACCTCCAGGTTGCGGCAGGAAGAAATATTTCACAAGACGTAAATTCACAGCGCATACACCTCAGCCATGTTCACCTGATTCCAAACACCATCATGCGCTCGGTGAAGGCACTCAACTAGTAACTCGACATGATGGAACACATGAGAAAAGGAAACGCTGGTATTTACAGCTTGAACATGGTCGGCCATTGCGGTAGACTTCGACTTTACATCCCCATCTGAGGGAGTGACATCATGTCATGAGACCTTTTTCAAGGTTTCAACATCATTTTCTGGTCACTTCTTGAATGTGTAAACCAAAGTAGGAGGAGGAAAAGCTGGACTCCCGATCGGCTGCCGTCACGCACATTTCTGCCGCATCTGATCGAGTAAATGTGCTCACAGCTGCTCAGCTTTAATATCACAATTTTTAATCGTATAATTTCCCATCCCGACATATATTATTGCCCTCTGTAAGTTAACCGACAGGGTGGGGAGTTGTGGCGGGCTGCCGTATAAGAGCCACTGCAAATTTTATGAATATTTTTGTTGTTGTCCATCTCTGCGCAAATGCGGTCCCAAGTAGCCCGCGGATTGGAGACCAAATGAAAATTTTAAAGGTGGATTACGATGAAGTCAAGATGACATTCACAGGGTAGATCTCATCTGTGCCTTTTCCCATTGGGAAATTGATCCCATTTCTGATTTATGGATTTAGGAAAAGGTTTGATTCCAATTGGAGGTTATGCGATTCCATCTTCTTTCCGCATATTGCTGTCGTGCCACCCGAGGCCCCTCCCAAAAAAAAAACATTTGAATTGTCTGACTGGGGTGATGTAAATCCAGTCTTTGATCATAACGCAAGAGCGGCCCCTGCAGTTAGTTCATCTCTTCAGTCAGCGCTATCCCACTAAAAGCTGAGCGTGGTAGTCCGGGAGCTTCATTGTTTGAGAAGATCCTTTTCAGAGTCCTTGAGTGAACCGACTCAAACGTGCCATCCGGGCGACCTGCTGGATTAACTCCTCCGCAGCTTGCTAATACGGCAGCGATGAAACGGCAGAATTTTGATTTTTTTTTTATTTTTTTTTTTTTGTGGGACACATTTACAAGAGAGCTACTTTGTGAGGGAGCCCAGAAAACTTTGCAGCCGGGCCCAGGCCTCGTGACAGCCACCCTGGTGGGAAGGAAGATATTTCTGCTTTCAAGTACTTGGCTTGAAATCGCACAGGAGCACCAAGTAGGACAAGGGAATAAAATCTCTCGTCTAGATCCAAACTGAATTGGGCTCTTTGAAATAAAATGACATTTTATTTGTATTTTGCTCAGCCATGTTTGGACCTGAATTCGATTCTAATGAATATATAACACCATTTTGTTTCTATAATAGTGTCATCGACTTCATCTACTGGGGCTGAGCCAATTTTCTCGGTTCCATTGGATTTTTTTTTAATCATTTGCGATTCTCAAATAAGTAAACAAAAATACTGTTAAAATGTATCCAAAAATTGATTTAAATGTATTGTGGCTTATTTTATTTACCCAAAAAAGTAGTTATTTAATTAAATAAATATAAATATAATGCATGGAATATTTTTTGAGTGATAAAACAAGCATTTTAATAATGATAATAATCATTATTATTGATTGTTATGTTTCCAGCAACTAAAGGGATTTAATTACTTTTATTAACTCACTTTTTGAGATGCTTTAATTATTATTCCAGTAACTAAATAACCTTCCGTCTCTTTTTTTTGTGCCGTTTTCCCAGACAAGCCTTGTTTTATTTTTTTTTTCTTCATGACGAACTGTAATTAATTGCACAAAATACTCTTGTCATGACAATAAATGCTTTTTCACAGTATTATTTTTAAGTCGACGCAAAGTTGAATAGCCGAATAGTCAATAACAGGGAAAAATCAAATCATGTTTGCCGAGGAGCCGCAAGAGGAACAAATTGCTTGTTTCATGCTGCTACTTGATCCACGCGGAAGAAAAGAGATGAGAGACGTCTGACTGGAGCTAAGATTGATTTTTAAATCAAGTCCAACTTAAGTGTGATTAATCATTTTGTCCTGAAAAAAATAAATGAATAAAAATCTATTCTCGTTTGCTCCTCCGATGTCTCATGCTGTGTACAAGTAAACATGTTTGTCTGGCAAACGCCAACTTTCCTATACAAACGCTCGCTTTTGTAAATGTTGGGAAGGAGGCTTTCATTGTCGTCATGCCAGTAACTATGGACCCTTTGTGGGGCTTTTATTATTTGAATCCCCTCCTGTAAACAAACAGCTTTTAGACAGCAACGACACGTATTTCCCCCGAGCTAGAATAAACAAGACCCATGTGGATCAACGCCGGTACCCTCGGCTGTGAATCCCACGTTGGCGGACATTTTGGTTGAAATTTAGTGTCCGTTTCCAATTCAATTCTGGCATTGCAGCTGCAACAATGGCGCTTCCATCATCAATCAAAAGTCAATAAAAATGTAAGTGTCGGGTTATTTATGGGGACCACCGACTGCCATCATCTCTGGCGTAATGCTCGTAAAGAACATGTCATCCACATAAATCCCGTTGCTCCACTGGAGCTATTTTCCCCTCCTCCCGCTGTTTAGCTGTGACCGCCGCCAAGGTCAGAGCAAGCAGTTCACTGCGTGACGGGTCTTTTCACCCTCCTCAACTACTTACAGATGACCCCTGCAAAGGAGACCCGGATCATACTATTAGGAGACAGTTGGAGTTACATAGGGGGAGGGGAAATTTCCCCGTGAAGTTTGACAAAATTTTCCAGTAAATTTCCGTGGGAGGTTCAAGAATTCGGGAAATGTTCCAAATCGGAAATGTATTCCGAATTTATGCCTTGAATTGGTAATTAAGAGTAACTTGATAAAATGGATAAATGTAAACATTTTAGTTTCTTCAGCCTTGCAAAAACAAATAGCTCTCCTTGCCCATATGTGAGGGCATGAAGTGTCTTAATTGCTCTATTTTTTTTTCCTCACTCCAGTTGTGGATATCTGAAGCTGGGTTGAATCTTGCTTTATGCCTCACAACACAACAAGAGCGATGGGCAAATTATGGACGAGGGGCCACAAAGGTGTCAGGAAAGGCATACTAGAACAGCTGAACTTTATTTTAATGGGAGGCACTTTAAATGGAGGCGGGTGTGTGCTCTTGAAGAGATGTATTTATTTCACTTGAGTTGTAGTTCTTGTTAATAACAAAAATATATATATTTTCAATCATTTTTCTCTGTCTTATCTTCTTTGGCTCAGAAAGATTTGGAATTTCAACAAGGGTGTGTAGACTTATAAATATCTGTATGATGTATTCATTTATATTTCAGAGCTGACTACGTATTTTGCACAGTTTTTAATTATTTTTACTTCATCTTAATCAACCCAACTTGATATCCCACTCATGTTTCCCATGTACACTCCATGTCATGTAGGAAATGTCTGCTTTTTTCCTCTATTTTATTCTGCCTGCTGTGTCATTTGTACCATTTTTTTTTCCATCCCGATTTGATTTCCTTTCCTACGCCAGAAGCAATATCTCCAACACAGATTGGAGTTTTGGTTAAACAAACACAGCTGCACGCTCAGTGAAAATCATCATATTGCCTGGTTAAAACTCAACAGACAAAGTAAATAAATCAGAGCTTTTTTTTACGCACCTTTTATTGTGCGTGCAGAGCGTCAGGAAGGCAAAAAGTGTGAAGTAATGAGAAAACGAAGGCTGAACATCAAGCATAAAAAAAAGGAGTCATTTTATGACACATTCACGTAAAGGACTGATGTGATTTTCAAGACACTTCAACACTTTTAATATCATTTTTTTGTGAACTCAATCACATTTTTGAAGGCTTCAATTATATGTGCACTTAGGGTGCGCTAAAGCAACCATTGCAGCAGACTATTTGGAGCAAAGATACATTTTTGGGGGCGGAGGAGCTAACTGCGCGTCGCCAAAAGGTCAGTTCGCGAATCGTGAATCCACACAGCACCACGAATCATCTCGTTCATTTCGTCGTGCCTCCGTCGAGGCGCCTCTTTCATTTTGCCATTCTGTGATTATGAATCATGCGATGCGTGGTACAAGTGTTTCCTGCCTGGTGGACATACAGGAGGCCTGCTCAGCCCTCACCTGACAAATAGGAGCTGACAACACCGTGCCTTGTTCATTTGTCACTCCCCCATGTGCATTTGCATACAGATTGCAAAGCCTCATGGGAAGAAGCACATCTGTGACACTTTCAGTCGGAACAAGGCATGCAGAATCAATGTACTTTATTTACCTCATGTTTAATGTCCTAAATGCCTCTAATGAATTATATTTACATCAAATGTACAGCTAATGGATCATGTTTATGTCTTAATTAATGTTCCATAGACCACTAATGCAACATTGGTACCCCTAATGGCATATTACTGGTTCTTGCGATAAGCAAGTCTTTGAGAGTGGGTAGAATAGTACTAATGATTTTTTAACCCCCCCCCCCCTGTCCTAATTGTACATTGTAGTCAGATTTTATCCTTTTTTTTGTAGCCAGCCCCAAACCAGACTGTGATGGAGGAACACAGGACTGACTCGATGACAGCACCTGTGGCAGGCCGTGCTTCCTCAGCAGCTTTCAGGAAGTACAGGATGTACTACTGGTCCTTTTTCAGAATGGAGTTAATGTTGGCCTCCGACTTAAAGTCCTGAGAGACTGCGATTCCCAGGATCTTGAAGGTCTCCACAGTTGATACGCAGCAGTTGAATAATGTGAGGGGCAGCTGTGGCGAAGAATGTTCACGATCATCTCAACAGTCTCAAGCGTGTTCAGAGCGCCAGCTGCTCCAATTCTTGTCGGCACGCCGTCTTTGATGATGCCAATGACTGCAGTGTCGTCTGCGAACTTTCAGAGTTTGATGGGTGCGCTGAGGTGCAGTCTTTGGTGTATTTTATGTCTATGCAGCTCTAATGTACCACATATGCATAATATTTCATGTGCATACTGTACCTTTGATGTCCCTTATTTGCACCATATTTAATGACTACGCACCTCAAATGTACCATATTTACCTTGTATTTGTTGCACCATATGTACACTGTAATCGCTTCGCATGAGCATAAGGAGAGCCACAGTCCTTGACACAATTTCAACTGTTGTGTGAAAGGGACAAGTGAAACAGAAATAAAAATTGAAAGCACTGTCAAGGAGCCATAACTCATGCCCAGACTGCTCATACGCAGACTAAGCGAGGTCAACTCCTGGCATCACTCACTAGGCCACGCCCCTTTGAGGCACACATACATCACACTAACACTACAGTAATTAAACTTTATAAAACCAGTTTATTGGGATATATACTGTTAGGGTTTCATACAACAGGGCATTTTTTACTCTTTTTTTTTACGTTTTTTTTTAGCGTCCAGAAAGGATTTAGGGCATTTCGGTTCATTTCAATGGGGAAATTTGATTTTAGTTTGAGTTGCAAGCTTGGATATGGAACACAATTAATTCTGGAGTCAAGATTAGACTGTATTATTTGAGCTATTTCTTGGTTAAACTTCAAATGTATCCAAACAGGAACGCATTCATTTTGAGGTGAAAGGTAAAATGAAAACAGTCACCTGGCACCACTCCGGAGACGTCGCACTCCACAATCCATTAGCAGACCTCCGCAATTCCATCTTGTTCCCCCGCGAGACCTCATCACCGTCATCTTGCTGGCGATGGAAATACTTTGGAGTGGGACGCCTCATTTGTCTGGAATATTGTACTGTCTGACAGGGACAAAAAAAATAATAATATAAAAAGCTTCATAGGTATCAAAATGGTAAAAATAGAAGTACTAATTCAACTCCCTATCCATCCATGTATGTGACTTAAATGTCTCGTTTTGTTTTCTCAACGCTAGCTAGCATTGGCGCGACTTTTATGCTACCCAAACAATGAGTTACTATAGTTTTGCTAACATTGTGAATTGCCTGTACACTAAATTAGTCAGTGGCAGCAACTGAAAAAACGTTCTTGTATATGTGTATTTGTATTTGACTTGAATTTATAGTTCACTTAATTCCACCAACACATCTTTAAGGCCAAAAAACACCGAAGCCATCTTTCCCCACTGAAATAATGGTAATGTCATTAATGTGTATTGTGAGGTGTTCTTTTTGGATAAACCAAAGAGCAATCTACAGAACAATAAAAAAAAATGAATACACAAAATTTAAAAAGTAATAAAATTGAACATATATATTTAAACGGTTAGGTGCATCATGATTTTACACTAACACAGGAGGTACATTGACATTGTGCTGCTCCTTCTGGTGTGTGGGCCTTGGCCACCAGTATAATACAGACATACCGTACATAATTGTAGGAGACTGTTTGTTATTCAATTGATTTTCTGTTTTGTTGCATTGTTTTCACTTTTCTGGGCGTCAGTCAAGGGATCATTAATTTACGTTTTTTAGGCGCGGCCCTGAACGCCTCTCGAGTCGAACGGCAGTTGAGAAGACGCGTAGTCCAAGATAGACGTGTCTGTATTCGCCCGAGTGTGAAACTCATTAATAAAGTGCATATTCTGAAAAACACCGCGGCAGCTCTGTTTGCTTCGGAGCTGCAACATATTTTGGCGAGCCAGCCAGGAGAAGGGTTCTTAGTGACCGGTGGAAGCTACAGTTAGCGGCGACTGTTAGCGCTCGACTGTTAGCGCTCTCCGCACCGCTGAAGAGGGCCCTCTCCTACGAACCGGATATTTCTAAAAACGGATCCGCTTGTGAGTACTAAAGATGGAGGCGAAGACTTAAGGGACAAAGTTACCACCACGCTGTGCAAGCTAAGCTGGGATCAATTAATGGAGGTGTGTAACTTTCTTGATGTCTATGATGACGAGGAAAGGGAGACTACCAACGGCAAAAGTCGGCGAGTTAAGGAAACTGATCGAAAACAAATTGGATGAACGTGAGCAAAGCCACAAATCGGATGATGGACAGTTTATTCATGAACTCTTATCGTTTCTCAAAGAAAGGCTGTCGAAGGCGATGCTCGCGAGTGGCGCTCTTTCTCCGCCCCACGCCTGCGACCCACCAATACGACGAGTTGCGGGAAGAAATACAAGCATTACAAGAAAAACTCAAAATGGTGGACGCCCCACTCGCCTGGACACAAAGTCAGCCACCAGAAAAATACCTGAGGTGACTATCCGAAGGGAGTTTCGCATCAGTGGCCAAATAGGTGAAGGCGGGCAGCGACAGACTATCATACACCAACCTGCTCCACCAAATGGAAGTTGGACTTGTAAAGGCCACAGTGAATCAGAGGTGATCGAAGCAGTGATCAGAGCCATCTGCCCAGGACTCAAACTGCGAGACATGCTTGAGCTAAAGACAGATGTCACACTCTCTCAGTTAAAAACAATACTGAAAGGACATTACAGAGAAGACGACACATCTGACTTGTATCAAAAACTGATCAACATTTCCCAGGACCCAAAAGAGTCTCCGCAGGACTTTCTCTTCAGGGCAATTGAGCTTAAAGATCGGCTTCTGTATGCATCCAGAAGAGAACCAGCCGAACACTACAACGAAGATCTGGTCAAAAGGAAGTTTTTGAGGTCAGTGAGTACAGGACTACTGAATGACAATATTAAGTTCCAGATTAAACCGCTTCTCGACAGCTCCGATGTGGCTGACGAATTACTGATTGAGAGACTGAATGAAGCAGCGAGCCTCGAAGCAGAGCGGGTGAACAAGCAAAAGAGAAACACCGCCAAGTTGCCAAGAATCAACGAGATGCAAACCACAGAGGGGCCACACGGTGGAACGCAGACCCCATCCCAGAATACCGCCGTAGCCAAGGAGAAACTCAAGACGGCTCCAGCTCCTCCTGATGTCCATGCCCTGGTAGCAGAACTAAAAACTGAAGTTGCGGCGATGAAGCAGATGGTGCTTGCCTCCTTGAACACCACTAAGTTCCAGCCTCCCGGAAACCAGCGGGCAACGACATCACCCGGCGGAGGAGAGGATGCAGGACCTGCCAGGACAGCGGCGAGGGAGACAGCTGTACCCACTGCTTCAAGTGTGGCCAGTCGGGTCACATCTCTAGAGGATGCCGAGCTCCACGTCTGCTGCAGGGAAACGACAGAGGGCCACTGCCACGGGACCAGTAGTGACCCAGCGACCTCATCACGAGTCCCGCTACTGCCATCACTGTCGACTCAAAGAGCAAGGAGATGCGCCACTCCAGACTTGTGCAGGCTGCTCATCTGCCACGTACTGTTCCAAAGCCTGCCAGACACGGCACTGGCCGGAACACAAGCTCACCTGCACCGCGGTAAGACTGGTTGAACACCATTTGAGTGAGAAGGACGAAAAGAGGTGGTCATCGCACATTGGTAGTCTTGATACATTATCAAATAAGCAAGGGCGGAAACTGATTAAACTAATCGGTAGACGTAGAATGGTCAGGTGCACTTTTGATGATGTACCAATTACGGCGTTGTGGGATACCGGCGCACGGCGACAGTGATAAATGACAAATGGGAAAAAACACCTACCTCATACCACAATTCGAGGGATAGATGAACTCTTGGGACCAGAACCTCTAAATGGGCTGGCTGCTAACCAGACAAAAATACCATTTATTGGGTGGGTTCGGTTGAGTTTCGACTTACTGGTGTAGAAGATTCAAGCCCGAGTCTGTTAGTGCCGTGACTCGTCTCGAGCGACTACAATGTAGCTCAGGACCCTATTATAGGATTTAATGTGATAGAAGAAGTGATTAATTACCAACTAAAACAGGGTTCAACCAAAAGTGATTGTGCAGCCAACATTGTGAGCAGTGCTTTTGACATGGATATGGTGTCCGCTAAGACCTTGATTCATTTGTTGCACACGCACTCAAACGGTAAATGAAGGGATTCAGGTGAAAACAGGAAAGGGTAAAATTGTCCTAGGTCCAAGGGAAGCCACCACCATTCGCTGTCGCACACGTATACAGGTGGATGGAGGCACTGCTATGTTGTTTTGCCCAAACTTGAGCCAAAGGTTGCCTGGAGGATTGCGTATACAAGAAGTACTGTTCAAGGCAACGAGAGGCAACGCAACCTCTGTCCCAGTACCAATCACTAATACCAGTAGTCATAAAATAATTCTGGATCCATGCGTTGTTTTGGGACATGTTGAAGGGGTCAAAGCAATATACCCAGCAGCTCTACAGCCTGTGAACCTACCAAAACTGGATGAAAATGACGCAGACTGTAAAAACTCATCAACTCCCCGCAGCTACACAAGCGAGAAATGGGATCCTCCTGTACTGTTAGAACACCTCACGAATGAGCAGCAAAATGCAGTGAGGGAAATGCTCAGGGAGGAGTGTAACGCATTCGCCGGGATGAAAATGATGTCGGCAGCATACCTACCCTCCGCATGCACATTTCTCTTCATGATCATTCACCAGTCCAAAAGACTTACATTAGCGTGCCCAAACCACTACACCAGGAAGTGAAAGCATACCTGCAGGACTTAATCAACAGGGGGTGGGTCACAAAATCAAAGTCACCGTATTCCTCACCGATAGTGTGTGTAAGAAAAAATCGGGGAGCTCAGACTTTGTGTAGACTATCGTGAGCTTAATCGCAAATCCGTACCAGATAGACACCCTATTCCTAGGATACAAGACATGCTAGATAGCCTTACCGGTAGTTCGTGGTTTACTGTGCTTGATCAAGGGAAAGCCTATCACCAAGGGTTTTTGGATGAAGAAAGTCAGCCACTCACAGCGTTCATTACGCCCTGGGGTTTGTACCAGTGGGTACGGATCCCATTTGGCCTGAGTTCTGCCCCGGCGGAATTCCAGAGAAGCATGGAGGAGTGTTTGTGGGGTTTGCGGGATGACATTTGTCTACCTTACCTCGATGACAATTTAGTTCACAGCAAGTCGTTTCAAGACCATGTTGAACATGTGAGAGCAGTTTTACAAAGATACCAGAAGCACGGTGTTAAACTTACTGCTAGGAAATGTGAACTTTTCAAGCCTAAAGTCCGATTTTTGGGCAGGATGGTGTCAAAAGACGGACATGGCATGGACCCGGCAGAGATTGCTCCCGTCTTGTCACTAAAAGATAGACACCCCTGCACGGTGGGGGAGGTGAGACAAGTTTTAGGATTTCTGTCTTACTACAGGTCATACATACAAGACTTTTCGCGCATTGCCAAACCATTGTACGAGCTCTTGGCCGCCCCCAGCTCACCCCGAGACTCAAGAACACAGATAAAGACAAAAAAGGGGAAAAGTAAACACATTCAAGGGCAGTTGCCATCATCTGCCCCGATTACATGGACAGGGACCCACCAGCAGGTTTTGTGCTGCCTGGTTGACAAATTGTCAAATCCTCCTATCCTTGGTTACCCAGATCTCAATCATCCATTTGTGTTACATACTGATGCCTCTCAGGCGGGACTAGGAGCTGTGCTCTATCAACGTAGCAATGGAAAATTAAGGGTCATAGCCTATGGGTCTAGGACTTTAACACCGCCAGAGAAAAACTACCCCATGCACGCGGGTAAATTGGAGTTTCTAGCACTCAAGTGGGCTATCTGTGAGCGCTTTAGGGATTACTTGTTGCATGCACCATCTTTTGTGGTGTACACAGACAATAACCCGCTCACTTATGTGTTGACCACTGCTAAATTGAACGCCTCTGGTCAACGATGGGTAGCAGAATTGGCAGATTTCAATTTTACCATAAAATACAGACCAGGCAAAACCAATGCCGATGCAGACGGGCTATCTAGGATGCCCATTGATTTCGAGGACTACATGAGCCGCTGTACGCAGTCTGTTAGTCAGGATGTAGTAACAGCCACACAACAGGGTATCTTGGTACAGCAATTAGAGCAAACTCCCATGTTTAGTGCCGTCTCCTTTGATACCCTCCAACAGCAAACAGGAGCTGAACGACTGTTAGACACTATCCAGCCAATCCCCAGAGAAGAGATTTGCACAGCTCAGCAGCAAGACCCTGTAATAGGTAAACTGTACAGTTACATAAAAAGGGGAAAGAGACCTGCCGCACATGAGCTTAGAGCTGAGAGCGCAGGGGTCAAGATTTTGGCCAGGGAGTGGACTAAACTCAAAATCAAAGAAGACGGGACATTGTTCAGGGTAGCTGGAAGGAAAACCCAACTGGTTCTCCCCTCAATATATCACCCCCTCGTCTTGAATGAATTGCACAAACAAATGGGCCATTTAGGCTCAGAGAGAACACTACATTTAGTGAGAGACCGTTTTTATTGGCCAAAAATGCAAAAGACATACTGCACTTTGTCATGAACGTATGTGAATGCCTAAAGAAAAGAAAGCCAAATAGGCAAACACGGGCACCAATGCAGAGCATTGAAACTACACACCCTTTCAATTAGTGTCGGTTGACTTTCTTCACCTGGAACAGTGCAAGGGCGGTTCGCGAGTATATTTTGGTGGTCATTGACCATTATACACGCTCGCACAGGCATACTGTGACTACAAACAAATCAGCGAAGACGGTGGCAGAAAGACTATTCAATGACTTTTGCCTTAGGTTTGGTTTCCCAGAAAAGCTTCACCACGATTTAGGAGAGAGTTTGAAAACAGGCTGTTGCACCACCTAAAGGAACTGGCAGGTATAAAAGGGTCTCACACAACCCCATATCATCCTCAGGGTAATGGGCAAACAGAACGATTCAACAGAACCCTTCTCTCGATGTTGAGAACACTCACTGAAGAACAAAAATTAGACTGGAAAAACACCTTCCCAAAGTAGTACATGCCTACAATTGCACTGCTAATGAGGCCACGGGCTACTCTCCATTCTTTCTACTTTTGGTAGGTTCCCAAGGCTTCCTGTTGATCTTCTGTTTGGCACTAAGCAGGATGAAAACCCAGGGTCCTATCAAGATTATGTTGATAAATGGAGAAACAGGATGAGCGAGGCTTACAATATTGCCTCCAGGAATATGGCTAAGTCAGCTGATAGGGGCAAGATAGAATATAATAAGAGAGTCCATGGTCCACCCCTTCAAGTAGGCAGCCGTGTTCTTGTAAGAAATGTTGAAAAAGGAGGCCCAGGCAAAATCCGCTCTTATTGGGAGGATGGTATCTATGTCATAAAACGTCAAAAGGGGAGAACAGTCCTGTGTTTGAGCTGGAGCCAGAAAATGGCAAAGGCAGGACAAAGGTTTTACACAGGAATTTGTTATTGCCTTGTGACTTTCTCCCACTGACACCCGATCGAAACCAGACTCCCACCGAGACAAGACCAAAAAGACACTCTCGTGAAAACTGCAGGAAGAATCTGCAGGAGATGCATCAGGTGGGAGATGGGGAGGATTCGGATGAGGATTTATCCGATGATGTCATCTCATGGTCTGTCCCGAGCAACACAACCAACCCTCTCTGGACCCGCTGCTGCAGAGTTTGTCCCCAGTTTATTAGAGATGGACAGAACGAAGCTCTCGAGCAAACAGTTGATGAAGGGATGGAATTAGCCCCTTTTCCAACAGGGAGGGAGGTTGATGACGATGTAGATGTAGGTGATATAGCCAATGGGTCAGATTCGGGAGATGCAGTGGAAACAGGGCAGCTGCGCTCACACCCACAGAGAGAGAGAAGGAAGCCACGGTGCTTGACTTATGATACATTGGGTCAACCGACCTTCACAGAGAGGACGTTAGCTACTAAGTGTTTAGACTTTAGGGGTTACTGGCGACCTTGGTGAAGGATGTTTAAAATGTTATTTTCATGCTTGTTGCACCTGACTTTCACATTGTTCTACAGTATATGTGCCTTGTTGTTTATTGAAGCAGGTTGACAAATGTAACACGTGAATGTGAGGCCTAATGTTTTGGTATTATGACTGTTGAATGCTTTCACTGAACAGAGGACTCTACAAAAAAAAAAAAAAAAAAGATGTTCCCTGTTTAACTGTCAATAACATGCTGTTCTGTCTGTAAGCTTTTCTATATTATGTCGAGACGACACATTTTAAGTGGGGGAGAGTGTAGGAGACTGTTTGTTATTCAATTGATTTTCTGTTTTGTTGCATTGTTTTCACTTTTCTGGGCGTCAGTCAAGGGATCATTAATTTACGTTTTTTAGGCGCGGCCCTGAACGCCTCTCGAGTCGAACGGCAGTTGAGAAGACGCGTAGTCCAAGATAGACGTGTCTGTATTCGCCCGAGTGTGAAACTCATTAATAAAGTGCATATTCTGAAAAACACCGCGGCAGCTCTGTTTGCTTCGGAGCTGCAACATAATGCACAAATAAGACATGCACAATGAAGCCATTCAGTAAGATAGTCGTTTTCCACAGAGGATAAAGAATATATGCCCGTGAGAAGTATAATCGTACTGTAGCTGTAACGTAAAATTGCCCGTGTCATTTTAAAACATTTTCAGAAAACTGGAAAAAAAAAGGAGACGCAAAGTCTACAAACAAGATCAGTCCATTTGCATCGATTCAACCTTTACTGATTACATGACCTGGATGACTGAGAATCTCGATAGACATAAAAATTAAAATCAAGAAATTGGGGCAATTATGTTATTAGGATAACGATATTGTGTCTGTCTACATACCTTGGTGCATGTTTTGTGTTCTAAAATAAGTTGCATAAAGGGCTATAACTACCACAACATTCATGCTAGACTTGTTAGTCAAGCTTTGGTGTTTTGGGTTGTGTGTTAACATGAAGCTAATGGACTTTTGTAACTTTTGTGGTTTGGTTCAACACTCAACATGAGAAACCGCTCAAAGCCTCTACATTGAATAATTGCCACCACCTAGTACGCGGCAACAGCTCATAACTTAAAAACCCTGACAGCAGTTTGAGCTGGAGTGATGACAGATGAAATAAAACAGAGGTTATGAGGTGTTTGTGAGAGAATAGTGCTGAAGTGACAGCACACGAGGTGGATGAAGCTGTCCTGTCATGTTTTGTCTTTTCTACGCTTGTCTTTGAAGAGCTGGAGATTGTCTTTGGGCGGTGTGGCGGAAATCACGCTGAGCTTATTCAGCTTTGACGACATCGGCATCAGACCCGAGCAGGCGCCTGAGAAACCATCCAACAATCACATCCCCTCGGGGCCAACGTCCATTCAGGCACGATATTCCAGGGCAAGCATGCACAGTTCAAAGCTTCTTTCTTACGTTTCCAGTCTTTGGACAAAGATGGTGATTGGGTGGCGAGCGCAGGACTTATGTATCCGCTGTGACGCGTCTGAGCGTCCAGAAAAGGGCTACACACTTTGTAAATCTCATGCATTATTAGCAGGGGTAGTAATGATGAGCTTCTGTGTTTCGGATGAACCTGGTGTAAAGCTCTGAACCTCGCGATCGGTTATGCCCTTCGCTGCGGCCTGCCAGCAGCTTAGCGGGGGAGTTGGGGATACAAGTGGGGGATAAATGTAATTTCCTGTCAACTACTGTGAACCCAGCATGACTCCAGTTTAGCACATTCCAGCCACTTAACTCCAGCAGGGACACTCAGTGGGACAAGCACACAACCACCATGGCCTGATTAGCTTAAACGCTCAAGCTATGAGGTGTGGCGTGTATCCGGCAAGATGTAAGACACAGTTTCCTAGAAAAATATGTGAACTGAAATTCAATATGGGACTGCCCGAACGAATTTAACAGCTAAAATGTCAAAGCCTCCACTCGGCAGTGCTATGATGTGCCAAACACTTAAATCAACAATGGAGAAAACTCAATATGGTGGAACCCAAATTTCTTTTTACAAGTCAATAGCCATTGTTTAAAAAACTGAAATCCATCAAGATTTCCAAAGTTAGCTTTGTTGTCATTCAATTTCATTGTTTATTTTTTGCCTCTTTTTTTATACATTGATATACAGTAAAGTCATTGTCTTAACACTTCAGGTTTCTGGTTAGCGAAAACGGCTTTTATTTTGCTTTTTTATTATTATTTTTTTGCATGGATAGGCTTGAGTGCAAATCGTCTTTCTGCCTTTCACCTACTTTGTGTATTGGTATTAAAAATACTTTTAGTTTTGCCCCTCCCATAGGTTTTAAACACATTTACACCGATTAAAATAAACATTTCAATGAGTATTCCTTTGCACTTGTTCTCACGCCTTTTGCGGACGGGAGACAGATAGGATGCAGGTGTACACTAACACAAAAAATATTAACCCTTTCATGCACTTTGTAACCTGATAACAGAGGCTGTCCACTGTAGTGACACATACACAACAAAAAAATCACTCTCCTTTTCCGCCCTCTGGTCGACCGGCCAACGACTGGTGGGGCACTCCTGACATTCCTAAGACCAAGTAATTCTAAACCTTCAAAAAGGGCTACTTGGAAAAAAATAGAGTAACAGCACATACAGAGCAACCAACAGTACTGACAGGCATATATTCCTCTCTGGGGACGACAGCTATTACAAGAGATTTATTGGAGACCTTCTCTGCCTCTTCTTCTAGCTGTTAACTATACCACGTTACGACACAATGTGCTCAACTCTCAATTCATACTTGTGCGCATAATGTAAACCCATTAAAAAAAAGGTCGCAAAAAATCCGCTACATAGAGCATGGCTCACGATGTCCTCTATATGATCACACCACAGCACAAAGACAAGAGTCAGTCCCTTTACAAGCTCCCTGGTGTAACAAGTGCCACCAGCGGAACATTCTGCTGCTCTTGTTCTTTTTTAAACAAATAAATCATCTTCCCATTTGGAGACGGTCGAGTCTCCCCACTCACCTCCAACCTGAGAAATAATGTGTAAAAGAACAAATCAATAGAGGAGAAATTATCCTTAGCGGATGAAGGAACTGCGGGGATACGAGTGAAGCCGGAGTCATTTTGCTTGGTGTCGATAAAACTCACACTTGTGACTTGAATTTGATCAGTGAGGGATAGGAGAAAGTTAAATTGTGTGCTCTTTCATTTGTTCTCTTTGGGAAAAATGAGCCTCCTGGCTTCCTCTTTAACCATCCTGCACTATGTCTTCTACCCGGAAAATTTGACGAATTGCATGCCCGCCATCAGTAATGAGTCATCCACAAATAGTGATTAAAGTTTCAAATCAAACAGTGACACAAAGTCGAGAACAAATGGGCAAGGAGGCAGTTTTGAGGGACAAAGAGAAAGGGAAAAACCCCCCCAAAACAAGCATCAGGAGTCACGAGTCAAGCTCTGACCCGATGGAGTTGAAGTATTGGACTTTCCTGTTTCACGGCGACTCATCAAATTTCACTCCCATTTTGTTTCCACACGCAATCCAAAAACTCAAAATCTTTCTCATTTTATCGTGGGCCATCTGTTTGGTGTGCGTGGTTCAAATTTGATCATAATTGGATGAAACGTCTAGGACATGTTCCAAGACAAAAGATATTGAAGGACCTCTGGAAATGGCCAAAAAGGACCCAAATTGGTTTGTTCAAACCAACATGGAAGACTTGGAGTCTTTTTAGGCATGGCTTCTTCCGCCTTTTTGGTGGGTCTACTCATAATAGAAATGCCTACCAAATTTCATGTAAAGCTCAATGTATTTTTTTTTCCCCTCATAAAAAAATTGCCACTAGTCTTTGCCCACAAGATTTTTGCGACTAGACCCATACTGGACATGCCTACCAAAAGTCATGCTGCGAAATCAAACCAGCTTTGTAGTTGGTTGTATTTGTAAAGTTTTAATGGCGAGTCATCAAACATCACAGCTTTGCTCGGTCACATGCACTGACAAAAACTCATCGAGTACACATGATTCATGTTTAGTAGCAACCAGACAACTTTTCTAGGCCAACTTCCAAAGCAAGGACTTCAAAGGACCTTTGGAAATTGATCAAATGACCTGAAATTGACCATACCTGTCAAATGAGGTGCATATGAGGTTGCGGACCCAAGTGCAGCGAAGCAGGGAGGAAGGTAGGAGTGCACTCCAAAAAATAGGAATTCAATCTTAAAAGAGCTAAAAGGAAAGTAAATAAGGCACACGCAATTCAAAATAGACACATACAAAATCAACAAAGTCCAAAAACCCAGATTCAAAGTTCCAAATAAACATTGGGACAAGACTCAACAGAACATGAGCTGGGAACAAGACAGCTGACAGAAAGCACAAACAATGAACTGAGCAGGGTTGAAAGAAAGCAGAGAACTCAATTCAAGCCAACTGACGAGACAACGAGGAACACCTGGACAAGCCACAAGTAGCTGAGGGAGCCGATCGGAAGACACAAGGGGCCCCCGGTTGACGAACACAAATGGAAACAAAAGACCTAATGAACGGGATAAGACACCACAGTATCAAACCAAAATAGAAGACTTCCTGTGTCTTTTCCAGCATGACTTCTTCAGACTTTTTTTTTTTTTGCGTCAGCTCACAATGGAGACATCTTCCAAATTTTCTAGTGTCCAGTAAAACTATCTTTGAAGGCTGGATTTTGAAACAATTCCAAGGACCACTGAGAATGGCCAAAATTACCCTGAAATGGCAGCTTCAAATCAAAATATTATTTAAATTTAAAATGTATTATTTAAAATATTATTTAGACTGTTTTTGTGTGTCTCCTCATGATCACATGCCTATCCGATTTCACATTGCAAAGTAACACTGACTTCAGGGGCTAAATTTGCAGATAGCCCAAATCTGCTGCAAAGTAAATTGTCAAAATTGTTGTGCTTCCATTTATTTATTTATTTATTTATTTATTTATTTATTTATTTATTTATTTATTTATTTATTTATTTATTTATTTATTTATTTATTTATTTATTTATTATTTATTTATTTATTTTGGGTGTGGCTTCTTGAGACTTTTCTTGTGTTTCTACTCATGATAGACATGTCTATCGAATTAAAAACCGGCATTGTGAGCTTTTAGTAGTTTGAACTTTGAACGATCCCTAAAAATGATTGTTTCAAATCCAATTGGTTGACTTTCTGTGTATTTTCAGGGATGGCTTCGTGTGTCTACTCACAATGCACATGCCAAGCAAATGTTATATTGTCTAGTAAAATCATTGGCTTCAAAGGCCAAATTTTGAAACAATTCCAACTAAAGGACCCCCTGAGAATGGTTAAAATTGGCTACTTCAAATCAATGTGGCAGACTTCCTGCTTTTTTTTTCTTGGGCGGGGGGGCACCCCCACATGGCTTCTTGTTTACTCATGCCTATCAAATTGCATGTTGCCAAGTAAAATTGACTTCAGGGGCTGAATTTTCCTGATTTCCAGTCTGATTATCTGCTTCAAACTGTCATTGCAAACTTGCTGTGCTTTTTTTTTTGGACATGGCTTCCTGAGATATTTTGTAGGACTGTTTATAATATACATACCTACCAAATTTCATGTTGCTTCAGTGAAACCATCTTTGGAGACTCCATTTTTTTTTTTAATTAAAAAAATTCTGCCACCAAACCAACACCAGAGATCCCTTTAAAAACTTGCATTCTCAGTTCAGAACAATGTCATGTGATGTGTTTATAAGACATGCGGACATTTAATTTATATTTCAAAACCTGCTGTGGAGGATTGGGAATGTGGAGTTGCAACACAACACAAAACATTGGAACGCCACAGGAATAACATTACATTTCAGTCCCTTTCTGCTCCAGACTTTTCTTGTCTGTGGTATCTGAGCCTTGCTTATCTCTTCTCCAATAATCTGAGCGTGAAGGTGAACAGATGATAAACGCGGTCTTTTTATGCTGAGTGGTAACGGTGATATCAATTCATCAAGTGAAGGAAGGGTGCGGGAGTCATTCGCAAAGGTTGGAATGTCCACATATCAAATCCAACTGTCAAATCAATTTTCCCCTTTGTAACGATTTGAAATGCCATCATTTCATTCCAGACAAACGTAAAACACCGCTACTGATTCTGTTCAATTTTTTTCAATCAAGAAAACTAATACTACACTGATTAAAAAGCATACCGTATTTTCCGGACTATAAATCGCAGTTTTTTGGGCGGGGGGTGCGATTTATGTATGTCACACGCGACTGTATATCATTTCACGTTTTTACATTAAACCGCAACAAGGTGCTCTAGCCTTGTGTTGATACTTTCTACATTGGCGGTAACTGATAAAAACAGCTGACAATAAGAAAAATACATCAAGTATTCACGGCCGGAACACATTCGGGATGCAACAACACAACTGCATCTTTATCTCCCCAACGAGGTAGTTAATGTAAATTAATAACATCCTGCAAGGAAGATAGCAATATACCTGATGATGATAATAATGATGATGATGATGATGATAATGACCCGAACCAAACGCGGCCACCGAAGCACGGACTTCCATCTCTGCCGGGTGGCTTTATTGGCCATTTAAAGACTTCTACTGTGGGCTTGATCTTGCGGCTGCGCTCCTGCAGACAGATCAGATAATTAGATATTGATAGAAGAATGGGAATTAACGACAACCCGGCCGGCAATATTATCCGCTCGGGCCTGACCGGGCCTGAATAGGCCTGACTGGACCCGTGGGTCAGCGCCATCCCACCGCCGGTCGTTTGTCAAGCTCGCTGACCCGAATCCGCTGTAATGGGTTGGAAAGTAGCGCGGCAACAATGAGCTCACTTGTTTTTGTCTTCTTAGTTGCTCTCTTTGTAACGTACACCACTAGAACACAGTCAAAGTACACACACCTCTGTTCAAATGTCAGGTTTGTGTGACGTGAAAAAAATGTGACTACCAAGTCATGTGATCCATAATCTGCACAATTTAACTAATATTGCAAAGAATGTTTTTGAGAGGGGAAGTCAAAATGAGGAAAAATGACATCATGTGGTTGTACAAATGTGCACACCCTATTTTAACCGGGGAAGAGGCTGCGCTCGGAATTAACCAGTCACATTTAACCTGATGACAAACGGGGCGTCAGCACACACCTGCCACCACTTAAAGTGCTTCTAATTAACCCCCAAATTCTGCAGTTCTTTTCCTGGCAAGTTTTTTGCGTTCTAGCAGAAGTATGTCGGTTTTATGCTAACACTGGCTGTGATTTGGAAATGTTCTTAATTTCTTCCACCGTGACTAAAGCCTCACGGTTCTCCAAGTAAGAGTCAAAGTGTGCCTGCTTCGAGCTACTCACTTGTCTCCTCCAGTTAAATAT
The DNA here is from genome assembly GCA_026261675.1 of Hippocampus mohnikei. Lineage (NCBI taxonomy): Eukaryota > Metazoa > Chordata > Actinopteri > Syngnathiformes > Syngnathidae > Hippocampus > Hippocampus mohnikei. The sequence goes on from JAKGUB010000556.1 coordinate 7,154,330, forward strand.
TGGAATACTGACACATAAAAACAAACTACAATTTAAAAAATGGAGTAGTTAAACACCAAACCTTGCATTCAAGCCATATTATCAAAACGAGCAATTTGCAAAATGTGGTCAAAGAATCACAGAATGAAATGTTTGAAAACTGTGCGTGGTTACAGTATACGTTTATAAAGTACGGCGGAGGTGTTTTCAACTTTTCAGCAGTGCATGTGATTATTAAAAAAATATATGTTTATAACTTTTTTTTGTACAAAGCAGTTCAATTATGTCATTATTTGCATGCATTTTTATACACATTTAAGTCCAGTATTGATGTGCAAACTGTATGAATAACAGTAGCGTAAGAATAAGAAGTGGAAAAGAAGGACCCCAATCATCAATGTCCGAGTATTGTTTTCAACTCGGTTTGTAGATGTTGCTGCTCTCTGTGTGTTAAAATAATAGTTGACAGTTTAGAGTGACTGTAACATTTATGCTGATTTCCACGAGCCCCGTGATGATGTTTCAGATTATATTTGAGAATTAAGATATCAGACTTTGGTAGGACGAAATGGTTTGGTTGAACATTTTGGTGTTTAAAAAAAAAAAAAAACATCTCTTTTCGTCTCTTCTTCGTTTTCTCTGTCAAGTTTTTCAGTCAGGTCCTGCTGGGAGTGTCAACCAAACAGCTTGAAGCAAGCACTTTACCTCTTATTTGAAGAACTATACAAGCGAGAATCCTTTTTTTTTTTAAGTGATTTTATGATAGGCTCCTATTTGACATCAAAAGTGTTTTGTTGGGGTTTTCTGAATGAATTTTTACTATTGTACATTTTTACCTATGAACATGGATTCACTGTAAAGAAAAACAAGCTACGAGATGATGGATGCGTGATAATCCAGCCTTGAGGAGCCGCCCTGTGTGTTCAGGAATGTGCCGCGTATATATTTGGGGATTTTAACTCCTGGAATTCCCGCCAAGGGGCTCAGGCCGCAGCTGATTTGTCATCCTTCTCACGTCTCTTTCCAAAGCGTGGACCTTCCCCCATCATACTACTCATCCTCATCATCATTTTCTTGTAATTAATAACAGCTTGCTTCAGCGTTTCTCATTTGTTTTCGTTTTCCCTTCCTGACCGTCCAGATGTGTGCGTGTACGTTCCATGTCCATTTGTCAGACCGTTTGTTTTTCCAGGTTGGACTTGACGTGCCGGACCGGGATCGGCAGCTCCTCGTCCTTCTCGTTAGTCGGCTAATTATTATTGGGGGGTTCGGGGGGGGGGGGGAATGGAGGAGGATAGTATGTGCTTATCTGCTCCTCGTTAATAAGGTTTTCACCAAGCGCTTGGAATGAATACGAGAGCGGACGCAGCCCGAGGGACACGTGTGAGCTCCAACAGCAAATCGCAATATTGAGTCCCATCAAGCAGTGAATGGATTCGAACGGCTTTTAGAGCTGCTGTCATGAATAGATTCTCTGAGGGCTCCCCCTCTCGCTATATTCCGACTGCTTTAATCTAATCTAGAAACACGTCAGACTTCCCATAATACTACGCTAACACTCAGTTTCCGGCTGCTGCGGCAGCCTCGTTTGCCCAAAACGTAATTCACAGTGGGATTTTGCCCTTTTATTTTTTTCTGTGTATTCAAGTCATGTTAAGTTTTCTCACAGTCTATCATAGGCATTCGTGACGGGTCGTGGGGGGAGGTGGATGCTGAGTCCTGGAGGCTCATCGGCGTCCTATGGTTCGGCGTGCAGTTTACCACGGATGCCAGCGCGTTCCCTGCCAGCTCGTCACTTTCTGTCCAGGCGCGTTTGTTGTGAAGCAACTTTTTTTTCATGGTTTTTTTTTTTTAATTGGGTGGTACAGTAAACCCCCGCATATTCTGAAGTCAAACAAAACATCAAGTGGGCGAGCAAACCAAATGTCCTTTGAAAATGATTGTCTTTGATCTGGAGTAAAGATGTAACTAGGAGCAGTCAATCGCAGTTTTATGACAGCTCTTTTCAGCAGGATGGAAACGCAGACGCTGGCCTTGGTTGTAGTTTTTTTTTTAAGTCACTTTGAATATCTAAAAGGTAAAAATATGATGGTTGAATCGAATGCAGCGTTTTCCACATCCTTCCTCTCTACTCCTTATTTCGACAGTCAAATGAATTTTTATTCAAACGCTGCCTGGTGCGGGATGTACAAGCATTTACATAACTACGAGGACAACGAGCAGGAAGCAGCAATGACATGCATACATACGCACATACATGCATACACATAAATATCCCGTACGTATAGCCATTATTTTCATTCATTGTTCATTCATCAATACATCCCAACCCCATCCATCCATCAACCAATCCTTCCATCATCCATACATCCCTGTATCATCCATCTACCCATACATTCATCCGTACATCATGTATTTATCCATCCATCAATATTCTTGCATAGCCCATTCGTCCACCATCCATCTCCTCTCACCTCATCCATCCATCCATTCCATCATCAATCTCCTCACCAATATATCAGCATCCATTCCTCCTTCCATTCATCTTTCATCCATCCCTCCACCCATCCATCCATCCTTTCCTGAATTAATGCGTCCATCCATTTACCCATCCATCATCCACCCACCAATTTATCCCTCCATGCATCTGTCATTTATTCTAACCTCATCCATCCATCAGTACTCCTATCGCCATCCTCCAACCACCAATTTATTCCACCGCCATCTGTCATCTACTCGAAACTCATCCCTCTATATATCTTTTCCTCTCCTCTTCCCTCCCTCCAATCATCAATACATCTGTCCCACAATTTATCTCTCCAACTATCATCCACCCTTTCCACCCTCCTTCCCTCCAGTCATCCATCATCCACACTCATCCATCCATCTGTCCTTTCTTTGTTCCCTCCCTCCAAGCATCCTTCATCCATCCATCCATCCATCCATCCATCATTTACCCAAAAGAGATGTCCAAAGTTTGAAATGAGTTTGATAGTTTGGACCATCTTCCTGACGACTTTGTGTTTGCTCACTTTCTAAACACAAAGTACTTATTTCTGGATGTAGTTGTAAATGATCAAGCGACGTGAGAGGCGCGATAAAGAGCTCCCCACCCCCCACACACACAATAAAAGATGTCTATTAAATCCAAAATGACCGAGCAGGTGTGATAAAAGGTCCAGCCTGGAGTTGGATTCATCTTTTTATGCTCCAATCCTTCTGGCTGGAGCGTGAGTTGACCACCCGGCAAACGTTTACAAGTTTTGACATAAAATGGTGGCCGCGAGGAGAACAATGGCTACGCTACAAGAAGGAAGGAACAGCGTTAAGACTGCCGCTCGTCAGTAGCAAAAGGTTGACTCTTCCCGAGGGGCTTGACGCCGCCGAATACAAAAGTCAGCGATTTGGAAATCGCGGCGAGGCCTGCAGCTGAACAATAAGATCACAGCCAACAAGTCATGGCATTACCACTTCAGCTAACTGTTGCTAATTTGCACGGGATGCATTCCAGACGCACCAATGATCGGTGAAAATTTCGACAGACAATAAATAAACAGACTTAAACGACTGTCAGCAGTGCTGTTGGGGTAGCTAGCAGTAAGGTAGCGGGTTAGCATCAGAACACGTTTTTAACATAACCTTCCCAACCGTGTGCCTTCTTTACCTCTCTTTCTTGCTGTGAATTACGCTTCCAACAGAGCTCGCCGCCGCCTGGCATTTTGTGACACAATGTGGTCATAGAGTCTATGACATAGACTCTAAAGTTAGACTTCCCTGTATATACGGTAAAGAGCCATAGAAAACGAACACTTAAAAATCTGTGTTATACAGTGAAACTCCTCTACAACGAAATCATGTTTGCAGCAAGAATTTTTTCACAAGAGGGGGCTTTTCACTGTAGCAAATTTTATCTCAGATGTAAACACACACGTGCTTTTCTTTTCTTAACTCCTTGGTCTGCAAAGGTCCGTTTCGTTGCCATTTTAGCAATGTAATGTTCGTGCTACGTCTGAAACTAACAATAACAAATACTTCCTGGACTACTGCGCATGTGCAAACCAGTGTGGTGGTTGCTGTTGCCGTTTCCGAACGAAGCAGCAGAGTTCGCTGTGGCATGCTGAGGTTGGATTAGACTTTTGCAGAAGGCTTGTTTTCGTTGTAGTGAATCTCGTTGCGAGGCGAGAGCAGAGAAAAAGATTTTGTATTACGCAACAGTGGGACTTTTCGTCATAGAGGAAGCAGAAAAGTGGGAATGGCTTTCATGCATGAAAATGTTTTCACACTAGGGGGTATTTTCACCCATGTAGGTTTCGTTGTAGAGGAGTTTCACTGTACATTAAAAAGCGATATTGTGGGGGGTTCACCGACAGACGAGTATGTCCATTCAGGGACTCGTCGACCTTGAAGTTGGCCCCCTGAGACTATGCTGGGTCAAAAGGGAGTGATTTAATGCTCTCGCCATGAAACTGTGAGGTGGTGAATCAGGATGATGGGCCATTATCAAGCTGAGTTCGCACTGTTCTAATATTGGTATGCAATTGTCAGTCACTATTTGAGTCACCTTGATAATGACCTGGTGTGTGAACATTTGGTGCGAGCAAGGGCTTGGTGTGAACAACAGCCTGGTGTGAAAAACGGTCCTCGGAATACCTTTGTTCTCCCCTCACGTTGTCCTCTGCGGGCTTCTGTTCACGTGGTTCAATTCTGACATTGCAGGTGGACGTCCATCCTTCTTATCTGAAGGTTGAAGACATCCGGTTCTCAGCGGCTGTCCCGGAAGCCAAGTTGTTAATTAATTGATTGAAAATGTGATGACCTCGGCCAAGACAGGCCTATTTTCATCCCCGTTCCGTTCTCCTACCAAACACAAAAGTAGAATTTACAGCATATTCTCCCCTGCATTTTTTGCTTGTATAGAACAGTAAAAGCAAAGTTCTCTCAGACCAACAATCTGTGGCACATACACATTCAGCATTAAGGCTTATGAATAGGTGAGCTATTGCAGGTAAACATATCTTAACTTGAGAAGAGTTGGAGTCAGCAAATGTGAGATGCTGACGAATAAATAAAAATCCTTCCTGTCTCACTATAAACCGATTCTTGTTGCGTTATGCATGTTGAGGTACTGGCAGGTTTACCCCGTCATAATTTCTAAAAAAATAATAATAAAAAAAATCAAGCACAAATTTTATTTATAAAGCGCTTGTCAGACAATACGATGCGCCTCAAAGGACACACGCGTGACAAATGTTTTGACGGTTTAATTATCTTGCCGGGCATCCACGGAAATCACAGCTAGTCCCATTTGCCCTTCCCGTTCCCTCGCATTGTCTTACCACTTTGCTGCACTGGCGTTCAGAAATGTAATATAAACATACATATCAGAGTCCACCCTTGTATTTTTATTTGAGTGATATCCTCAAATCGGTATGTCTATTATTAACTGTTTTTTTTCTAAACAAGTGACTGTATTTCTACAAAGTACTCAAGTACAGAGAGTGAGTACACTGCAAATAACAAGTAACGACATCAACATATTTATGACCACCTCAAACCGCTCACTCAGTTCATGCCCGCCCGGTCGCCAGCCAAAAGAGGAGCAGAGCAAAGAATCCTGACGCATACGCATCATGGAAGAAGTGGTGGCCACAATGTCTTCATTAACAAGAGGGCCACGGTTTGGAAAAGTTGTACGCGTAAACACATTGGATGAACCGAGGAGAAGCAATCAGCACGGCCAAAGCAACATGACTCATACACAACATACGTATTTTAAGAAGGGGAAACACAATCACGTACCCGATGTTTCTCTCCTTCCAACTCTGCACCTCCTTAAACCAAAAGTTATTTTTATGCATATTTCTGTCCTTTTTTTAATGTTGGTTTTTTTGCCTGTTCCCTCTCAAACTAAATGGTGTTGCTTTTGTCTTTTTTGTTGTTGTTGTTCTTGCAATGAATTGTTTTCTCGATGTCTCATCACGAGCTAATTAACCAAAGGTGTAATTGCTTTTAGGTTGTTTTCTCTATCTGCCCTTTATCAAACTACGAGTAGTCCTCTCTGTCTGAACCCTTGTAATCTTTTGTTATTGCTTTTTGCTGTCTCTTTTCAGTCTGTCAGTACCCCTTGACAACCCAAGGTCCAGTAGGTGTTATGTTTGATATTGTTGTCTGATGCTATTTCCTCTTTTCTGCTCCTCTGATACCACCACATGCAGCAGCATTAGGTGGGAATATTGCTGTTGTTTTATTTTTTTTTTATTTATTTATTTTTTTGCAGTTTCTTGTATCTCTTCTGTCTGTCCCCTCTCAATGACTAGTTTGCATTCCAAATGGAGGCAAAAGGAGTCCGGGATAGAGGGATGCGCTTGAATCTGCGATATGCAGTAGAAGCGCCAAATAAACTCTGTAACTGTGCCTCCCTGCTAAAGTTTAACGTAAAACTGACACGTAAAGCAAAAGCTAATTAAACAATGTACACCAATATTTAAAGAAAAAAAATATTTTCACGTAACAAAAGTCCACTAGCTTGATGCTAACATACGATGCAAAATGCTAAATGGACTCATGGAAATGAGCATGGAGGTTATGGTAATTCTAAACCTTTAAACAGCTGCTTGTTTAACACGCATGAAGCAGCAACACATTAAAAAAAAAGAACTGAACAAAACTCACGGGAAAATATTCTCGTTCCTGCCTGCTGCTGTCAGGCTGTTGAATAGACGCAAGTGAAAACCTGGACTCAACCCCCACTCACCCATTTTAAATTGCACAGCCACTTTGGCATATGCATATATGCTTATATTTTATATTTCACTCTGTACTATGTGCAGTTAATTTTTTACTTTTTTGTGTGGATGCAATACTTGTTTTGTTTTTCTACTTTCTCCTTTTCATTTTTCTGCTGTAAATTGCGAATTTCTCCATTGTGAGACAAATAAAGGTTTTTCTTCTTCTTCCACTTCTAGCTGCTTGTGCTGCATTGCTCAGTGCTGCCTGGCATATGTTGTGGCATAATGTGGTACTGCATTGAAGACGGGCACTCCAAAGTCAAACTAGCTTGAATACAGTAAAAAACCCATCAAAAAATGGCTTGACGATTTGCAAGACGAAATAGCAATCTTCCTCCTAGGATGTCAAACGTCCTTTCTGTTGGTACGAGAAGACTGACAGACCACCCGTACACAAGTTTAAAAAAAAAAAGGAAAAAGATAAAAATTTAGCTGTTTGATAATGGCTACGCAGACCAGAGTCCCGGCTCGGACCGCCATGTGGTGAGCCAGCCGAGCCTTACATAACGTGTCGTCATTAGTCATGTTCCAACGGCTAATTGACAGTAATGGCGACTATCAGCGGCGAGTGGAAAAGCTGTGGAAAGTAAGCACACATGGTTTTGCTTTTGCTTCTTCCCGTCTTTGGCTTTTTTTTTTTTCCATTTCAAAGTGATGTGCGGGCGGACGGCGGGCCGACCTTTTGCGGCGTGTCGCGTCCCACCCGCCCAGCTGTCACTCTCACTGCTCCAGTCGCAAAACACCAATCAGCTTGTTTACACTGTTGGCACACAGACTGATGCTCGCTCATATTTTGGGGTTCCTCACTCTCCGTCTGCAAAGCTTGCTTTTTTTTTTTCTTCATTTTACCCAAAGACTTCCTGATTACCAGTGGGCACCTCCGACCCTTAGCAGAAATCTTTTCTCTCTATGTGTACCAGAATGGGTGGCAGTAAGTCACACACAAGTCGGCAAGTCTCAATTCTTCAGCTTCAAGTTTCAAGTCACAGTGGCAAAACACGGGCTTGTCAAGTGGCATCCCCAATAAATTTCAGACAAGCTAAATCAAGTCATTACTTGGGTGAAACAAGTCATAAGTCAAGTCATACAATCTTGCTCAGTCACAACATGGGCCTATGAAGAGTTCTAACATAAACCCAGACGTTTTGTTGGTGGTGTTGCATTTGGCTTGATACAATGTATGAGCATGACGATTGGTTTCGTGACTTATCGCGTTTACTATTCTGTCTGTCAAATCACTTCAGAAAACATGTTAAAGGTGCTATGTCGGGCGGGCTACACAATATTGTAAAAAAATGCGACATGCGATACAGGTGTTGAACATTGCGATATCCATATTATTGCAATATTTCACATTTTGCATTCAACATTCATATTCAGTGATATGGCACAAAGTTCAGTGTATTGTGCAAAACAAAAAAGACTGATGACTTCCACGATCCCACTTCCTCGCGTTCTCTTCCCTCGGTTGGCAGATGCGAGTCAACACCAGAGGGACAAACAGACAACATTTAGCTCGTTAGGATGATATTCGCTACGCTAACAGCACAAATGAGTCCGAGTGACTAATATGCGCAAGATTTTTCTCACAGCCAGGCTACCAGGGCTGACCTACAAACACCGCTTTAAATGTCAAATTGCCGAAAATGCGATCATTTCATTTTCTTTTTCACACACACACACACACACACACACACACTCACTCACACTGGCTGACTGACTTAGCGGTGTTCCCTGGCGGTGCCGTGTGGGTCAGAGGAGGGGCCTAGTCGGGTAGACAGTGGCGTTCATTTCACACTCGGGTGCACGCACATAACATTTCTGTGGCGGCACAAGCCATCACTCACATACACTCTCTCTCACCCACATACGCACACAGAGGACAAATTGCCTGCTTCACCTTTCCGTGAACGCACAACATGAACACAACAACCTCCTTTTGTCTCCTGCGTGTATTTATAGATGTGGCTATTTCTTCTTTTTTGAAATCCCCACCCAACTTATCCTCACCAAACACATCTAATTAAGAATTCTTACAATTAACTTCAAATCAACTATCATGTTCTAATCCTGTCACTTTGTCATTATCGTGCCCGTCTATTCCGTCATCTCGCTCCACTTGTCAACACCAAACATGTCTACTAATTGGCAATGTACACAATGAACAACTCACCTGTGTAGTTCTCATTTCATCCGAATAATCATCAACTAGCACGACTCACTGTCACCTCACCTCGCTACTCGTTACCTCTCCCAGTTACTCATCATCATATCGTTACCAAACCTGTCTCCTACTACCTATCAGTATGTGCAGCAAACCAGCCACGCCATCCACTCATTACCTAACCCATCAAATAGTCATCTCATCACCCGCACCGTCCCCAACTAATCATCAGCTGGTATTGCTAATTGTCACCACCCCTAGCTTGTCATTATCACACCCACCAAATCACATATGAATTCTTAATCCAGGTTTCAAATTGTCACCTAACTCGACTGCTGTTCATCACCTCACCCAACTTCACCATCCATTCGTCAATTACAGTAATCCCATCTAGTCGTCAACACCCAATTACCTCACTAGTGTAATTTCAGCCCACTCATATACTGCTAACCTAAAACCTAATCATCAGCTCATGCGACTAATCATCAGATAGCGTAACTAATTGTCGCTCACCCATCTAATCATAAGCTCTCTGGTTTGTTTGACAACTGCTACAGTGTAATGTTAACATACAGTATAATGTGAAACAACATAGATGTGCTCATATCAATTCCAAAATCTGTGCCATTATCACCCCCGTACCTGCCCCAGCCGAGTTGTTGATGGTGGTCCACAAGTCAGAAAAGACGTGCGACGTGCCTCCCAAATTATAACCAAGTACGTGAATCATAGCTGTCAGAAAGTGTAGCTGCAAACAGTCCAAGTTTTGTTAGCCCTTAAACAGGCACTTTACTGTTTTGAAGACTTAATCATGGTCCACGTAGCAGATGCTACATGTCAATGACATGTAATAACCACAACACTCAGCCTCAGGGAAGACGCAAGTCCAGTCTGGTATTTGGATGTTTGCATCTCCCCCAATACAATCCCAAAAATTCACTCAGTAGCACCCTCTGGAAATTAAAAAAAACCCCAAAAAACGTATCAGTTTCACCAATCACATGGAATGTTGTGGACGTATCTATCATAACAGAACCTACGCATCTAAAGTCTAAAGGACCCATGGGAGAAGTCTGTCATTTTGGGTGAATTCTAGGGCTTGTTCTTTGACTAAGGAATGTCAGAAAGGTTAAAAAAAATCCTTCAACACCAGTTGTACCAATCGACACAAAATTGGGTGTCTTTATGTTAACAGGACGCTGAAAAAAATGACTTCTTCAAAGGCGGAGACTATGACGGTTAGTAATGTTCCCTTACAACTTGGAAAAATGGCCGTACATTTATTTAATAAAGAAAAAAACTCTGATTTCACATTTTTTCCTAAAGTAACAAAATTGCTTCAGAAGTCAACCTACTTTATATTCCAAAGTATGCTATACACTATTCTGAATGTGTAAAATTCACTGGGTAGTGCAATTAATTTCTCGAGCTGCATATAACATGGGGTTTTTTTGGGGGGGGGTGCAATGTTTCCCTCCAGGTGTCAGTGATGTGTAAAATATGCAAATGAGAACTTGAATATTCATAGTGCGTGCGTACGTCCCTTCGTAACTTGAACAAATGTGACAGTTGAGTTCAGAGTTCAAGTCGTCAGTCTACACGTTGTGACTCCGTGTTGTTCCGATCTGGAATATGTGCGAGTGTGTGTGTGTGTGTGTGTGTGTGTGTTTTTGTAGTACAGTATTTGACTTAGTTTATCCAGACTCTGTCAGCTAAGGTTTCTTTTGCCTGAATGTTCCCAACTCATATGAAAATGATTTTTACGAGGTGCTAGCATGACAGCACAATAAAAGGCAACAAAAAAATCTGGAACCAATGTAGTATAATCCTGAGCTCTCAAATCCCTCATAATATCAATATAGGCAGCAGACTTGCAATAATACCGTAACAAATCAAATTTACACATCACTTGTTGCCAGGCAGAATTTGCGAGGGCATCATTAAAATCTCTACAAAATGAAAATAAACTTTTTTTTTTTTTATTTGGCACACCACAGAGAAGAGTATTGTCTCAGAGTGGCCACTTCACTGCAGTGATCAGTGATTGCCCCATCATCCACCTGTGAAGTTCTGCTTGCAGTTTCTTAAAAACGTCCTTTTTAAAAACATACTCTTCTGGACTCAAATCAAGTCTATTTGAACTTAAAGGTAATGAGAGGAGCCGCTTCCATTGGCCGGGAAACAAATCGGCTTTGTTCACTCCCACATCGGCGCAATCGCCTCTTTCTTTCTTGCACCAAGACTTGTGAAAAGATGGCCCAGTTCGACGGTCAGTGGGTCAGTCGTTTAGTCGTAATTTGTTTTGTTACTCAGTCTGGCAGTTGGTCATTTGGTCTGTGGATTCATTGATCAGTCAGTCGGTCGGTTAGTAAGTTGGCAGGTAGATTGGTTACTCGGTCGATCAGTTATTCATTCAGTCAATGGGACGTGTTTTTTTTTCCCTCTCGGACAGACACGTTTGGTATTTTTGAAAGTTTTCCCTCACTCTGCTGTTTGTTGTTTTTTTGTTTGTTTTTTTGCAGGGCTGTTTTTTCTCTATAATCACATGACGTGAAGGCGCGCAGCGAAGCTGAAGACAAAACAATCACAACAGCAGCTGTTTATGTGAGTCGACTGATCTTTTTTGCTTTGCCACTGCTTTGAATAGGATGAAAAGCCGCTAATGTGCCGCTGTGTTTCTATTCTTCAATCGCAAATGTGTAAAACCACGATCTGTGAGTAACTTCAAACGTCTTTTATTTTGAGAAGATAGTCTGGTGTACAGATTTGATTCTTGCACTTTAAAAGCTCCATTATGTGTGTGCGTGTGTGTGTGTGTGTGTGTGTGTGTGTGTGTGTGTGTGTGTGTGTGTGTGTGTGTGTGTGTGTGTGTGTGTGTGTGTGTGTGAGATTGTGCGGTGCCATTTTTGTGGTGGCTCTTTTATGATTAGCAGAATGACTCCGAAAGTTAGGATGACCCGAGAAACATCCCATAAAAACCTGCGGCGGAGAATATTTTATGGACGACGTAAAATATTAGCACCACAGACCTGACCGCGTTATTACCATCCAGAATATTAAGAATGCAGCCGGATTTGTGACATATTGTCGGCTGTGATTAACGACATTGTGAACTGGTCGTCTTTGAATGCTACATGAGACTGTCACAGCCGATTGACGCCATGACATCACTGGGCTAACTCAGCAAAATATAAAAAATAAATAAATAAAAGCACAAAGAATTTTTTTTCCTGTCCCTGAGGACTGCAACATTGGTTAATCTGGAACAAATATCTCGGCTTGTGGTTGTGCGCAGCGTAGAGCATTATTACAACAAAGCAATCAGATCGGACGCAATTAAATGACGCTTTCCACCATACAGTAACAGACTGCCTCGACAGTCCAATCCTATTTATCATGGGGGATATGTTCCAGATCCACCAACGATAAATCTGCGATGTAGACCATATAAAACACTTGAAAAAATATATATTTTAAGCCCCTCTCATCAACACCTTTAAACACACTCTATTCAAATACACTTTTTCCCTTTGTGACGGTTCTCACTCTCGATGTCAAGAAATGGGAGACTGTCGTATAACATCACTCGGATAAAACGAAAAAAGACTTTTTAGTTCGCACATTTCTACTAAGAAGAAGCAAACCAGACTTTCTTCAAGCCGTTTGTCACTCGTCATTGGAGGTTTACGGTAAAACCGACGCGCATGTATGAAAAGGAAAATAAATGTTGTATATTTAACTACCTGAATGTTCAACCAAACGATATCTTAGCGCAAATATCGTCAAATAAAAGTCTGCTATCTTAATGCTAAACATCACAGGTGGTTTTATGTAGATTAGCATAGATTTTATGCTAATTATAAACCTTCCAACAGCTGCTACTTTAGCACACACATGCAGCAGCAACACATACAAACAGAATAAAACAATATTCGCAGGCATTTATTATTTCTGCTCTGCGAGAACGATGAATATTAGTGAATTTTATTTGGGAACCTTCTCTGACTCTTCCTTTTTTTTATTTTTTTTCAAACACTTTATTTTTATTGTGAAAGGATAACATATTACAGTGAGAAAGACAAATACAGTAATCAATTTCGTGAATCTGGGTGTACTCAGCAGGGGGACAACATGGACGCCTTCTAAAAACAATAATGACGTTAATCATTACGTTGGGACTAATAATAGGAGTAGGTATGTTATTGGTAATACTTTTGGGGGGAAATAGGTGATGTATGTGAAACTTATTCAGAACTGAAATTGTACTTGCAACAAACGACAGCTCGTAACTCGAAAACCTGTAAGTTGGGCCATTCGTAAGTCAAGGTAACATTGTATAAGAATAGTGAGGTTAAAAAAATAGTGCCTATATAGAGTGATGGACATCTATGTACAAAAACTTTTTTTTCTTTTGGGTACGTGTAACAGCCTGAGTTTGATTGTTTGTCATGATGCTAAAAGGAAAAAAAAGAAGCAATCAGTAAACGGAACACTGAGCTCCTATCGGGCCACTGGACCTGCCATAAATCATTGCCTTTGTCTGCCTCTCTGGGAACATAAAATAAAAAAAATAACACAGCTCATTTTTTTTCTCAGGATAGATTTGCTGATAGTTTGTTTTGGGTGTTTGGCGTTTTCTTGGCAGTATTGTTGCATGTTTTGGGAAAACACGTTGAAACGCAGCAAAAGGGCCAACAGAGTGAAACGTGGGGGGAAAAAAAGAGTTGGTCTATTGGAATGTAGCTAATTAAAGAAAGGGAGGCCTGGGGGGATCTTCTTTACGCAACCGTCAAAATGTTCGAATGTGATTCTGGCCCCACCTGGAGCACAGATGGCACAATACACATATTTCAATGATATTTTCCCATCATTAAAAAATAGACAAAAACATCTCTTTGTCTGTGAAATGTGTTGGCTACATTCCTCCACGCTAAAAACTAACAAATGTATCGCTGCTAATGACGACTCGCTTTCAAGTTCAGAGATGAATTAACCAACCGAGCTGGAAATGACTATGAGGGCCGTTCACACGGGCAGATTTATTTCGGACTTACTCCGAAACTGCTCCCCTCGAGCGTTCATATGTGCAACTTTGTTCCAGCGTAGCGCCCGAAAACACCTTGTTTCGGATCAAATTTAAACCACCTCAGGGAGGTGGTTTAAAAATGTGCTCCGGAACAAACGCTCGTTTGCAAAGCAGTACTGATGCAACTGTGCACGTATGAACGCAACTGGATTAAATTTGCTCCAGAGCAAATGTTCGCTTGCGGGGGAGTGGCCTCGCTACGCGTCAGAGGAGTCCATCCGGGTACTTGCCAACATGCATCCTGGGTATTTTGCGCTTCAAAACATGGCGGGTCTTTTCTCTCTCTCCTGCGGCGTCTGATTATCGACCACATCCTTGATTTCTCCGGAGAATAAGCCATTTTGTCACAAAGAAGGAGGGGAAATGGTACTTCCTTTTCCCCGCCTTCTTCTTTCTTTACGCATGCGCATGTTTTACTTCCGCATTCCTGTCGTTTTGTTCCGCAACAGGAACTGCCCGTGTGAAAGCAAGTGGAGCTGCGTCGATGCTGCTGTCGTGCTGTTACGCTCTGCGGCTTTGTACGTGTGAACGCTCCACAAAATTTGTTCCGGTGCAAAATTATATCGCAACAAAATACTCCGGTGCAGCGCCGAAATAAATCTGCCCGTGTGAACAGGGCTTAACTCGGATAAGCAAGAAAAATAACAACAACAAACAAAGTCAGATTACAAAAGGAGAACAAAACAATCAAAGAAGCAAGACCAAAAACGAGTTTGGATTCGGTCCACCTGCATCATCGAATAATTCAATACAACTTAATTTACTTTTTGCATATGTATGACAATGAATGTGTCAATGAATTTAACACTGACTGTTTGGTTGGCCACACGTCTGGATGACTTTTGGTATCAGGTAAGATTGGGGGAGTGGCGTCAGTTTGTTCGTTTCATTCTTTCAGGTGGTATCTCGGCTACGAATGCGTGTGACCTTTTCTGCACGTGTCGAATGCTGTTTATTCGTCAGGGTTCGTTCAATGTCGCAAATATGTTCACAAACAGGTTTACTTGTCAGGAAATCCACGTTCAAAATGATTCTCTTGGACATATTCAAAATGTCTTGGCGACAAGAAAGACTGTAGCAAGTAAAACTGTTGAATATTGTTGAGTGACGATGTATGCTATTGGCACTGCTGTTAAATGTTTGGTACTACTTTGTGTAGAAGGATACCATGTATGTTGTGGTTGATATAAATAAAAGGGGGTGGAGCTTCCCTGCAGTTCGCTTCTGACAGTGACGGTGCGCCGAGGCACGTTTCATGTCTGGTGTTTAGCAATTCAGTGGTTGCGACCACACAGAAAAAATAAGAAACGTCTGGTGCCTCGAACCGAGTGTAGTCACCAGCAATGATGCCTTCACATGACCAGCGAGAGACTTCCGCAGCTGTAGGATCAACAAATATGTCCAAAATTATCACAACAAGAAAAGACTGTTTCGGAACATCTTGCGAACACTTTTGCAACCTTTAGCTAGCCCTGATGAAAAGTCAACATTTGCTAAGTTTGTCAACGCTCATAAGCCTTCGCCTCTCCGTGAAGTATCAGCTCAGCTTTTGTTACTGTGTTTACTCGTCGGTTTGTTCATTCATTCGTCATTTGCTTGTTCTTTGTTTGTTAGTCGTGGTCTCGCATGAAACACACAGTGATTTCCAACTTTCGAAAAACAAAAGAAAAAAGAAACGTGAGTCACAGTGAGAAAGTGGCTCGCCCACCAGAGTGGAATCGTTTGGAAAAGTGACCAGACCAAAACGTGTGACCAGCAATCACGTGCCATTGTGTCGCCAAATTGGAGAGCTCTTCTTCTGATAGTTACGTGTGTGTGTTGCGTGCTTGTGTGCGCTTGTCTTGATTGTGTTTCAATAGCCACTGATTGATTGCAGCAGCACCAAACACAACAATCGGGGGGGGAAAAAGTGCAATCTCAGAAACAAACAAAGTCGAAGCAACAACAACACTCAAGGTGCCTTTTATGTTTTAGAATCATCACCAGCTTTGTGTAATTTGCTCTGTAGCTCTGTATAGTCGAAATTGCGTGACCGTTTAAGACTCAGGAGCGATCACATCACGTTTGCATCAATGACATCGCTGTGCTTTTAAACCATCCAAAACGTTTTTTGGTGTGCTGTTAGTTATTTCTTTTTTTTTTGTTTTAATTTGCATATACATAATTGCTGAAGTGCCATCACGCACAGCAACTGAACCCCTCTCAAATACAGAAACACTCTAATATGCACGTCTGAAACGCTCTCGTTCATACTTTTGGTGATTCCCAAAGAATATTAAACAATATTGTAAAGTGCACGGTGTGTGATTTTGGCAACTATACAGCATAAATCTACATTGTAAAGGTAAACTTGAGACTTAAAGGTCACGCTTCTGTGTTTTCAGGTAAAGCACATGAATATATTTTTTTAATGCAGCGTTGATGAAGCCACTTTACATAATCCATAAACAACCTTGCAAGATGAAAGGTGGAGAAATGCAAAAAGAAGCTCGTTTATTGGGCCAATGGGGCTGCAGGGAAGAAGAAGGAAAAAACGCACGAGCCGACTTAATTGCTGTTAGGAAAATATTTGCTTTTATTTTTGCTAGAAATCAGGAGAGGGAATGTTAGAAATGAATGGCAATTTAAAGATGTGGCAGTCCATCTTGAACCGCAGGGGGATTTTATTTTGGGGGGGGGGGTGGGGACAGGTTGAGATGTGGAACCTCTCATTTCCACTGAGCTAAAATCCAATTTCATGCCAAATGTACTGACTGTTAGGAGTCCCCCCAAGAAAGTGCTTTTCGTAGTACAGGAGGTCAATTACGCCTGCTGAGATGCTCTCAGGCCTGTAAGGAAGAGTGTGATGAGATCTCATTTTTCATGCTTTTAAAAGGCAACAACAAATGACGCCGGCACGTGGCTCACAATGACGCCACACGCTCACAGAGAAAGTGGAGAGAGGGGGTATGGTGATCATGCAGAGCCTCCTAGCGTTTAAAACCAGCAAGTGACCTACAAAAAATTATTCATGACAACAACAAAAAATATTCAGTGCACATTTTGCAAGGGCTGGAAAAAAACGTGTGGTGAGAAAAAGGTGACATGTTTTCATCAATTAATACAAGTGGAACAAAATACGATTTTGTTTACCAATAATGTGGTAAAATGCTGATTTCTAATTGTGAGTTTTTCATGCCAAAAGTGTGCATAAGTCACTCCAGCTGACAGCTATTCTAATGATTCTTTTTGCGTCGTCCTCTGTGAAACAGGAAGTAGCCTCAACACAAATAATGTAATGTAGGATTTTTTTTAAAAACGTTTTTTTGTTTTATTGTATAAAGTAATGGCAACATAAATTCTAAATTCTAAATCTAATCTAAATATTGATATTGACATAATGTAATTAAGTGTAGAGAATGAAAAATAACAAAGTCCAGTTTTCTTTTGGTTTTGTTTTCTCTCCAGAGGTGTAATTGATGATAAAAATGTATTTTTATTCTGGTGTTTAAGTCCATTTCAGATTCCCATTATACTTTTTTTTTTTTTTTTACTTAAGGGGCCAAATCAGTACTTTGACCAGTCTTTTCTTTTTTTTATATCAGTATCTCTATTTCGACAAAAGAACAGAGTGTCACTACTTTTACACACTCTGAAGTATATCCAGTGACATCCACTGCTTCATTCTTGTCAGAGCGCACACTGCTGAAATTGCACCAACATTACAATGACAATGTCACCATAGCACACTTCGCGCTCATCCGTGCAATCCGCTGCCAAGGGAATCCGATCCAATCCTTTTTTCCTCCCACGTTGATGCAAGCAAGATGAGCGGGTTCAGGGGCATGGTAGCGGTGGTGTGGGTTGGGGTTCAGTTGGTTCCAGGGGTTACATTTTATCCAAAGGATTTCTATGACAAAGCCGAACAGGCGTGACCTTGGGGCCCGAGATGGGGGCCCAGGAGTGGCGTACCCCCTTTTCTCTTGCAGGTCACCATCCATCACGCCCGTGCCGCTTAATCATGTTGATATAATCACGCCTGAGGCTAATCGGCTAAAATGAGCACATGCAGGATGAACTGACAGTGAACTGATTATCTCCGAATCAGAGTTTCTTGAGCTGACCCTTGTTCCGAGTATTTTTGGGACCAAAGCACACTTGTTGAAACAATAGGACTGCTCTGTTTAGAATCACTCCCTATCCACAATACGGGACAGTGGTACCTTAATTTACGAATGACCTGACTTAAGTTTTTTTTTAGACTTTTTCGAGATCCAAGTTATTGTTCAGCCGAATTTTTGCTTTGACTTGGAGATACAAGCTGTTGATGGCAGCACTGAAGTCATCTTAAGTCAGGTCACAACAGAGTAGTTTGGAAGCTAGTGAATATTTCTTCCGTAAAAGTTTTTTTCCACTCCCAGTTGAAGTTTGCTTTAAAAAAAAAACACAACAAAACGTAAAACAAAGATGTGTATTTAAAACAACTGCATAGCTTTGCTTTCGGAATGCTAACATACAACGGAAAACGGCATATACGGCCTAAGGACTGCCATCGCAGTACTTATTAACCTTTAAACAACAGATATTTGAACGCAAACGATAGCAACACTTGTGGACAGACAATATACCACTTGCAGGCATATATTCTTCATCCTTTGCACACTGACTCATTTACCTAGTCACTGACGGTAGTCGTGAAATGTTTCTTCATATCTGTCTGCATACCACCTCATCATTGAAATGATGGCATTACCGTTCATTTCAATGGGTAAAGATGATTTGCGACGTGAGAGTTTTGAGTGATGAGCATGGTCATGGAATATTTTCAACTCAAAAGTCAAGGCACCACTGTATACAGTAATTGTTGTAAATTTCGGCTTGGTTAAGTCGTGACCGAAATACAGTGAAGCACGGAGGATAGGGACCGAACCCCGCTGCAAATTGCAAAAATCTGCAAGTAATTGAAGCCTACCAATTAGATTTGTAATTGCCATTAAATACCACGAGATGGCAGCAAAGCACCTTTTTTCTTTTAGACAAGTCTATGGCTTGACAAAAATGAAGCTCTTCCCCTTAGTTCAACATAGTTGGTTGGTACCAAGATGCCAGCAAATGTTACCAAAGCAATATTTTTCAATTAGACATGGCTCTGGCCTGAGTTGTGAATCACAGGTACAGTTTTCATCCATTCAGATTCCAGTCTCTTTGTGTTGCTATGCCGATGTGATCTGCCCAGGGTCTTCAGAATCAGCAGTGCTGGCCCATGACTTAATTTAAACAGTATTAGCAATGGGACTGTTTCAGATTTCAGAGTTGTCCTCACAGGGCCAAAGCGCACTAAATGACATCAGCATTTTCCGTCCTTTGAGTGGTTGATCAGAGCAAGCGAAATGACAAAATTAGTAAAGCATTTCTAAAAAGTCTGACAAATACTATGTATTTTATTTCATTGTTTTATATTGTAATTTTGTATAGTATTGACGGGTGGTATAATTGTGACAAGTCCATGATGCTATTATTAACCCTATGTTGCATACGGGTTACTTACAGTAACCACAACTTTAACTCATATTGGTTATTCAAGTTACCAGTTTTAGTTTTTAAATCCACCGCGAGATGTCACTAGCGTGCGCAACAGCGGGAGGAAAAGGTGAAAGAGGGTCCACAAAATGTTGAATAATTTCTATCCGTGAGATGAAAAGGTCCAAATACCCTATTGTACTTGTGCAGAAGAGTATATAGAACATATAGAACACAATAAATAACAGTTTCTATGTGTTACCTATCAGTACTGCCATGCTTTTTGGCAAGGTAATTGTAGTGACCATTATGCACACAAGTACCCCCCTATTATTTATTTTTTTCCCAAAATTGTGAATTTATTATGATATTTGGCCATAATCTACCCTAAATTTAAAAACAAACCACAATTGAATAACTCCTGCAGAAGCCATGCAACATAGGGTTAACATGTGGATACAATTGGGTCAGTCCCCACTGAAGGCCCAGGTAACACACCACCAGAAAATGTAATACACCAGTCAGCAAAAATGTATCCCCTAAACCCAAATGTATATAAACAATGACTCATGACATTGATGTGTTTGATTAGGAACAATGAAGCATGACATCTCATTTGTTTTGTTTCATTTTGTTGAGAGTCATTGAATAAAAAAAGGCCGTGTTAAGGCCCTGTTTGGATTTGTGGATTGAAGCCAGCCATCGAGCAATTTACCCCATAGTTTTTTAATCTTCCCCTCAGGCGTTCCCGCAGATCTCAGAGGATTTTGTAAGGAAATCCTGATGAAGGGAGTGGAATAAAAAGAATCCCGGTAACGCGTTTCCTCTAACTGCATGCCTACTAATCTCCACTCGTACAAATGGAGCACGAGCACTCATGAAAGATCCACAACCAGTCGAACATCTCTAGGTCATGTTGATTGCTGTTATAAGTGCAAAGTAACTAAGGTCTTAATTTATGTTTAATCATTTCGGACAATGTGTTCCAAAGTGTCCGTTTTTGTTCGATTGCTTCATGAAGTGTGTGAGTGCCCCCCAGGGGTGTGTGAAATGCAAACTAATGTGGAGAATAATTTTTTTTCTTCACAAAATAAAACGTTTAACAGCTCTAAATTGGATTTTTGACATGTTTGGTAGGAGCATCGGGGCATGCGCCAACTCTGTAAGTGTATGTTCAAAGGGGACGCATGGATTAAGAGGTACAGGATGGGCTGGATCGATCCGTGAGAAAATCCACGCAAGCACGGGGTGAACACGCTAACTCCATACAGGAAAGGAGGAGCATGGGTTCAAACCCCCATCCTCATAAGTGTGAAGCAGATGTGTTAACCATTAGGCTACCGTAGTGCCGCCTCAAATTGACCTGTTGACCTTCATTTAAACACACAAACAATTGTGCTAGTTTTTGGGGTTTCCTTTTTCTTTTGTGTTTCTTTTCAGAGGTTAATACATATAGTGTGTTCCATTGATCCACGAACACACACACAGCCGACCCCAATTTCACACACAAACTAAAGTGTTCTGTTTTGGACGGTTCAACATACAGCAGGTAACATGGTCCCATTAATATAATTTATGCTATTTAACACACAAACAAACAATCTTTTTTTCCCTCTTTTTTTTATGGTTAATCATCATGCAGTGGGTCACACTGGCCCATGAACACAACAAGACTGCCAGGATCTAGCACAGAGATGTGTTTTTTTATGACTGAAAGCATCAGGTCACACTGACCCACACAAACACACATACAATTTACCTCAATTTAACATACAAACATGCTTATTTTGGGTTTCTTTTTCTTTTTGGGGGGTGACCGATGTAGTGGGTCAATCTGACCCATCAATACACAGACACACAAGTGGGACCAATTTGATGGTTTCTATTTTGGGGTTATGTCTTGGGATGGAATGTATTGTGGATGAACGGACTGCAATCAACTTGAGAGGTTCCACTCCAAGTGTCCCAAAAATAAATATTCAGATTACAAGTCATATATTTGTTTCTTAATCTATGAAGTGGAATTGATTTGCATACTAGCATTGATCACGCTACATATTTCTACCTTTGCATTTAGGCTGGAATAAATCCACATTACCTTACAATCAAAGTACACTTACATACATTTACAACACTGTTAAGAGGTCTACATGATCCACAACGACAGTCATGTGCTTGCAATTATCTGGTTGAGCTTTAGCTGCTACGCATTAAATGTAATCAGGGCCTCGTCAAGCCTCTACGCCTTGCGGTGACCCCCCCGGAGGCCTTTCCGCGTAGCAGCCGTCGCAATTAAAATGGAAATGTGGGGATGTAAAAGTTGAAACATCAGCCCGTCCCTGCGGTGTGAGTCAATGCAGCGGTGAGTACGAGTCCAGTGTTGGGCGGGGAGGGTCACCTTAGTCAGTCACGTCGCCTTGAATGAAGGAAATAGTTGGCCCAGGACACCAGTATCACTGATCAGCATGAAATTGGGCGGACATGTCTGTCATAACAGAACGCAGCAATAAGTCTCCGTACTTATAAATTAAATTCATCAGGAAGTCTGCCATTTTGGTTTGAAGCAGCAATTTTGGGCAAAAGCTTGGGCTCCTACCTTATAAGAAAGTTAGAAAACGTCAGAAAAACAAATATAACACAGATACCAGTTTCACCAATCGACATAAAATTGGGTGTAGACGTCTCACGTAAAAGGGGGCACCAAAGAGTCTCAGAGCCCAAACTGAACAGGAAGTCAGCCATTTTACTTTGAAGCAGCCAATTGGGGCAATTCCAGTGCTTGCACTTTAAAGTTAGGAAAAATAAATAAATAAAAATCAGCACTGGACACCAGCTTTCCCGATCAGCTTGTCAGTGGGGGGACATTTCTGTCATGATGAGAAGCACCAAAAAGTCTCAATAATGTCCCAAAATGGAGAGGAATGCCATTTTGGTTTAAAGCAGCCATTTTGGCCAAATGTCAACGCTTGTATATTTTGGCAAACTCTGACTAGGTAATTCACTCAATCGAAAGGAGGTATCCTTAACAGATGTGACACTGAATTGCAGAGGGCGTCCTCAAAATGTTCTGATTACTTTGAGAACTAGCCATTCGCTGTTGCTTTGATTATGGTTATACTGTATTTAAAATGATGATTTTTGTGGCAGGATAGTCTTTTCTGTAATTATAGTGAAACCTTTAAAGTACAAACCAATAGTTAATCTGGTAGACCTCCATTTTGGTCAGACTTGGAGACATTTTTACCCATTGGAAATAATTGAAAAAATAACATTCCCATTCAATATCTTGAAGCTTAGCAGCTAGCACCATGTACAATGCAATCAAATGACTACAGTATGCAGAGAACTTAATCAAGAGTCTGTATTTATTGAGCTAGCGCAATTTGAACTATAAAATATGTATTTTGAAAAAGAAAAATCCAATTATGTACATTTTTCTTTTTCAGTTTGAGGGTTCCACATCCCATGACATGAAAGTTGGGCCATCAAAATCTCCTGCATTCCCACCAGCCAAGCATGCAGACGCGGTGACATAACATGTCTTAGCTCGGTGGCCTGCTTGCTTCTGGAAAAATGTGAACCGAGGAGGTGGATGAGGAGGCCTGGAGTGTTTTTGGACGTTTTCACATCGATTCACAAAGCTTCTGAATGTGTGTCATACAGTGTAAAAATATGGGCCCACAATACACTGATGCTTTGTGTGAACTGCAGCAGTACGAAACCAAAAACAGTAGTGCCAATTTGTCGTTCGCCATAAAGGCCAGAAGTGTTTTCTCTTCTGGTCTTAACACCATCAAAAACACTGACCTGCAGTTGCAACCTAAATTCCAATATTTTTTCTATATTCCCAAATGTCTATTCTGTTTGGTTAGTGTTTTTCTTGACTACACCTTCGTGTTTGTGGATGGCTGATCTTTTTTTTCTTTTTTGTCCAATCAGAATTCGGCCTCTATGTGTTTCCATGTCAATCTAATTGTGGGCCTTCATAATTAGTTGTGCTGGCACATGGAAATCAAACTCAATAAGGAATAAGACTATTTCTTGAACCAATCAGATTTTTAATTCGTCCTACATGACCCACAATAATGTCAGCATTTCTCCATTCTCTGATCAGTTCGTCAGACCAAAACTATTGATTGTGAACTCTTGCTTTTACATTGTCATCTGCAAGCAGCTAGCTAGCCAGAGCCGACCTTATGTGTGAGTCTGATACAGGCCAAAAGGACTGGATCTGATTGTTTTTATCAGATCCAGTCTGATCCAATCCATAAGACCAAAGTACAGTACATAATATATACTCAGCTTAATTATCATTACATAATTTATTTTATGATTAATCAAAAATGATTTCTTGCAGCTTTACAATGTTATATTTTCCTTTGGGGGACCGGATTAATTGTTGTACAGTGAATGTGGTATTTTTGGATTTCAATATCAAGCAAATTGCATCGACGTAGTAGTAACAACGTTTAGAGTGACATAAAGGATAACATCTGTATCGAGTAGTCAGTAGTCCATTAGCGCTCTCGAGTAGCGTTGGTCTCGGCAGTGGTGCGCGGTCCCGCCTGCACTCTATCTTGTCGGGAGCGCGCAATCGGGGGCGGTCCGGTCCAGAGGCTTACCTCCTCTCCTCGCTTCTTCTTCGTCTTGTTCTTGTTCTCAATGCTGGTTGCTTTCTGCTTTTTTCTCGCTGCCTCCACCACGCGAGTTTAAAGAGCAAAAGGACGTCCGGGAGCGAGTGAAAAGACGGCCGTGTTCTTGAGGATCCCCGTCTCTTCGAATTTTTTTAGGGGGATTAAAAATCACGCCGAATCGCAGCGTTGACGGCCGAGCGCCATCAGGTAAACACTGTAAAGTCGAAGCGAATGTCCCGTAGAAAGTGCTTTTTACTTCTTCTTCAATTACCACCGGGGAAGAGGAGAGAGTGGAGGTGGATGTGCGGGGGACGAGCCTCCCTTTGTGCGGAAGAGTCAGGGTCACAATGTGGACGCTCGACGGACGGTCGCCTCAGCCGGCCTCGAGCGTCGCCCCCCACCCCCCTCCACCGTCGTCTCTCTGACAGAAACGCCTTCTTTTATGCGTCTTTTCGTTAAGTTTCCAACTCTGAGGCCTGCTCTCAGCCACCCCCTTCCACCGTCTGTGTTTAAACCCCCCAGCAGCGATGTTGTAACGCACCCTACTTTTAGCCTTGTAGCTAGCTCCCCTGTGACGTTTAGGGACGGCTCGGTTTCCAGCCTCCGCTCGACCCCCATTGTGTGTTGTTGCCCCCACAATGCGGTGGCTCCGGCGCTTGTGAGCGGCGTAGGGGACTGTCGAGAACCTTGACCGACCGCGGTGCTTGTTTTCTTGGCATCGTAACCCCCCGACGTGCATCGGTGCGGCTTTCGTTCCATTAGAGTGCCGACATCTACCACTGCTATGAAACGCCCCCTCCGCCGGAAAAGGCGAGCTTGTTGTCTCTCCACTTCTCCATCCAAACACTTAGACTCATTTGAATATACCATAAATATACAGATACGCCTGTGTTTTCACATCCTTCGTGTAATTCACACGACACACGTCCGCGTTGAAGCCATGTTTTTGTCGCCCGCTAAGGGGCTGCGATTGGCGTTAATGACGCCATCGCGGTGGCTTGGCTAATGTGTCACGAATGCTTTGTTGAGTTACCTTTTAGCTTACATCTTACAGCTGTCCAAAGATAACTACACAACATTACATCTATAGAAATAAAGAAATAGATCTATGACAAGAGTTGTTCCCAAACCCATCACTGGGTTGCAAAATAATGGAGATTTTCAAAGTTGCAAACTTTTCATGCAGATTAACGGAAATGCGTGGGAATACAGTACAGGTAAATGAGTAATTTTCGAAATTGCAGGTAAGGACGTGCTTTGTATAGCACACTTCATGTACAAGACCATTACATTAAGGTGATTTAAATAAAGCATCAGTCAAGATAAATTAAGAGTTACCATGCAAGTCGTGATTAAAAGAATTAAAGGACAAATACACGAGAATGCCGCACTAAACAATGTTTCCAGCCCAGATATGAGCCCTGTTCACACGGGCAGATTTATTTCGGCGCTGCTCCGGAGTATTTTGTTGCGATATAAATTTGCACCGGAACAAATTTTGTGGAGCGTTCACACGTACAAAGCCGCTGAGCGCAACAACACGAGTACAGATCGGGACAGCTCCACTTGCTTTCACACGGGCTGTTCTGTTGCGGAACAAAACGACAGGAATGCGGAAGTAAAACATGCGCATGCGTAAAGAAAGAAGAAGCGGGAAAGGAAGTATCATTTCCCTCCTTCTTTGTGACAAAATGGCTTCTTCTCCGGAGAAATCAACAATGTGGTCGATAATCAGACGCCGCAGGAGAGAGAAAAGACCCGCCATGTTTTGAAGCGCAAAATACCCAGGATGCATGTTGGCAAGTACCGGATGGACTCCTCTGACGCGTAGCGAGGCCACTCCCATAGCGGCGTTTGCTCTGGAGCAAATTTATTCAGTTATGTTCATACGCGCACATTTGCTTCGTACTGCTTCAAGAACGAGCATTTGTTCCGGACCAAATTTTTAAACCACCTCCCTGAGGTGGTTTAAATTTGGTCCGGAACAAGCTGTTTTCGGGCACTAGTCTGGAACAAAGTTGCACGTATGAACGCTCGAGAGGAGCAGTTGCGCAGTAAGTCCGGAATAAATCTGCCCGTGTGAACGGCCCTATAAATGAACTGACCATTTGAGCAGACCTGGGGTATTCAGGGGGTTTGTTTCACAGGTGAAGACCATAATAAAACTTCTTCATGTTCTTTGGGGTATTCAGGGAGTTTGTTTCACAGGTGAAGACCATAATAAAACTGCTTCACGTTCTTTGCTTCTGGTTCTGGGAACACACAATAGAGTTCCAGACAACCTGATGGGTCTGGCTGGATGCTTTACAGGATACTAATACATTTTGTGTGAATTTAGGTTCAAAACCATTTAGAGATTTATAGACCAACAGCAAGATTTTAAAATATATTCTTTGCCTCAAGGGAAGCCACTGTAGTGATTTACAGACAGGTGGGATGTGGTCCAGTTTACTGGTGTTTGTAAGAACTCTGGGGGGCAGCGTTTTTGGATCACCTGCAGCTGCTTGAGTGATGATTATTTTTTTAAAGACACGTAAAGACACATACAGTCATCTAGTGGAATGAAAATCAAAGCATGAACAAGGATTCTATGTGTCTTGTTGAGACAGAAAGGCCTTAAATCGAGCTATGTTTTTCAGTGGTTGTTAAAATTCAGGTCTGAGTCAAGACAGAACACCCCTAATTTGAGCTATGTTTTTCAGGTGGGAATAGGCAGATTAGTAATGGATGATAATGTGGTTGTGAAAATGCAGGTCAGAGTCAATAATTACACCAAGATTTCTGGTTTCCAGGTGAGTGCTGAGCTTGGATCTTTCATATTTGGGGCCACTTCTGTCTCATCTGGATTGAGCTGGAGAAAATTCTGGACCATCCACTAATAGATTTGGTGAATACACCTAGTTAATGTAAACAAAGGACTGTAGTCATATGATGACACTGAAATGTAAAATTGCATGTCATCCGCATAAGTATGACAAAAGACGTTGTGGTGCTCCATAATCGGAGCAAGGGGAAGCATGTAGATATTAAACAGTAATGGTCCAGGAATGGATTCTTGTGGAACACCGCATGTGATCTTATTTCGCTCACTCATGACTACCAGTTGAGACAAAGTAATCCGTGTCTTGCAAGTACTGGAAGGTTTTCGCTTGAATATAGATGGGTACAATTGATTTTTCAGCATAATTCTAACAAAAACAACTGGATTTCATGCAAGTAGTGTTAGGCTACTTTGATTTAGGAGTGCCCCAATTTACAAATATTTTGAGGTACCAGCTGTAGCTCGGTCAATTTATTTTATTTCTTTATTTTTGATCATGTATTTTTGCTTTGCGTTCCAAGTCATATTTTGAGGTTCAAGCAAACTTCAGATAGGCCGCCGCTCTAGTGAAATGGAGAAAAAAAAATGGAGCAGTTAAGGTACTGCAGTGCCTTCACATGTGGGCAAGTAGATGACAAAAAGTATCTATTTATGCTTAAATATGATACATTTCCATTCAATTACCCTCAACTCCTAATTAATTCCCATGTTATTGTATAACCTGTTATAACGACGTTGCATATTTGAGGATTTAGAGTGCAACAACTCTATAGGTGTGTACGTTTCAAAGACTGGAAATTAAATAAAGGTCTCAAAGGATTAGGCCGCAGGGGTAATGGACTCCGGTTCCTCGAGAGCTATATCCTTCCTTTTTTTAGATCTCTCCCTACTCCAACATACCTGCCGGTAATTCAATTCATCATGATCGTTTCAGACTTTGACAGAGCTTGCTGATGAGCTGACTGTTTGAATCGGGTGTGTTGAAGTAGAGAGAGATCTCAAACAGGCAGGATATGGCTCTCGAGAACACCGGAGCTCCCTACCTCTAGATTAGGGTGTACTAAAACACTCGCGTTTTGGCGGGGTTGGATGTTTGCAGAGTGAGAGGAGCACACCACTGCTATCAGGGCGTTACTTTTCCGAACTTGAAAAACACAAGCAAAGGTGGAAAACCGGTCTCAAAACAACTATGGTTTGGATTAAGATGCTAAAACAGGCATTGTTGGGTTGGCATAGGGTGCACCAACTCTGTCTTGGTATTGAAGGGGGTGCAGGTCTTAAAAAGTCAGGTAAAGACTGATTGTTAGTGCACACGCAACCATTTTCAACATAAACCCGAACTGACATTTAACGATGTTGTGACGGTACCCTGGCGTGACAAGAGTCATACGACTTGATGTTTTTGTGTTGTTTGTCTTTCTCCTCCTCATGCAGGGCCCCACAATGTCCAGTGAAGTGCAGAGACCGGACGACAGCCCCAGCACCAGCGGTGGCAGCTCGGACATCGAGCAGCGCGAGTCGTCTGTACCGACCGAGCAGGAGCGCGAGCAAGCGCAGCCCAAAAAGAAGGAGACAAAGATCTCGAGTAAAACCGCTGCTAAACTGTCGACGAGTGCCAAGAGGTAAGACCCCCCCGCCCCTCTCCCTCCCACCACCACCAGCACCTCTTCCTACCCCCCGTCCTCCTCTTGTGTGGGGAGTACACTGGGTTGTTTGCTAAAATGGTGCCCTAAGGGTGTGAAGCTGTGTAAAAACCACTGTAGTCCCAAAGGCATTGTCATTTCAAGCATGCCTGCTTTTCAGCGTGCCTATAAACCTTCTTTTGAATGGAAATAACACACGCACGCACCCATGAATGGCGCTTCATTAAACAAACTTGTTAAAACACAATTTTTCAAGTATTCTTTAGCATTTGTTGTCATTCTCTAGCTGTCAAGAAGTTTGAGACTATCCTGTAACACCACTTTAAGGACTTGCTCGCACACGTCTTGAAATAAGAGCCCAAGCGTGCTTGCTTCAAATTGTTTTGGTCACTCTCGAGTGAAGTGCTCACAAAAACTGACGCATGAAACACAGGAGGATCAAATTTTGTCGAGGTAAACACCAAAATGTTCAACCAAAACATAGCAGTTTGTCTAATGAAAGTCTGATAACTTGGTGTTTTCCAACTTTGATTGTGCCAAGGCATATTCGACATTAGAAAACTCAAGGCACACGGCTGAACAAGAATATCATTAAAAGATGACACACGGGTTAATTACTGTACATTCCGCCATCTAATGACATAAAGAGCAGCAGAAGCCTGTCAACAAACATCACTGGCATAGATGGATGATCAAGTCTATCAATATAAATTGTAGTAAATAATAGATTCTTGGACCGCTTAAGTGAAATTAGGTTCTTTCCTGCGGCACATCTGATGATCTGTCAGACACAGTAATGTGCCACAGCACACTTGTTGTCAATCACTGTGCTAAATCAATGCTAACATGTACAGTGTTCCCCACATATACACAATTCGCTTTTCACTGACTCATTTAATCAGTTTTTTTTTGTGCTTTGTTATTTGCAAAAAAACAACCAAACACATACCGTCGTTCATTTTGCGCTCAATGCGAAGCCTTGTCAAATCTAAAAGTATTGTTTTCGTTCCATCACGTGGCATCTTCGTGCTATGTTGAAATAAGTTGAGGAGCTTCATATAGTGCTTTGGCGGCATGTTGGTCCCAAGGAACTATGTTGTAGTTGAGTTGAGGAGCTTCATGGTCATGTTTTGCTGCTGGCTTGTGGCATCTCTTTGTCTCTTGAGGGTCAGCTACTCATGGATTTGCACCAGTCCAGAAATGCTATTGATGGGTTAAAATCTAAGATTTGTAATATAAACTCCAGCTACTTCAACACACAGACAATAAATACAAACACAACATCCAGTACCGACAGGCAAACATTCTCTATTCTTCTGTGGGGCGAACGACTATTACTGCAGCTTAGTGGATCTTCCTCATGCTTTTAATTTTCCACGATGCAGCAGCGGTGCCGAGGATGATCCGCAATATAACGGACACAAGAGAATGCAATTCTCCCGTGCTTCTCTTTCAAAACAACCACAATGGCGGAATTGGGCAAAATTCTTTCTATTCACCAGACTTGAAAGCCAAAAGTAGGTCCACCGGGCTTGAAAGCTTCGAGTGGCCTTCGAGGCAGAGACGTTAGGCTGCAATTCAGTTGATATCGAGCGACTAACTGTGCGTTGCTTTCTTTCTGAATGATGTTCTGATCACATCGGCGTCATCGCGCGCAGTTTTTGGCACATGTGAAAGTGTCCTCAGTGAAGATGATGTGACGAGGACTGGCTCGCCACTTGATCCGACATCTGTTTTGAAACTCCACGTCAGCAGATGGACATGATTTGGATTTGAGGTTTGATCATGACAATAAAATTGCATCGTGACGCAATATTTGACAAGGTAGTCCATTCATGCGGTTTTGTTTTCAGTATTTGACGTTCCTGGTGTAATAAGAAGTGAACAGCTGTTGGTACAAACAATAATAAAAACCCAAGAGTACTTTTAACTTGGATAAAAGGAATGACTTGCACATGGTAAAACTGGGCGCTTTGAATGTGAGCTTTGTTTTCAAATGCTTGCTCTTATGTGGTGATTTGAAATTTCTTGAGCTATGTTGTTTTGCATTTCACTGTTTTGTTTGAACTTTTTAATCCCGATTTTATTTTATTTTTTTCTTGATTTTATTGATTTCTTGATTTTCATCTGTTCTTTGTATGTTTTCATTATTTCTGTGTAAAGCACTGTGGCTTTGCCTTATATGTGAATGGGGCTGTGCAAGTGCATACAGTACTTGCCTTTCGTTGCCTAAACGTTATCCCTCCATGCATCCATCCACCCACCTATTCAAGCCAATGTTGCCTTCAGGTACATTTTACATCTCAGTTTTTGTGACACTTAAAAGGACATTGTTTCGAAAACGTCCTGGAATCCCATCCATCCAGTTCGGTGTTGTTTTCACAAACAGTCCTAAATCACAGTTTTGCCCTCACAAGGCCACTGAGATGTTTTCCTAATGTCTTTAAGCTCTATCTAGACACCCATCCATGCATTGCCTTCACGGAAAGTTTGAAATCGCAATTTTCCCTGTCACAAAAATGGCAGCGATTGTTGCAAAAGACATTCGAATGGATTTTACCTCACCTGATGAGTAAAGTACCGGTACCTGTCGATCCAGCCCTCTACAAGTGTATTCGCTTTGGAGTTGTTGTCAACAAAACAATCACCTCAAACAGAGCGCATGTATCCGTTTAGCTTTTCTGACAACTCTATTCAAAGTGTTAAGTGCAAACCTGATGGAAAGCCACTAAAACTAACACCAAAACGACTCTTTTGTTTTTCTTCCCAGGATTCAGAAGGAGCTGGCTGAAATTACATTAGACCCTCCTCCAAACTGCAGGTGAGCTGCTCTTATCTGCTCCCTGATGATTGCTTTGCTGATGGACAATGCTGATGGTTGTGTGTGTGTGTGCGCGCGTGCGCCTTTTTCTCAGTGAGAGCGTAGAAAAAAGAGCTGCGGTGTCACCTTTTAAAAACCGTTTCCATTCTTGTATGCCCCCCCACCTACCCCCACCTCCTCTGTTCGGTGCAGTCGATGCTTATTGTTTGATGTTTACTCTCTCTCGGACCTTTTGAGGGCGAGAGATGTTGCCGGCGCGCCACATGCGGCGCATCCGTCATCCCCCTCGGGGATGCCGCGAAGGACGGAGCTGTTTATCAGCTTCCGTGACGCCATCATTGATGCCGCCTTTGTTGGTTTAGTTTGACGAGATGATGGTGGTGGTGGGGGTTTTTTTCTGGCTTCGGTCCTCAGGCGCCAGTTTGTAGTCTTCTGACCGTTTACTGTCTCGTCTATGGCGGGAAACACAAAGACGGTGGTTAATGAGATTAATCAAAGACGCGATGCGTACAAAGACAATTAGTCTGAAGTGGTTACCATAAATGTCAGTTAGGTCTTCATTGTCTTTGATATATTTTGAGTCATTTGCCGGATGCATCAAAGACACCATATCACAATTTTTAAGGAGACTTTATTGTTGTTTCAAACGAATGTATTGATGTTTTCTGGCTTTTCACCTGGGGTGTCAGATAACAGTTGTCGGGCCGTTGACTGCCTTGTTTACAGTGTCAAATTGCTTTTTATCAAATCATGGCTATAGATTTCATCAATGCATGTTGGCAGTGATGAATTACTCTTTGATATGTACCCAAAAAATGTACACCAGATTTATTTGCAAACAATAAGGAGAGTCCGTTGGGTGTGTTTTGGGTTGGAGAGAATGGTGATGTCCTCTGGCTTTGTTCGCGTGGGGCCACTGGCGGCCTTCTTCTTGCCGGAAACCAGAAATTGTTTCACTGCAGCTTCTTCAAAGAAACAACATTGTATACAAAATGAATGTCTACAAAAAGTGCAAAATATTCCGAGTTATCAAAGACATAATCATTGACGTGATGTGTACCAAAACACAGACAAACACTTTTCAAAGACTCAGCATTTGAGTCTGACTTTCAACATACATTGGGTTAATTGAACACGATATGCTTCGGTGTTTACGTTCAATTATTCCATGATGGACTCTAATCTATTTTAGACCCCCCCCCTTTTTTCCCCTTTTTTTGAGAATAAAACAAGGTTGGCTCACATGAAGGATTTGGTTTGAGGAAGTCATTTGAAGGTAAAATAATCGCCAGAGGAGATTTTGCAGTCTTGGGAAGGGGGTGAGGGGATAGTTGCTCGGGAAACAATTAAGCTTCCTCAAGATAATCCCTTTACGTGTGTGGGGGTGGGGCAGCGGGGTCATGTAATAATTACGCTGCGGTAATATATGTGACGACAACAGTGGTGATGGAGAGGAGCGACATTTTCTCAGGCGCTCGTTTAGTATGCTGTTCACTTCCCGCTTTTTTTTCCCCCGGACCGAGCTCGCTTGAAAGGTTATTCATTTGAGCGGCTGCGACAAATGGAGTCACAGGCTGTTGGCCTTCTTCAGGAGGCAGGAAGGAGAGCGGCGCTAAAGACATCCACTTGGGTGCGTTCCACAAACGCAGCACCGGCCGGGTGGGTGGAATGGTGGGAGGGTATGGGCTGGGCTGGGGGGGCCACTTGATTTATGTCATCTCCACTGCCGTGCCTGCCACCTCGTTACCACACTGTCTTCAGTTTAATCTGCGGAGAGTTTCACCTTGCCTTGTTGTGCAGATGTGTCGTTATTTAATGAAGTGGATGTGCTCATTCAGTGGGTCTCCACTGTTGTCATGCTGAAATTCATAATTTGCTATTGTTCAAAAAAGTCATGACCCTAATAGAAGTTAAGAGCCATAAAAGAAAACGTGCTTTGGAAGACGCATGTCGTGTTGTGATTGATCTTTAGCGACCCCTGCAAAGTTTTTTGCATTTTTTTTAATGGTTTTTTACAGAACAGTAGACAGACATATATTATTGAACCAATCCCTACTTATTCGCGTAAATCCCCGCTTACTCGCACTGTTTTTTTTTTAAAGCCAATCCTCCACTTTTTTGCTTTTGTCCTTTTTGTTTCCCATAGCATTTATAAGGGAGCATCACTTATTGACAGATTTTTGCTGTTCGTGGTCTAGCCTGGGTTTGGATAAGATGAAATGTGTTTTTAAGTTTGGCAGAAGGTAACGAAAAGAAATGCTCTTTTTTTATGTGGTCAGAAAATCATGTGGGTTTGGAACGTGTCACCTTGAAACCTATTTGATGTTTTTTTGTGCTCTTTTTAAAATGCCCTACAATGCCACAAAATGGCGCCAACGCCTTGGCTACTGGAAAGTACAAATCGGTTTGAAGGAAAAATTGCTGAAGCGATGCATCTTGACTGTTCTAAGATGTCTGTTGGGGAGGAGCTACGTTTAGCTTGGGTCATTCGAGAAAATTAGGGAGAGTCCTCACCGCATGTGAATGTTCTCGTGCACGCCCGGTGCTCTAAATCAAATCATCTGTAAGCCATTCATTTTTAAGGGGTGATGTTATGAGTCTGCCATTATAGTTTCCGTTATTGATGGCTTAAACAAGTCATATAGACAGTTGTAAACATTTTAGGTGCATCAATTACTCGCAGGTTTCTGCATTTGCAGCAGGTCTGTTTTCTCAGCGTAGGGCGAGGCTTTCCTCAAGCTGATTGTCATGAGGGGTGTACACACGGCACACATTTGCATCGGTGCTGCACCGATGTATTTTGTTGCGATATATCTTACACCGGTGTAAATTTTGTGGAGCGTTCACACGTATAAAGCTGCTTACCAAAGAGAAGCGAGTTTCTGCGGCGTGTCGCTGTCGTTTTAGGGTTAATTAAACGTCCCCTTCGACAAAGAGGAGCTGCCATCCAGCGGGCCGCGTTGTCGCCTCTTGTATTGTGCGTCTCATTCTACATGGGCTTTCATTCTTCGAGTGGAAGGAGTCATCATGTGATTCGAGTGAAGCAGATCAAGTGACATCCTCATAGAAGGCGACAGCAACGCAACGGACGTCATTGCGTCAGAGCCGCAGGATCCAATTCAACTGTAGTAGGCGTCAAAACGCAATACTTTAGTAATAACCCAACTCGTATCCCACTAATCCGGCTCTGATGAATATATGAGTCAATCCATCTCCGCGTCTGCCCCCTGGAGACAGTGCTCGCTTTTGATTGATGCTGCAACAGAGTGCTTATTAATGTTTATTATTGGGCTTGTATGCTCCGATCTGTTTTTGATATTATTTTTAGTTAATTGCCGAATTAAACTGGAGGCTATTTCACACAGAAATCCTGCAAAATTTGCCAGACGGAGACAGATAATTAGATGACACGGGCGTCTGGTTGCGTCGAACAGCAACGAATGCTGTCGGCAACACGGAGGGGGAAATGAATTAACTGCCGGGTGTTAAACTTCACACTTCTGTTTGGCATTCCCTCACTCACAGGGGTCGACTCGCTTCTCTTCCAGGTTTCATACTACCTCAAATTGCAAACAATTTTCAACCGCCTTTAATTTCCATATCTTTGTTCCAAAACGTGATTTTTTTTTCACATAGGGGGCTATTACGGCTTTGATTGAACTCCAATTTTAACTCAGAATCCAGCCAATTTACAAGTCGACTTTCACAGACATTAAATGTTTTTGCGATTAACACAAAAACCCAGCAAAGGTTTGAATTTGCCAAGGCTAAATTAGCAACTACAATTACTATCAGAAAGCTTCCGTTGCTTTCATCTCGGGATCCAGCTATCAAATAGTTCAAAAATCGATAATTCTTTCCGTTATCCCAAATGGATGGAAATGTATTTTGCTTTATTAAACAAAGACAAAAAAAAGTGCATTTGAGGTGAGATATTTGTCCACTCACAAGCACCATCGTCACATTGTATTAGCTGTAACTTTCATTTTGTATGGTTTTAAAAGGCGTGGCCTGGCTTGTTGATTGACGTCAGCGAGTTGGCTGTTGTGAGGTCTGGTTAGTAGCTGGCTGACTAACTGTGAGCTACCCCGCTTGTTGCTGAGTGCCTGTGCGGTGCGTCAGCTTTTGCCATAGAAAAATGTCAACGCCAGAGGGACTTGTGTGGATTAACGCCACCTATAGGACCGGAGTGCTACAGCATGTTTTCTGACACGATTTGACCTTGCTGGAGATTTTCACTCCACCGTTATTTCATTCCTTTTTTGCAGTTTGACATGCAGTTGAATACAGAAAAGCCGCTGCTCTCTATTTTAGATTCCACTCAGGTGTATTTCAGTTATCTCCCACATCTGTTGTCCTGTCTCCTCATTTGTTATCTCCTCACTTGTCACGTCCCCCTCCTCTTTCGTCTCCTGCTGCGTTTATCAGAAGACGCGTCGGATTTAAGTCGTTAGTTTTCCCCGTTCATCACATCAAAGACGCAGCCGGAGCCCTGCGCCGTCTCCCTCCACAGAGACGGTGGGGAAACGTTAGATGAGGCATTTCATTCTCTTCACACAGTTATATTAGTGTCTGTCTGTGTTTTGAATGAGCTTTTTTCAATTGTCACCCAAAAAAACCCTTCTGTGGGTGGAAAAAAAAATCCTTGAAACATCGCTGAGAGGTGTTTATGCCCCAGAGGAAGTGGAAAATATGGCGGTTGGTCAAAAAAATTGAGTTGCTGAATAATTGATGATGCCCCCCCCAAAAAAGGTTTTGATTTTTCTTAAAGCACACTTTAAAGAGAAGATATTATGCAAAACTGACTGTTGTAAATATTATTCTAAAAATGCCTGCCCTCCCATCACGTGTAATCAAGTAATTCTTACCAGCCTATTTCTAAAAGTGTGTTTGTAAGCCGTTCAGAACACAGCCACAGCCTGTGAAACGCTATCATGTCAAAACCAAAGGGTAAGCAGACCTGCACTGAATTCTGTTATAGGATGATATGAAAA
The DNA here is from genome assembly GCA_026261675.1 of Hippocampus mohnikei. Classification (NCBI taxonomy): domain Eukaryota; kingdom Metazoa; phylum Chordata; class Actinopteri; order Syngnathiformes; family Syngnathidae; genus Hippocampus; species Hippocampus mohnikei. The sequence continues at coordinate 7,190,759 of JAKGUB010000556.1, forward strand.
ATAGAACATATCATCGAATGGAAATTTATGACATGAATAAAATTGGCCCAAGTTTGTGACACAGGTTATTTGAAGCATAATTCATTAAGCCAGTGTGTATAACGATGCTCACATATTGTCCCTTCATAAATAATGAAAACCATGTCATTGAATAAAATACAAAAATTCCTATTAACCTGACCTTTGAAACATGCGAAATACCCTCTTTCAAGGGGCTCGTAAACTATTTCCATGTTTGGAATTCCCGAATGGAGCGATCCGCGCGTCGCCTGCAGCCTCTTGTCTGTGGTGAGTGTGAGTGAATGTGTGTCAATGTATGCATCCAACTATCGCAGAACAACAGAATGCACACTCTCGGTTGCACTCCTGAAACTATAATGGAAGTGGGAATAGCCTTGTGTCCTGTTTGTAGATTAAAGTGGGGTGGAAATGAAGGAACGAGTGTCGAAATGTAGTGTGTGCGTGGGGCGCACCGGCTATCACCATGTGCGCTGAGAGGATGAATGAAGTGCGCAATTGCTCACATGCGCAGCTTGGAGGCAACGTCGTTCGTAAGTGAAAATGCTCTTCTCATCTTTAATGTCACTCACTTTCTCAGGACTCGTGATTTTGAGTAAAAGCAGTCCGACCAAGTCACGATACCCTGGTTGTCACGGTAACGGAAGCCACAGTCGACTCCGCTGAGGTTTACAGAATGCTGTTTGCTATTATTAACTTCTAATTCGTGGCACAAACGTGATTGTTTGGTGAAGTTGAGGAGGGATGACTTGTTTTTGGAGATATGTTCTCTGCATGCACCACATAGACTAATCTGCACACCATTTCACAAGCGTGTGAAGTATTGCCTCCACAAACAAAAGTGGTTCTATTGGCTTCCATAAGTAGAAGTCGCTTGCCTAGTCATCAGTGCCCTACCTGACCCAGATCATCATGCTAACGAAAGCCGTACTCATCATTGGCCGAGCAGTATTTTAGGTGTGGTTCATGGTTGCTCACTTGCACCCCCTGATTTTGGGCAAACAAGAAATAGGGGATGAGAAGTACAACATTAATTCTTTAGTTGTGTTATTTTGAGATTGAAACAGGTAGGAACTCTTTTATTGAGGGCATCAAATGCATAATATCCATGAACCCTATCGGCTCTGTATGTTGGCCATGTGTTGCCGTATTGCGCCACGTGTTACGACGCGGTGTCAGAAAGTGACACAAGAGGGTCGGGATGTTGCTGTTGTGATATGAATAAAGTTCTTGTTATCACACAGTTGGTGACTGCTTGTTTTTGAACATAACATTTTCTCAGTGAAGATGGAGCTTCACTTCACTCTGCTGCCCTCATTCCTCGCCGCTGGTCCCGTTGCTATGAATGTTTTAAGACTAGAAAAGATCGTACTTGCCGTGAGCAAGTGACCCGAGGCTACCCGCTGTTCTCATTTGCAACCGTCTTTTCATTCTCTCTGACCCAAGCAGATGTATAAAGACCGCTTTGCCTTGTTGTTGGGACATGTTGACGCTCCACAGAGTGTTGGAAGCCGGTGACAGGAGCAGACAAAGGAGTTGAAAGTTTTTCAGGAATTCTCAAAAATTAAAGATGTCTTTTTGGCCACAAACAAGCTTGAATGTGTTTGTAAAATTCAGTAGATGTGAGGGTGAATTATGTTGTCTCTCAGCGGTTGCTTAACATGTTGGAGAAAGATACTCACTGTGTCACTCATGTCTCCACTTTCTGTCTTTTATCATCTCCAAACAAGACATGGGGTTTTTTTCTGGTTTGGTTTTTTTTGCACTCATCCCATCCTCTAACTCAGGGGTGGGAAATTATTTTCCCCAGGGGCCAAATGAGAAGCTGAAAATATTCGGGCCAAAGGGTTGAAATCTACTCGCGTTATAGATTTTTTTTTCTACATTGAAATAAGTAAATGACATTGTTTACAGAAGCTGGTAAGAGTATGTGTTATTGTTCGATAATGAGAGAGTGAGGTTGTTTCAGTGAAATAATGCAAAACAATGGTAACTGTGCAACATCTGTAACTCTTTTTCATTGCTTTCTGTGTTTCACTGCACATGAAGATACCACAATGTGTTTATCTGCCAGTTATAATGGAACACAACTCACATTTTTGTTCCAATTGCCAAACGATGCAGAAAACAACAGTAAGGCGTAGAAAAATAAGTACAGTGGTACCTCGGCTCACGAACGCTTTGGCTCACGAACTTTTCGCCTCACGAACATTAATTTTGCGAGAATTTAGTCTCAGCTGACGAACTAGTTTTCGGCGGACGAACCAAACCAAGCGGTCGAACAGCACCCCTGTGGCGCGAGAAGCTGACGCACGCTCACGGCGTTCACTTCGTCACCCCCTTTCTTTGAATGCGGACGTGGTTTGTGTTTGCTAGACATTTTGGCCCATATTGAGTGTACTTTTGCTATTATGGGACCGAAAAAGACCCGGCCACAGCCTAGTGTTAAGCCTAAGAAGACATTAAAGAAAATTACGATCGAGTAGAAGAAGGAGATCATTGAAAAACACGAACGAGGTGTGCATTTGTGTGACTTGGCGTCCCAGTACCAGTACGCTAACACGCAACAGGTGTCAATTAAGAGGTTTTTAATCAGAAAAAAGGATAAAGAGTCTCCTTCTAAGAAGCAGAGAAGAGAAGCCACACCGGAGGTTGAGTTACCTACAGTCCTTATGGAAGGTGACTCTCCTTCCAAACCGTAACTCCCTCCCTCCTCCTCCCACTCCGTTCCATCAAGCCATCAACTACGATCACAAAGGTAAATAAAACGATTTTATTATACAGTACAGTTTATTTCTTTAATTTCAATACAATAGCACATTTATTATACATAAAAGAAGGTATATTTTTGTGTCGTTTTAAGGCTTATTTAGTCGAAAATTATGTTTATGGGGACCTGGGAACGGATTATTCTCATTTTAATGGTTTCCTATTGGAAATAAATGTTCGGAAGACGAACTTTTCGGCTCACAAACCTTTTCTGGGAACCAATTAAGTTCGTGAGCCGAGGTACCACTGTAGTGTGTTTCCGCTAACATGAAATTTCAGCATAGGGTCGGTAGGTCGGACAAAGTTTTTTTTTTTTAATCTTTTTTTTCTCCCTCCCTCCCCCATCAAAAACGTAAACAAAAAAAACATAAAACATAAAACAAGGAGATATTGAAACCAGTGCTGGATGCTCGTCTGTCAAAGAGGGGAAGCTCAATTTTGGTCGACATCATAAAATGTGTCCGTTTATTTATACGTGAATTCTACTCTAGCTCCGTTCCTTTTCAAGAAAATGATCTGTGACCCTGTCATACCAACAAGGCGTCTTTTCCCGGTACTTAATTAGTGTCCTACAACTATAGGAACTACAATAAAACCCACCAGAAATAAAAGATTAATTTGTCGCTAGTTGTTTGTTTACAACAAAGAGTGTCGCTAAAATGATTAGGAGAAGTCTCCAGCTCAACTCGGAACAGAATGCGAGTTGAAAAATTGCTCGCGACGGATGTCTACACTAAAAGCTCGGTGACTGGCTCATTTCAATGTCAATCGAACTGGCACACAGGCTCAGACAGATCATCCAATCTGATGCAGAAAAGCCTGCCGTCCAGTCCCAGAGACGACGAGAGTCCGTGGGCGGGACAAAAACCAGCTTGTATCCAATGACTCGTCTCCGTTCAACGCATTGGGACAACCTACCCTGAACTCACTACCGTTTAAAGCACAGCGAAGCTGCGGGATGAATGAGAAGGGAGTCGCGTCGTAACCAGTAAGAAGAAGCTGATTCGGAACAAAAGTTGAGCACGTTGTAGCGCATATTTAGTCAATGGCATGTACACACAATGAAATTTACATTCATATATTTGATCACTTATTCTTTGACATTTTAGGGGAAGCAGAGCTTCCCTTGCAGTCCGAGAGCAATCGCCACTGATTGAAACCCCCGCTCACCGCCGGCGAGAGAGTTGGGTACCCAGCGGCTGGGTGTTACAGCCATCTCCTTACCTCTGCGTCCCGCGTCCTAGACGGCCCGTGGTGTTCGTCAAATAGTTCGTTGAATCTTTTCGATACAGCAGTGGGTGCTATTTTCTTAATATTAAGGTGCGAGCATGCGACTGCAACACAAAAAACGCGGTTTAAACTGTTGTCGGAGATCGTGGCCGCCGCCATGATTCAATGTTGTTGACAGACGACAGGGCAAACGACGCAACGTGAATATCGCGAGAGTTTGCACCAATGTAAACGCTCTAAATTCATCTTTCCTTTTATTATTTATAATTTTGTCTGTGGTTTTATTGTTCTTGTTTTGATTGTAAAGCGTCCTTGAGTGTTTTGAAAGGCGCGTATAAATGAAATGTACTATTATTATTATTATTATTACACAAAAATGTAGAAGATTTGAAAAAAAAATGCCGACCGTAAAGTTTTTTTTTCGAGGTAGAAATTCTCGGTCGGTCGGGTTACCGGAAACACACTACTTTTTTTTCTACGCCTAACCATGTTTAAGTGTTTTATTTTGGGGTTTTTTTTTGTCTTGTTCAGTGAGATAAATCCAGCCACGGTTGAGCTTCAACAATGGCATCAAAGTCAGGTGAATGTTGGAGGTGGAGATGTGAAGCACACATCATAGATGATCATCTCAGTAAGAGAGAATAAATAAACCTAAAATAAATTCTGTAGGTTGGCTATAGAATTTATTTTGTGATTTCCTCGCTTGATTTTCTGTTTTGATGAATTATTTTCAATTTTCGTAGTTTAATTGAAGTAATCGTTAATTTACGTTGTTCGGAGGCGGTCATGAACGCCTCTCGAGTCGAACGGAAGGAGCGTAGCTCCATCTAGCGGATGCATTGTAGATTGCGTTTTATAATCCAGTGCATCCAATATATGAAAACAATTAAGAAATAAGCCATTCATTGAAGGTGCGCCTCATAATCCAATGCGTAAAATACGGTCGCTTTTATTTTCTTAATTCCAAGCAACTTTTTCTCAGGCCAGTAAGAGCCGACCAGCGGCCGCAAAATGCCCCGCCGGGTCTTCTCTAACTCATCATCTCTGAGCTTACGCCACCTCCATGTTGGTCCGAGGGGGGAACCTTGTGAGTGACACAGCCAGCGTTGCTCTTCAGCGGCGGCGCCATTAAGCGCAGCAGGCAGCGTTATCAATATTCACGACAGGGAGGAAGGGGGTGTGAGTTTCAGAAAAAGCTCCTGGATATTCAGTGGTGTTCGACGACCCGTGCGGCTCAACTACAGTGATTGTTGGCTGAAGGACGTGGAAAAAAAATCAAGCGAACACTGTTTGTGTTTGACCTCGGGTGATCGATTGCCGTTCTGTAGTCCCCCTCACGTCCTTATGAATATTGATGAATCATATCCACCCTTCAGTCTGTGTGATTCCCCCACGTGACATTGACCTTTCTAGTGCTTTTACCCTTTGACTGCACAATGAGAGCCTTCAAAGAAGCATGCCTCAAAATCCGAAGTGCTTCCATCAAGGTGAACCCGAAGGGGGTGGGACGGGCTTTGTAGCTGAATTGTGCCAAATAAGCAGAGTCAAAAGCTTCTTTTCACACTAAAGTCCTTTGTACTTACTGAATAGAAGCAGTCTGCATTTCATCGCAAGACCCGCAAAGGGGCGCTGACGACATTAACGCATTCACTGCCAGCCGTTGGGTTCTTTAGGAATCAGCAGTAGAACATGAGTTGGCTTCACCAAAAACATCAGTTTCTGACCAAAAGGTAAAGAAAACGTTTTTGTTTTTTTGTGGCAACTCGGATATTAACTGATAAAACGCTTTGGTTGGCATGATGAGCAGTTTTTAAAAGGTATACACCGCTAAGAAACGTGGCGCGAGCAACACTGACTGATTGCATGGCTGAAATTGAACGTCACTGACATAAAGGCATATTTCAACACACAGGCATAGAAACTAGGGATAGAAAAGGTGTAAGGTCTTTTTGCTGCCTGCAAAATTACTGCACTATTCGCAATATCAGAAAAATAAAGAGTGAATAATTGACGCCTTCCCTGAGAAGGTTTGCAATTGCCTAAATATGTTAAAAGACCGAACATATAATTTCGTCTAAAAAAAGAATCCCCCAAGATCACTTCAGCATTCTTCCTTAGTACCCGAGCAGAAAAGTTTGAAGATGCGAGTTTTTGAACCAGAAACAGAGAATATGTTTCGAAACAGAGCCGCAAAAAGACACATTTGCAAACACGAACGACAAATATGATGGGGCTCACTGTACGGACAATATAGCCAAATGTCTTTTTTTCTTTTTTCTCAGATTGTTTTATCATTTGTAGATTGAAAGGGAAAGAAGAGGTTGGAAAAAATAGGAGTGGATGTTTTAATAACAAGAACAGATGTAAATCAAATTGATGCTGTAAAAACATTGAAAAATACTGGCCAATAGCCAAAAATGACCAAGAACAAACTGTCATGGAAATGAAATAGAACCAGGCCTGAGGGATATAAAAAGTGCCTCTTTGACAAAACTGTTATTGTGTAAACATGCCTTAACGCAGGCGTAAGGGATCTGTTACTAGGCAGAGTATCGGCGGGAACATGTTTTACCTCTCATGCCCTGTCAGTGTCGTGGATCCAGATAAAGGGTGAAAAAAATTCTGGCTTAAAACAGAGCTGAACATATGGTCAACATGGAAATTTTTTTTTTTAAGTCTCACACAGAGGGACCGTGTGTCTCTAACTTGTCCAGTTCATCATTTTTGACACAAATCCAGGAAAATATTTTTTTCTTTGTGTGGAAAAGAAAACATTAGCTCGTGTTGGAAGGAGGGCACTGTTTCACACACACACACACGCACGCACGCACGCACACACACACACACACCAGCCAGAGTTTAATTTATCCCTAATGTTTTCCACTGCGCCACTCGTGCCTGATTCATGTGTGTCATTGAATCCTCAGCATTCTCGTTGTGGAGGTACTTTAGCGGTAAACATTTGTCCCAGGCCGTAATAGATCGGAGCGTGAAACACGGGAGCACTGTGGACATTGTGCCATTACACACGCTGCACACACCTCACTGTAGTAGCAGGCGAGGTCGTTGACAAGAGTCATTTTCTGTCAGGTGAATAAACACAATAACTTACACCAGGTGACCGGTTGCCCTGATGCGCCGTCGCTCTTTTGTCTGAAGTCTCACGCTCACAATGGGAGAGTAAATTGCCGGATAAAGACACATTGGGATTGCTCTTAAGACTTTTTTTCCTTCTGTATCTGTGTGAAACGTCATGAACATCAAGTGTCCAAATAAAATTCTGACTTATTATGATCCCCCAGGGCGGCCCGGTAGTCCAGTGGTTAGCACGTCAACTTCACAGTGCAGAGGTACCGGGTTCAATTCCACCTCCAGCCTCCCTGTGTGGAGTTTGCATGTTCTCCCTGAGCCTGCGTGGGTTTTCTCCGGGCACTCCGGTTTCCTCCCACATTCCAAAAACATGCATGGCAGGCTGATTGAACACTCTAAATTGTCCCTCGGTGTGAGTGTGAGCGAGGATGGTTGTTCGTCTCTGTGTGCCCTGCGATTGGCTGGCAACCGGTTCAGGGTGTCCCCCGCATACTGGCCAAAGACAGCTGGGATAGGATCCAGCACCCCCCACCACCCTTGTGAGGATAAACGGATCGGAAAATGGATGGATGGAAAATGGATGGATGGATGGATATGTTTTGCGAAAAACAACTAATATTACTGCTCATTACTAAATGCGCTGTGATGCTCAATTTGTATTTTGGGAAAATGCCATCTTTTTTATGTACCGTACTTGCTCACATTCCAAAAACAAATGTCACTTCTGTTGTGAACAGAAAGTATCTATGATGTGAGTGACACACACCAAAAGGAAGCACTGTCATGGGGTAGAGTGTTTTACTTGAAGTCAATATGGTCCTGCATGTTGTGGCTTGTTTCAGAATGAGAGGAGCGAGACGGGAGGAAGTAGAAATTTTTTTAGGGATATGAGGCCACGCTCCTCGATCTCATTTCATAGAGAGATCTCCTAAAGATGATGTCGTGTCATTTCCACGCGTAGCGAATGAGCCAGCTGCCTAGCTGAATTATTGCCATCACCACAAACACTACTTTATGCTTCATGCGGATTCAGTTAAAGGTCGTATTAGAAAAATCCAAACACATTTATGTTAAATAATTTGATAATTACCGGTAACTCAGTTCCAGGTTTGTGATCCGATATTTCGTGGATTTTCTTTTCTATTTATTTATTTTTGTACAGTTTGTAACTGTCTCCTGTTTATTTTTGGGTGTAATTCCAATGTTGACCATCATTTTTGTTTGACACTCTAAATTTAAAACAGAAAGTATTTCAAGGTCTGCATAGTTTTTGCATAAGATAGATGTTCGCTTAGGGCTGTGCAATTAATCGAAACTCAAGTGCGATTACAATTACTATGCTCAACGATTACAAAGTTAGGATCCATCTATCCATTTTCCGATCCACTTTATCCTCACAAGGTTCGCGAGGCGTGCTGGAGCCTATCCCATCTGTCTTCGGGCAGTAGGCGGGAGACACCCTGAACTGGTTGCCAGCCAATTGCAGGGCACACACAGACAAACAACCATCCTCGCTCGCACTCACACCTAGGGGAATTTAGAGTGTTCAATCAGCCTGTCATGCATGTTATTGGAATGTGGGAGGAAACCGGAGTACCCGCAGAAAACCCACGCAGGCACGCAGACTCACCCCTTTTCTGAAGCTGAGCCCGGGGTGAGTGAATCTCACACGACGACTGCATTTGTGTAAGTCCATTTAAATCTTTTAAAGACAAATTAGTTGCTATGACGACTGCAAAAAAATGACACAGATACTGAATGGGAGCTAAACTGTTGGGTCAAATTACAGTCTTTAGCATTTGTTGTTTTTACGATACTCGCAGTCAAACGGTCGCATGCCGTTGGTAATTGTATTTCTTACTATCTTCCTGTAATGCCAAAGTATATCCATATGCAATATATAATCTGTCCTTTAAAAAAAATGTCTATGTGATATAGCCTGGCATGAAAAGTGAGCGGTGGCACTAAAAGTGTTATCAACACTCGCAACATTCTCTCGTAAAATGTAGCGTCGGTCGCAGCTTGCCGTCGTAACCGTCATCTCACGCCGACCTTGCCCCCTTCCGAGGCGGCTCATTGAAAACTCGGCCGGAGGAAACATTTTTTTCCTTTTTACCAAGCAGATGTTTTTTGCGGCAAAGTTCCAGAGAAGTAGCCAAGCGGGCAGCGGTGATAATTTCCATATATATGGAGTGACCTTTTCGTTCCCAGGATGCATTGCAGCCGTCGCATTTGCTGGTTTAATGGCGAGCGGCCGCTCATTTCCTCGACGCAAATGTCAAAAGATAAACTGGTGAGGCCAGCTAATCTGCGTTCACATCTAACGCCGTGAGGGCCGCAATGAGACCATTCACGCTATCATCTGACATCACCATGCAGGTCAAGTTAGTATCATATTCTGTAGGTCTCCAGGGTACAAATAGAGATTTTCAAAGCATATTTACCCTGAGATTGTGTCATGGAGCCAAGAAAAATGAAGCTATCACGCCTTCGCCAGTGTTGGTCGCTAGTTCGTCAATAGGATCTTGAGGGCTAGCAGCAACAAAGAAAGATAACAAATTCAGGTTCATTTAAATTAAGTTTAACCTAAATTGTAATCACATTTTAAATTGTATTTTAACTTTTCTCTTAGCTGCACTGCTTCTAACATGTGAGGATGTTAGATTGTTTTGTCCAGTTAGCATTAAGCTAGCAGACGTTTATGAGATGAAATAATAGGATTTGGTTGAACATCCAAAAATGGACTGTAACCGCGATCCACAAGTTGAGAATCACTGCTTGCAACTTGATTGCAAATGTTCTCATATCACGGGCGCTTTGGCAACAGTATCCCCCTGCTATAAACGGGGGTTCACGTGCACCGAAATTGCCACGCCCCCTATTTGTTACATCAGAGAATTTGGCCTTTTATTTGTGCTTTGTAAACCATGCATGTGGTAGCCCGTTCAATTAGGGCTGCAATCCTGGTAGTTTAGATTGGCTTTACCAAAGTAACCTTGGCTCTTACCTCACCACATGACTTCATGTCAATTTTCCTTTTAATCTACTTTGTCATGTCTAATGTAGCAGGAGTCGAACAAATAACAGCCCATTTTCATGCATTTCAAACAAATTTAGTCACGTGCCAATTTGCTGAAGGATACGTGTGATCCCAGTTGGAACAACAAATATTCAGTGTTGTAAAATCATTTACTTTTCAGTAAAGTAAAGCCTCCCTTTGTCGGAGCAGCAATATTTGAATGTGAATGTGTTCACACAGAGCTTTTGAGGACAGCCGCACACAAATAAAGCCATTATCTGCATTATTTACTCTTCCAGCTCGTTTCCCCCCGCTGTGGGCGCGCCGTCTCATAATGGCGCCGCCACTCTCTTCACATCTCCTTTCCCAGCTTTGACGCTAATATGAGAAGAGCTTTAATGAAGCAATCGTCTTTCAGCGCTAACCGCGAAAAGCCCCGCCGCCAATTAGCGTGCGGCTACGTAGGGCAGAGATGAAGCCAATGACGCTATTTGGTTTTTTTTTAAGGGCGCTGTTTTGTTGTTAAAATGGTGTCTCTGCAGGTGCCAATCTCTGGAGGTTGTTTTGCACAATGTACGTATCGACACTAACGGCACGCCCCCACCGTTAGTGTCCTCTTTCACGCCCACCCTTCCCACTTTAACGTCTGCATGCTGTCCTCGATTACGTCTGTCTTTCCTCGATATAAGCAACATGTCGGCACAACATCCGTTTGTCAAGCACACCGCTCATCCAAGTCACACAACAGCATTCACAGATTTTGGAACTCCGTGCAGACCCGCATGATGAGGCGCCCTGTCCATTTTGGTGAAAATATGACTTTCATGTGTGTCTTATGATTGTGAAAATACGATACTGTATTTCATAGACAAAGTATCACAATGTGCTTCACATAGTTGCAAAACAAAATATAAAGGCAACATTAAAAAGCAAAAGAATTCAAGACATTAAAAAACACTGAAGAATGTAAGGCCTGTTAAAAAAAAAAGTCAAGAAATAAGTGGTTTACTAAAATTACCAAAAGAACATAAGTGCAACAATTTTGCAACGATTTTGGAAAAATTGACAACAGAAATACTCTGAAAGACCTTAATCATAGTTACAGGGAAAACGTTTTTAACCTAGATTTAAAAGCATTTACAATGACAGATGACTTCTGTTGGCAGCTTATTCCATTTGTGTGTCGCATAACAGATAAATGCTTCTTCACCATGTTTACTTTGGAATCTGGGCTCCACAAATTGACCGGAGTCTGATGAACTCTGAACCCTACTGGATTTATATTCCATGACCATTTTATGAAAATATTCGGGATACTGATTCAGTGATTCAGTGATTAAGACACCAGTAGCAACATTTTAAAATGTATTCAACAGTTGATTGGGAGCCAGTGTGAAAGCCTTAAGGATTACAGGAATATGTTCTGATCTTTTTCTTCCGGTCAGCATGTGAATGCTGCAGCATTGTTTGTTTGTTTGTTTATTGTTTATTGAGCATATATATTACACACAGTAACAGATTGACAAAAGGTAGGCAAAATTTATGAAAGGAAAATTTAAAAGTATGTAAAAGAAAAAAAACACTCATCATCACAGTTGTATGCTCAAAGGAGTAGGAAGAAGTAAACAACTTATCTAGTCCTACCCCTTATTGTGTAGAATATAAATTGATCATTTTCAAAACAAAGAAGAAGAAAAGTCTACATATCATCAAATACTTTTACCATTGTGGTACTTTTCTATTTATACACCTTTCGGTTTGTGTATTTATAATTATTATTTGACCTTTTTGTTTCAATTTCTCATATTCATTGTAATTACTGCATTTCTTGAGTACAAATGATAAATTGATCAAAATCCAAAACAACAAGTGATTGTGATTGAGCTGCAGGTGTTTGATGCTCTTCTGAAGAAATCTGGTCATGCAACAATTACAATAATCAAGTCTACTGGAGATAAAAGCGCGGATAACGTTCTCCTGGTCTGTTTGCAACTTGCAACCCTTTAGGCCCCTGTCACACCTTGACGATTTAGCCAGCGTATGCCGACGTAGGAAAAATTTGGCAAATACGCTGGCGTACGTCGAATAAGTTATGGGTAAGTTTTGTATACGTAACAGCACGCTGAAGCACGCTGGTATACGCCGGCATGCGTCGAAATCGCCGAGAAATTTTAAGCATGCTTAAAATTTTCGTCAGTATGTCAGCGTATGGCTATACGTCCCGATATACGCAGGCCATAAGTAATAGGTAAGTTATGCGATCGTTGCACACGCTCAAACACGCTAAGTGTAGGTTACTCATAAGTCCAAATACGCCGAGAATACCTACTAGCTGTTCTCCAACATCCGTGTTTTCGAACTGCAATACGCTGCTGCATAGCCGCAGCAGCGTATTGCCGACGATCACGTGACGTAGTCTATAAAAGGCTGGCGCCGACGTTGCCGACGATCACGTGACGTAGTCTATAAAAAGGCTGGCGCCGACGTTTCAAATCATAACTGCACTAGACATTGCAGTACCAACATCTGTTTGGGGACTATCCCCGGTCTAGTTAAAATGGTATAACCCAAGAGGCAAGGTGCGGCTTGCCATCGTTACTGTGAGTTGCTATTCACGCTATTAAAGCAGCAATCAAACGCCATTATGACTTGTGTCATTAATAAACCAAACAACATCAGCGTCATGGCAAAGAAAAGTCTGGGGAGCTCATCAAGGTCTCGCAGAGGCTCATCCCATCACAGCCACTGCAGCCTTCGCCAACTACGCGCGTGACAGCCTGGTCAGCATGTCCAAGCGCAAGTTCGAAGGCACGGATGTTGGAGAACAGCTAGTAGGTATTCTCGACGTATTTGGACTTATGAGTAACCTACACTTAACGTGTTTGAACGCAGCAACGATCGCGATAACTTACCTATTACTTATGGCTCTGCGTGATACGGGACGATAGCCATACGCTGATATACGACGAGAAATTTTAAGCATGCTTAAAATTTCTCGACGACTCGACGCATTTCTCGACGATATACCAACGTGCTTCAGCGTGCTGTTACGTATACAAAACTTACCCATAACTTAATTCGACGTGACGCCAGCCGTATTTGCCAAATTTTTCCTACGCCGCATACGCTGGCTAAATCGTCAAGGTGTGACAGGGGCTTGAAACGTCGAGCGCCAGCCTTTTATAGACTACGCCACGTGATCGCCGGCAATACGCTGCTGCACGCTATGCATAAATTAGACTATCGCTGGGCATAAGTTGTGTACGCCGCAACACGCTAGGCATTCGTTGGAATAAGTTATCTATAAGTTATCGAAACGTTCTATATAATTTACTGATACGTTATGTATACGTCCAGCCCGTTATGAATGCGCTATGTATACGCCCAAAATTGAAAAAAAAAATCGATAATTCAGCGTATGCCAGCGTTTTAGGGAAAATCTGAACGTCGGCATACGCTGGCTGAATCGTCAAGGTGTGACAGGGCCTTAAGTCTGGATGCATTTTTCAGCGAGTAATTGGCTTTTTTGCAATGTTTAACGTGGCTGACTATTCTCACTGCTGTTCACATTCATGGCTCTTATTTTTCATCTCTATTGATGCATCCACTGTAGTCCTTTATCGTTCGTAGAGCAGGGATGCATTTATGTGCCTCCTTCGTTCTCCTTTTTTTCAGCGAGATACAACAAAGATTCCGGCGAAATAAGCATTTTTTTATCTCCTCCTCGGCATCTGGGTCGCCGTCTGACGCAGCGCAAACGTAGGCCTCTGGCTAGAGCTGAATAATGCTCGGCGTCTATCATTACCTTGCGCATGCATCAGCACATCGTGACTCTCTCACCACACACACGCGCACACTCACACGGTGTCAGAAAAGTGTGTTTCATGAGTACACCCCTCATGACCCGACACAAAGAAGCAGGCTCGCATAACAACAACAATGTTGCAGTCGCTCTAGTTTGATGTGGTTCTCTAGATAATTCCTGGAAACGCTCCGGGCTGCTTGATTCTAAACATTTGTTTTGCGTTTTCTGGTGACACGTACGTCTCCAAAGTCATGAGGATGTGACACGGAAATCATCTTCAAAACAGATTTGTTGCCACTCAGACTACAAAAAAATAATAATCTGTGCAATTGATCTAAAGCAGTTGGTGTTTCGGTAATATTTCTAATGGCAGGATTGATCCTCAGTGCCTCATTTGTATCTTCCCTTCCTACCTTTTATTGTCTACGCTGCAAAAAGTGCACACAAAAAATCAACTGAGTAATAAATTGCTTAATTTAAGCAAAATTATCTGCCAATAGCACAGTAACATTTTACTTTCTACTTTTGTTTCTCTTACACACTACCTATTTATCCACTCTTTGGTTTTAGATGATCATTTCTAGCCTGGGTATGGATTCAGAGATATGGTTTCAAGTTAAGGTTTGAAGCAAAATTCTGGGTTTCAAATCTGCCTCAGGTCTTCAAATTTTGGGTTTCAAATTGCAGGTTTGAATGAAGCCTGGACAATTTCAAGTGACTGGATTTTTAAATGAAGTAGTCAAATCATTTGCTAACTAATTGATTAATTAATTATTTTTGGCACATCTAGTGACAGCACAAGAAAGACGAAATAACAGTAATAAGCACATTCTTAGAAGAGCTGCTGTGGCCACAACGGTCAACATGCAGACTGGCTCGCGGTTAGCCAGTAATGGGCCAGCTGCTACCAAGAGAGCACAACAGCCAACTCTAATTTTTTCGCCGACGTCCATGTCACTCACCGGACAAGTGGAAGACAATAAAACCTGCACCTGACGTCCGCATTTTGTTTCATAATGCAAAATCAATTTCAATCTGATTAATTAATACGGTAATCACTTGAAGAAAAAAATATTACAGGTTTTGCTGCAGAAAGTGTGTTGGAGTCACGGTTGTTCGAGGGTTTCTAATTACCAAAACATCAATGCAAATTTTTTTAAAAACCACCAAAAAAACCTGGCTTTGTTGGTGGTCCGAGGTGGGAGGAGGCGGACCCTGACTGTCAGAGCACCTTCCCTCCTGTGCATAATGGTGGCGGACAGGACCTCGGCGAGAATCCCGCCCGCTAATGCATCCCAGACCCTTGAAACAAATGACCCAAATAGTCAGTGAATCAAGGCATTTGGCTGACGGCAGCAGCACAGATGCAAGAGCTGCTTGCTCAGAAGCTTCTCACAGGCGTCCGCGGAGGGAGGACGCCAGCTGCACCCTGGGAAAGATTTACACCCACAGGACACTCCATTAGGTACGCCTGCAACCAGACCTGCACCGAAGAGATAAATCACAAGCTGTGTCTTTCCAAAGATAATCTTGCTCAGTTTGAAGATCAATACCGCCACATGGCAAACGCACTGCCGCTTTCATTCCTTTCCACACATGCACTCTGGCCTTCATTCGAAGTGGCCTCGACACTTAAGCTGTGAGGGAAAGTGTTTGCGCTTTTGCCATCTTCATCATCGTCACCCTGATCATCATAATGTTGGATTAATGTCAATCGGTGGTTTGTGTGTTACTTTCAGCCGCCTATCTGTCTTTCTATACGCCTTTCTGTCCATCCAAGCATCTTATACCTGTTATCTGTCACTCAAACTTCAGTCGATCTGTCTATCAACCGTCTATCTATCTGCATTTACCGTATTGGCCCGAATATAAGACGACTCCCTCTTTTTCAAGACTCAACTTTGAAAAAGGACTTTTTGAACACCAAACAGAAAATAATTACAGTACATCTGAAACAAATGATTATCACAATATATTTGAGAGAAAAAGCATGTTATTTTGCCTCATTCAAATCTAAAGTGCAATCACATTCGTAAATGAATGGCTTCTGGTTTTTGAAATGTAAATTACATCATAACTTCTTCTCAGCTGCCGGTTAACCTGGCCGATCTTCAACCCTCTTTTACTTCTTACTGCTATTTTTTTACATTTTTCTTCGTGCTACCGCTATTTTTATTTTTGTTCTTCGTGGCAGGGGTTCACTTTGGCCTGGGGAGTCAAGTTCAGCATTCGCTTCAATGTTATCTGGTGCCATCTAGCGCCGTGAATGGGTATCATGTCTAGACCCCGAATATAAGACGACCCCTTATTTCAATGCAAAAAAAAACGTCTTATATTCGGGCCAATACGGTATTTCTCACATGTCCATATCTCCAACTAGCAGTCTATCTGCATCATCTATCCATCTATTCATCACCTATCACCCACCTTCGCCTGTCTAACCAGCTGTTTACAGCGACTTGCGGTCATGACTGGTGAGGTGAGGTGGATATAAAAACATGAACCTCAAATCGAAGATTTCAATTTTGACCTTCATTGAAATATTTATTTTCAGTTTGTCTGGTATGTGTCGCATATGAGCCCAAAAAAAATTGAGCTGCAGTGTGAACGTAGCCGAATACATAGCCTGTGTGAGAGGGGAAATTAAGACTCGCCTGAACACAATTCGATTCCTATCCGATGCACCTGCTCCTCTATTCAACCGTCTAGCATCGTGTCCATTCATCCAACATCAATCTGTGGACGTCTACCCACCTAAGCATCTGTGTCTATATCATCTATCAGTCTACTTGTCTGTCCGTCTATCTTGCTCGGTGCGATTAGAGGGGCCATAACCACAAAACTAACACTGTCTCAGAAATTCACTGACCTTGCACTCCACACATGCATCGACCTTCCACAAAGTGCCGTGAAAAATGATTGTGTAGTTTTGCAAAACAGCAGACAAACAATACCCTTTTGTTTTTATCTTCCTGCGAAGGTCACAAGCGTGACGGCGGACGCCGTAACGCGATTGCCTCTTCTCTTATTTGTCCTATCTCCTCCCTGTAGAGAAAAAGGAAAATCCCAACATTTGCTTTCTATACAGAGGAGGGGGACAAAGGTGAATCCCACGCCGGGCCGATGTTTCCTCCCGGACTCTCCGGAGATGAGGCGGCCCGTAATGAGCTAATTAAGTAAGGCTTAGTCAGCGGGTGCCTCCTTGAAGAGAGGTGCCAAAGTAGATTACGCCTTGACACCGGAAGAGGACGAGAGCGATTGATATTAGTAGAGAATGCTCTTATTGTGGGAGATCTGCTTTCAGGAAGTCTCTGTTGGTTTTTGTCCAAATAAATAAGACAAGCAGCGATATCACAGCCTGGAGGGAAAGCCAGTGTGGGACGCTCACACACACTTATGCGCACACACAATTTGTGCAACAGCAGGGAAAGAAGGCTTGGCATCGAACACCCTCGCCGGTAATTACATGAAATCACAGGGATTGTTCATTGTTCCCCGGCTTTGTGATGTGGACATTGTCCCGGTGTCTCGCTGGCAGCGATCCAGCTCAGGGTCTTATCACAAACAACAGTGGGGGGAGCGCAATCAAGGAGGGGGTCTCGATATGGAAATGGTATTCACTACAACAGACGTGACTGTCGGCATTCGGGCAGCAGCTGGTCAACATGGAACCTGCTTTCGATCTAAAAAGTCATTTCCCGTGACAGTGACCCCCCACCATGTATCGACACGGATATGTTCTAAAAAGTGAATATTTGCAATATACTGCAAACTGGGAAATACATTTTAGGGTTTCACCACTGACTGTGCTTGAAACACATTCAAAAGACACTTTTCCAAGCGTTGTTAGCTCCTGATCTCACTCTCACGTTCAAGAGCCTCTCCGGCTTTCATATAACCTTGCTTAGAAGACAATAGAGTCTCCCACAGTTTTCCGTATACTGATTGTCACGCCCAGGTGACGTTGACATTAAAATTGACAGACATGCATAGAACTGAGAACTAAACACGAAAATGTTCAGACAAACCGTATCATTTTATCTTCACAAAAGCTTCATGCTCACATAAGCTTACTTACCGTATTTTCCACACCAAAAGGCGCACCTAAACGCCTTCATTTTCTTAAAATCGCCTTAAAATCCGATGTGCCTTGTGTATGGTCATTACGGTAATATGTCAACCCCAAAATGGCTCCTTGCTAGAGACACACTGACAACGCAGAGTTCAAACTTAAGGCGATCGGTTTCGCAGTTGAACACAGAAATAGAGCAGCGGCAAGGGAGTTCAACGTTAACGAGTCAACGTTATAACTTGCTGTTGGTTAAGTGAACCGTGTCGCTGCTTTGTTAAATAAGTTTTACTGACATCTGATCGTCGCTATATAAATCAGGGTGTAATGTAGTGTTGTGTTCTGTTGGCATTTCCTTGGGCGTAGCTCCATCTAGTGGATGTATTGTAGATTGCGTCTTATAATGCGGTGCGTCCAATATATGAAAAAAATGCAGAAGTACCCCATCTAAAGAGGAAAAAGTAGTACCATGGAACTATGTTGAAGTCATGAGTTTGACATTATTTTGTCACAAGTTTTGTAAGGCTTGCGTGGATGAGTTTGGTGTGGAGGAATATCTTCAGTGTGCGCTAGATCTGAGATAGGTCAGACTTTCACACATATATCAATTCCTACGGATGCTATGACATCATTGAGAAAGTCAAAAGCAGTCTTATTCAAAAGTACTGGGACACATTCAACCTCTGGGAAATGTTGAGGGCCCTCAAACTTCAATTCATTTGCATTCCAATTAGCATAATACTAATAGGTGTTTTTGTTTCCGTGTGGCAGCGCTGGCCCCAAAGGAGACAACATCTACGAGTGGAGGTCCACCATCTTGGGACCGCCAGGCTCCGTCTATGAGGGAGGTGTCTTCTTCCTGGACATCGCCTTCACGCCAGACTACCCCTTCAAACCCCCAAAGGTAGGTCACTCTTCGGTTCGGTCCAACATCTTCGAACCGGTACCATTCTGAGCGCGTTGACCCTTGAATTTTCAAGGCCAATTTTTATTGGCCAATTTTCAAGGCCAATAACATTGGCCATGTGAAAGGGAGCAACAGAAAGTCACGACCGGCTGTGAATTTTGCCACAGGCTCGACGGTGGCTGTGTGAAATGGAATAGCGCCACCCGTGTGAAGGTTAACAACCGAATTGTCAGTGTGCAGGCTCATACGAACAATGTAAGTGTTCTGTGTGAAAGGGGCAAGCACATGACACATCCCGTTGCTTGCATGGCGTTTTACCGCAGTGCACCCCATCACCCCGCTGATGCTCGCCTCTCGGTCTTTGTGCTGCGCTGTCAAGCCAGCTCGCCAGACCCCGCCCACATTTACCCTCTCCAGAGCGGCTCATGTTTCCGCCTCAGGCCCTTCTGCGCCCCCCCTCACCTCGCCCGCCTCCCGCGCTGTGTTGTACAGCCAAAGACCACTTTTCTCACACATCAGCCTCCTCTGCGGCCCACAGCTGCTCAACACTCCGTGGCAGTGGTGAATTCTTCATTCAAGTGAATGCCGATTTGGAAGGTGGTGGTTGATAACTTACTCACTGCCGCGATCTACAGTATCAGTCAAAAGTTTGGGAATTATTTGATAAACACCACCAAAAAAAAAAAAAGCGTTCATCCAATCAAAATGTTTTATAATTTTGGGGGCTTTTGGCCAGGTCCAGCTTTGCACTTCTCTGTATTTTCTCAGTCAACTTGATGATGTAGATGATACTTTCTGACCTGGAATGACGCTCATTTCACAGCTGCGCATGATCAAGAGTTAATAACTTGAATTTCTTTGACCTCCTAATGTGTTTGAGATCATTTGAATTTGAGGGTGTTTCCAAACTTTTTCACTGGTCCTGTATATATTCGTCAAAGTAAGTTTTTTTCCAACGGGTAGGCGTGGAAGAGCTTATCTGCGAAATTCTAATTTGCAAACCACCACAGGTGCAACAATTAATCACTTCTCTAAATAATGGACGACTATTTCGATAATTCATTCATCATTTCGAGACCTTGTTAAACTTGAAATTTTTCAAGTTGTCGGAATGTCAGCCTCTCAACAGTAAATATTGCCAAGATTTTTGTCGCCCTTTATGACAGTTCCATCAAAGATGTGCAAACTTCTATTTTTGCTTTGGGAAAATATTGATTAATATTGTTGCCTATTTTGTCACATGTTAAGGGCCGAACTGGTAGCTGAATTATAATCAATTTGTGGTTTTTTTGTGGATTTTTTTTCAAAGGGATAGAAATTAATCTTCAATTAATTGAAATAATAATCACCAAATGAATTCATTAAAATATAATTGTTGTCAGAGCCCCATAAACCACTGTAATAACTAAGAAATCCCTGAAGATCAGAATCAGAATCAGAATCATCTTTATTGGCCAAGTATGTAGAACACACAAGGAATTTGTCTCCGGTATACACGCTGCATTAGTATCATCATAAACAAGAACATGACAAATAGGTATGGAATGACATTTCATAATGTAAGTGAACCATAGTTTCAAGCAGAGCTAAAGTGATCAGTGGTAGAATACAATACGATGACAGTTTGTACAGTTGGTGCAGAAAATCATTGAACCA
The DNA here is from genome assembly GCA_026261675.1 of Hippocampus mohnikei. Lineage (NCBI taxonomy): Eukaryota > Metazoa > Chordata > Actinopteri > Syngnathiformes > Syngnathidae > Hippocampus > Hippocampus mohnikei. The sequence goes on from JAKGUB010000556.1 coordinate 7,211,322, forward strand.
TTTTAGAGAGATACAATATTTGTTGTACAAGAAGAGTGACTACGTCAGTGACTGTTTAGGGAGTTAATGGCTAGAGGGAAGAAGCTGGGGGCATTGCATCACTTTGGATTTGAAATAAGCACAGCTTTTGAGTTAAAGACATAGATTAGGCGATGAAACTTACCTTGCCACATCAATTATCAAGGAGAGAAATACCATCACACTGGAGGGGTTCATTCCATACGATCACCACAATTACCGCGTTGTACACGAATATCACCGGGCATGCTGTGGACTATATTTTTTCTTTCAGTTTCCTATGCACCGTATTTTTTTCCCCTGTGGTTTATTTTTAGGGGTTATGTTCATTTGTTTCTGTGCAAGGTGGTAGTCATCATTCATACCCAGCAAGAACAGCTGTCATATTAGTCAAAAGGCGTGGACGTTTTCCTCTGGGCTCTGGATAATTTCTTGCTATTGTGTTTATTTTTACAGTCAGTTTTGTGAGCCTGCAAACCTCATACAGTGTATAACGTCCTTAAGGAAGGTGGAGGGTTATTTATAACGTCCTGTCTTGTGGGATTTTGGAGAATGCCAAGGCCTATTAGAGAGTTCTTCGATGTGTGTGGGGAGAGGAGAAAGAGGCGGGGCTCTGGTGCAAGGTCAGAAGGACCAGATGTTAGTGGTGGGAGAATTAAGGCAAAACACTGGACTGTTTGTCAGATCCAAACGGATGTCCAGACCCCTTAAGATATTTTTGGAAGGGGGTCAGTTAAGTGACTTCTACTAATCCATTTACACTGTGGTGTCACACAGTGAGACAAATGTCCATTGTAAATTGCCTGTGCCTTTCACACACAACCCAGCAAAGTACCGGTAAGTCTTGGGTCCTGATGGTACATCCAGCGGGGGCAGGGTCAGCTTTCTACTCTTTCCTTTCACACACCCACTGTCCTCTCTCTGGTATTCTGCAGTCAACTTTGAAACGATGGCTGCAAATGATGAATCAAATAACTCAAAATAATTCAAATCCTAAAAAAGGTCAAACCACAATATCTGCCTCAAAGCTTCGCTGGCATCATTTTTCCACTCAGACTAATGTTGCTGCAGCGTAGAAGCAAGCTGCCGCGATGTCGGAGAGCCAGGAGCTAAGAGCCCATAAAAGACAATGAATGTCCAAAGTTTCAAATCATTTCACACTTCAGGAAGATCGAGTGCAATGTGTACCACGACGGCACTTGTATGATCGCCACCGCAGGGTAGTGTTGTTCACTATTTAATACAGCCCACCATCGCTAGTTAAAACACAAGATGTCAGGGGTCGACACAATCACCGGGCATGCTTTCAGTCCCTTTATTGAAGAAATCGTAAACACAGTATAAGCACATTTATACAGAAGCTTCTGATGGCCACAACTCATACTGACTCTATACCCGCATTCACCGGCACCCACATCACTCACCAGGCCAGGCTGTGGTTTTAATGCAATACTCAAATACTCAGATACTACAGTAGAATGTGTGTATGATGGTGTCAAGTGGCCAAAAATAACACCTGCACCTCATATGCACGTTAGTGTATTGTGTCGAATAATCCAAAATCATTTTTATCCAATGAATCAATGGGATAATCGATCGAATATCAATAGCTGCAGCCTATTTGAAGCACCCACATTCTGTGTCTATACCCTTCACATGAAACAAACATGGGGAAAATGCCTCCTTTTGATGAGCAGCATGATGGACAGTGTGTCACAGGTTCATTTTGAACTACCCCTTTCACAGTGCACTCAGCAAATGCAGGACAATGCCTTGTGTAAGTCTTGCTAAGATGTTGTGTGTTTGTAGGTGACGTTCCGCACTCGGATCTACCACTGCAACATCAACAGTCAGGGTGTGATCTGTCTGGACATCCTGAAGGATAATTGGAGCCCCGCCTCACCATCTCCAAGGTGCTGCTGTCCATCTGCTCCCTGCTCACAGACTGTAACCCAGGTAACACAAAAACATCATGTTTATGATACAAAGTGAACACAAGTGGACGATCAGGAAAAGAAATTAATACCATCACACTGGAGGGTTCATTCCATACGATCACCACAATTACCGCGTTGTACACGAATATCACCGGGCATGCTGTGGACTATATTTTTCTTTCAGTTTCCTATGCACCGTATTTTTTTCCCCTGTGGTTTATTTTTAGGGGTTATGTTCATTTGTTTCTGTGCAAGGTGGTAGTCATCATTCATACCCAGCAAGAACAGCTGTCATATTAGTCAAAAGGCGTGGACGTTTTCCTCTGGGCTCTGGATAATTTCTTGCTATTGTGTTTATTTTTACAGTCAGTTTTGTGAGCCTACAAACCTCATACAGTGTATAACGTCCTTAAGGAAGGTGGAGGGTTATTTATAACGTCCTGTCTTGTGGGATTTTGGAGAATGCCAAGGCCTATTAGAGAGTTCTTCGATGTGTGGGGAGAGGAGAAAGAGGGGGCTCTGGTGCAAGGTCAGAAGGACCAGATGTTAGTGGTGGGAGAATTAAGGCAAAACACTGGACTGTTTGTCAGATCCAAACGGATGTCCAGACCCCTTAAGATATTTTTGGAAGGGGGTCAGTTAAGTGACTTCTACCAATCCATTTACACTGTGGTGTCACACAGTGAGACAAATGTCCATTGTAAATTGCCTGTGCCTTTCACACACAACCCAGCAAAGTACCGGTAAGTCTTGGGTCCTGATGGTACATCCAGCGGGGGCAGGGTCAGCTTTCTACTCTTTCCTTTCACACACCCACTGTCCTCTCTCTGGTATTCTGCAGTCAACTTTGAAACGATGGCTGCAAATGATGAATCAAATAACTCAAAATAATTCAAATCCTAAAAGGTCAAACCACAATATCTGCCTCAAAGCTTCGCTGGCATCATTTTTCCACTCAGACTAATGTTGCTGCAGCGAGAAGCAAGCTGCCGCGATGTCGGAGAGCCAGGAGCTAAGAGCCCATAAAAGACAATGAATGTCCAAAGTTTCAAATCATTTCACACTTCAGGAAGATCGAGTGCAATGTGTACCACGACGGCACTTGTATGATCGCCACCGCAGGGTAGTGTTGTTCACTATTTAATACAGCCCACCATCGCTAGTTAAAACACAAGATGTCAGGGGTCGACACAATCACCGGGCATGCTTTCAGTCCCTTTATTGAAGAAATCGTAAACACAGTATAAGCACATTTATACAGAAGCTTCTGATGGCCACAACTCATACTGACTCTATACCCGCATTCACCGGCACCCACATCACTCACCAGGCCAGGCTGTGGTTTTAATGCAATACTCAAATACTCAGATACTACAGTAGAATGTGTGTATGATGGTGTCAAGTGGCCAAAAATAACACCTGCACCTCATATGCACGTTAGTGTATTGTGTCGAATAATCCAAAATCATTTTTATCCAATGAATCAATGGGATAATCGATCGAATATCAATAGCTGCAGCCTATTTGAAGCACCCACATTCTGTGTCTATACCCTTCACATGAAACAAACATGGGGAAAATGCCTCCTTTTGATGAGCAGCATGATGGACAGTGTGTCACAGGTTCATTTTGAACTACCCCTTTCACAGTGCACTCAGCAAATGCAGGACAATGCCTTGTGTAAGTCTTGCTAAGATGTTGTGTGTTTGTAGGTGACGTTCCGCACTCGGATCTACCACTGCAACATCAACAGTCAGGGTGTGATCTGTCTGGACATCCTGAAGGATAATTGGAGCCCCGCCCTCACCATCTCCAAGGTGCTGCTGTCCATCTGCTCCCTGCTCACAGACTGTAACCCAGGTAACACAAAAACATCATGTTTATGATACAAAGTGAACACAAGTGGACGATCAGGAAAAGAAATTACCGGTGCAAGTTTTTGCAGCACACTATCGACTGTTTCACTGCTAACAGAAAAGCTGCAACCCAGCATTGGGTTTTCACCTTCAGGATACTGGGATTGTATTATTTTTGTGTTGACCCACTGGTGTGATTTTTTTAGGGGTTATGTTCATTTGTTTCTGTGCAAGGTGGTAGTCATCATTCATACCCAGCAAGAACAGCTGTCATATTAGTCAAAAGGCATTACGTTAACGTGCATAGCCAAAGCGTGGCGTGGACGTTTTCCTCTGGGCTCTGGATAATTTCTTGCTATTGTGTTTATTTTTACAGTCAGTTTTGTGAGCCTACAAACCTCATACAGTGTATAACGTCCTTAAGGAAGGTGGAGGGTTATTTATAACGTCCTGTCTTGTGGGATTTTGGAGAATGCCAAGGCCTATTAGAGAGTTCTTCGATGTGTGTGGGGAGAGGAGAAAGAGGGGGGGCTCTGGTGCAAGGTCAGAAGGACCAGATGTTAGTGGTGGGAGAATTAAGGCAAAACACTGGACTGTTTGTCAGATCCAAACGGATGTCCAGACCCCTTAAGATATTTTTGGAAGGGGGGGGGGGGGGGGGGGTCAGTTAAGTGACTTCTACCAATCCATTTACACTGTGGTGTCACACAGTGAGACAAATGTCCATTGTAAATTGCCTGTGCCTTTCACACACAACCCAGCAAAGTACCGGTAAGTCTTGGGTCCTGATGGTACATCCAGCGGGGGCAGGGTCAGCTTTCTACTCTTTCCTTTCACACACCCACTGTCCTCTCTCTGGTATTCTGCAGTCAACTTTGAAACGATGGCTGCAAATGATGAATCAAATAACTCAAAATAATTCAAATCCTAAAAAAGGTCAAACCACAATATCTGCCTCAAAGCTTCGCTGGCATCATTTTTCCACTCAGACTAATGTTGCTGCAGCGTAGAAGCAAGCTGCCGCGATGTCGGAGAGCCAGGAGCTAAGAGCCCATAAAAGACAATGAATGTCCAAAGTTTCAAATCATTTCACACTTCAGGAAGATCGAGTGCAATGTGTACCACGACGGCACTTGTATGATCGCCACCGCAGGGTAGTGTTGTTCACTATTTAATACAGCCCACCATCGCTAGTTAAAACACAAGATGTCAGGGGTCGACACAATCACCGGCCATGCTTTCAGTCCCTTTATTGAAGAAATCGTAAACACAGTATAAGCACATTTATACAGAAGCTTCTGATGGCCACAACTCATACTGACTCTATACCCGCATTCACCGGCACCCACATCACTCACCAGGCCAGGCTGTGGTTTTAATGCAATACTCAAATACTCAGATACTACAGTAGAATGTGTGTATGATGGTGTCAAGTGGCCAAAAATAACACCTGCACCTCATATGCACGTTAGTGTATTGTGTCGAATAATCCAAAATCATTTTTATCCAATGAATCAATGGGATAATCGATCGAATATCAATAGCTGCAGCCTATTTGAAGCACCCACATTCTGTGTCTATACCCTTCACATGAAACAAACATGGGGAAAATGCCTCCTTTTGATGAGCAGCATGATGGACAGTGTGTCACAGGTTCATTTTGAACTACCCCTTTCACAGTGCACTCAGCAAATGCAGGACAATGCCTTGTGTAAGTCTTGCTAAGATGTTGTGTGTTTGTAGGTGACGTTCCGCACTCGGATCTACCACTGCAACATCAACAGTCAGGGTGTGATCTGTCTGGACATCCTGAAGGATAATTGGAGCCCCGCCCTCACCATCTCCAAGGTGCTGCTGTCCATCTGCTCCCTGCTCACAGACTGTAACCCAGGTAACACAAAAACATCATGTTTATGATACAAAGTGAACACAAGTGGACGATCAGGAAAAGAAATTACCGGTGCAAGTTTTTGCAGCACACTATCGACTGTTTCACTGCTAACAGAAAAGCTGCAACCCAGCATTGGGTTTTCACCTTCAGGATACTGGGATTGTATTATTTTTGTGTTGACCCACTGGTGTGATTGTCAAGGAAGAAATGGAAGGGTATGTTGAGTCAGTTGGCTTGGTCTCGCCTTCGCTTGAACGCCCAGAAAGGGATTTTGTGTGTGTGTGTGTGTGTGTGTGTGTGTGTGTGTGTGTGTGTGTGTGTGTGTGTGTGTGTGTGTGTGTGTGTGTGTGTGTGTGTGTGTGTGCGTGCGTGCGTGCGTGTGTGTGTGCGTGAAAGCTTGACCAATCGCAGCTCACCTGTTTTCTGTTTGGTCATGTGACATTCGCAGGCTGAGCCCCGAGGCACCGTGATGTCATTTTCAGTCGACAGCAAGTGTCAAATTGGCCGCCACCTGCTGCTTCATTCATATTCCACAAACCCAAAATTAGTCCAAATAGTACTAGTTGGGACGTTTAGACTAGTCGGGCTGTATAGAACATATTGCTGTAAAGAAGACTTGACTTTGCCTTTAAATATCAGCAACACAGTGGTTGTTTGTTCTTGTTCTGAAGGTTATTTCATGTGAAATGCTGCTACCCCCCTGCTACTCGTTGCCTTTAATGATATGGTGTCCCACTTTTTCTTCAGCCGACCCCCTGGTGGGAAGCATCGCTACACAGTACCTGACCAACAGAACCGAGCATGACAGGATAGCCAAGCAGTGGACCAAGAGATATGCCACATAGACATGCACACACACACACACACACACACACACACACACACACACACACACACACACACACACACATTTGAGCCGCGCTCTTCCGCCTCCTCGACCTCCTCCTCCTTTTCCTCCTCACTCTACCACTCTACCTCTTTCTCCCCTTCGTCCGTCAAAGCACACTCACTAAGTGCATCGCTGTACCCGACCCTCCTCTTCTTCCTCCTCCCCAAACATTTTATGTGTTTCAAAAATTAAAAACACAAAAAAAAAAGAATATTAAACACACAAATCCTCCTTTTTGTTCCTTGTTGACTTGAAAGCTTCTTTTTTATACAAAGAGTAGTAGATTGGGGGATTTTTATTTTCCAATATGTGAATGTTGGAACTTGGAAGTATTGCATTGGAAATACAAGACACAAACATGCCGTTATAAGCAGGGGTGCACAGAAGCGGTGGCCGGGTGCAGATGCGCACCGAAAATGTTACGTGCACCAGATTTAAGTGATTCAGGTTGCTGCGCGTTGGTGTAGCCAGTATTTTGCATGTTTTTGTTTTTATTTGCGGGGGGGGGGCTCATCGCGTTGTGTTGATTGCAAATGACTCGTTCAAAAGAACAACTCTTTTGAGTTGAACTGATTCGTCCCTTTCTCTGTTCAGTTAAGTTCAGCCGCAGGGCGGCAACACAGGCTGAGCGATGCGGGGGGGGGGGTTGCTTTGTGGGCATCGCGGTCTCACTGCGCTATTAGCCTGTCAAAATATCTTTATGTGAAACCAGTTTGTGATGCAAAATAGATTGGAGACTATCTTGAATGACACCCTGTGTAAAACCCCTCATGGATTTCCTTTTCATTTACCCTCTCTGATGCTTCCATTTTTTTTTAATAGCACACAAACTTTACAGTTGGAAAATATGGGTAAAACAATCACACCGACGGCAAAAATGACATGGTAAACAAAGGCAATTGACTGATCTGAAAAGGTAGCCAGCAGCAGCTGCTATCTTGCCCAACCAGTGTGAGCAAACTTACCTTCAAAATTGCAGTGGTACGAAGAGCCAAGAAACTTGAAAGAAATATTCATCCACGGTGACAGGAAGAGTGACATCAATTCTGCATTGCCTCTCCAACAGCCATGCCACCTTGTGCCATCACACATTTCGCACATGCCAGAAAGCGCCAGGGGACTGTAAGTTTTATGTTTATCCAGTGAAATCTGTGGGTGGGTTAAAAAAAAAAGAAAGAAAGAGCACCAAGTAACAACAACTGCTGGTGCTCCTTTGAGAACCAGACCAAAGTAATGTGCACCCCTGATTATTGGCATCATATTCGTTGTCGTCCCAATACACACACACACACACACACACACACACACACACACACACACACACACACACACAATTACATCACTCTCATTTTCTATTTGCCATTTTGAAGACAATGTGCGCTTTTTACTTTCTCTTCTTTTTCTGTTGTTGTATTGGTCTGGACATGCATGGAACAGGAGCCTTCATGCTTTTTACCTTCCTCCGCTTTTTCTTTGTACTGTATGTAGTTTTTCTAAGACTTTTTTTTTTCAGGCAGACCACCCAACAGCAAAATAACAATTTTGTGTGTGTGTGTGTGTGTGTGTGTGTGTGTGTGTGTGTGTGTGTGTGTGTGTGTGTGTGTGTGTGTGTGTGTGTGTGTGTGTGTGTGTGTGTGTGTGTGTGTGTGTGTGTGTGTGTGTGTGTGGAGGTCTGCCTGAGAAAAGAGGGCAGGACTTGTATATTTGACTGGCTACCCGCGCCGCTGCTGTTGTGCACTTGTATTACTGAAAAACACCCAATAAAAACACACTGTGGTTGGCTTGTGAGAAAACAACTGTGCTCTCACTCTTTTATCTCCCATTTCTTTTGCCCCATTTCCTGTTGTTTCAGCATTTCTCATGAGTGCAGAAAAAGCAAGTGTTTTTTTGTCTTTTGGCAGGTAAGACTTTCTTGTCATTTCTGTCTAGAAAGAGAACCAAAACGAAAATTAATGTTCTCTGCTTTATCCTGGACATTTGTGTCCTTGCTTTTAAACCATTTTAGGTGTGTCAATGCAAGTAAGTAAGTGTTGTCGTTTTGTCTGAGCTGTAATTTCCAATTAATTGTTTTTACTCATTTTGTATGCAGGGTTAAATTGATCATTTGGACAATCATTTACTGCCACCAAAATATATATTCTTCAAGTAAAGTCTCTTTCGTCTGTCAAATTCAAGCTTTGACATCATGTAATGATGATCAAATGCCAGTAGATGGCATAGTTACATTGCTTTGTATTTGAGATCACAGATTTTGAGAAGAGCTCTCGTTTTTTTTTCATGTCGTTTATGAGGAAGAGAAATCCAACAATTTTACAACAAGTGGAGCTACCATTGCTGTGAAGAATAATTGCATTTTAATTTAACAAGTGGAAGCTCCCATATTTGCCTGTCTAGATACAAATGTCTTCTTTTTTTTTTAGTTTGACTCACAATATGTGCAAATACACTGAAATTCAAAGCTATAAAAAAATAATGGATATTTTATACCCATGACAAGACCTGATGTTAATTAAAAGTTTTCCCAATTAAAAAAAAGCAACAACAAAAATTGTGGAAAATGGAAGATCGCCTTTTTAGTGAACAAAAAATCTGCAAAGAGGTGAATCCGTGGGTCCACTGTATTTACACCATTGTTGAGTTAAACTTGATAAAAATGGCAGTGGAATCTCTAAATATTGTTTTTTTCCCCACCCCAAAGGAAATGGTGAACCTGTGTTAACATGCTACAACGCAGTTGCCAAATCTGGCCCACCACATCATTTTATGTGGCCCCGAAAGCAAATTAAGCATGTTAACTTCCACGATGCTTGCTCAAATTTAAAATCCATAAACTTGTAAACATAGTCTGGCCCAACAAACAATTGGGGCCATTTTTAGCACCAGTTTCAAGCACCAAAACTAGAGGCAATTTTAGTGGTGGAAAAAGAAAGGACTGGCGCTAAACTGGACACTGGCCCGGAACTAGCATTAGCATAAATGTGGTGAAAAGGGGCCATCAGAGATGCTGCAACAGTGCAGGCAAGCCAGGCAATCTCTTTGGGCCCCAAATTGCAGGAACAATAGGTCAGGAGTCCCCCACATTGGGTCCATGACTAGCTGTTGCTGACTGGTGGATACTAGTAGGCACGGAGAAACATCTGAAATTGGTCCATATCAATGGCAAATGGAATACCCCGGAGACTGCGATGACATGTTGGGATTGGCCAATCTCCCCTTGGACCATAATCGCTCATGACAGGTTTATACGTATATTATTTGTATAAACGCTTTTGCTGACAACTGCTTCACGTCTGTGTTGCGTTGAGTAGACGCAAACAATTCTGGTGAAGTGCCGAAGAGATACAGCAGTGCCCTTTTGTTCTCGTCCTGCAAATCAGTGCCATTGATCACCGCTAGAGGTCCTTAAATAGCAAAAAGCGTCCCATTCAAAACGAAAACCTCCCCTCCAGAAACATAGCTGCAGGTTACGTGGTAAGTGTGTGCTCGTGAGTCAACAACTCTAGTCCGGTTAACAATGTTGTCATGCTCCACATAACTATACAAACACTAACTAAAGCCATTCCGTGTAAGTTTTTTAATGATTTACTGCTACGTGCGTTAAAAGTTGCATATCATTTTAATAACTTTGAAACCAATTAAATAATTTTTAAATAAAACATTTTACGAATTATTCATTTTGAAAACTTCAAACCAAAAACAATAACATTTGGGGGTGCGGGGGAGAAAGTACGATTCCTTTGTCGAAATGTCTTTGGTCATAATTTCCAAAGGGATCAATTGAAGATTTCAATTCTTCTCCCAATCAATTAAGTACTGTACATGTACCAAAAAAAAGAAATTGTTGGTCGCTCAGAAATCACTGTCCATAGGAAATTATGAAATGTCACGCGAATAAATCAATTGTGTGAGTGTTCATCTCAGAGACGTCATATGTATTGGTCTTTACAATCTTGTTAATCATTCACAGTACTACTGTAAAAACAGAAAATGTGACCGAATAAATTGAAATTGCAGTCCCCTCAGAAGGACCAAAGAAATGTCTACCTAAAGACACCATTTGAAAAATCCTCTAGAATGTGCATTCCATACTTTGCACAAAAAACGGATAGTTTATACAAGTTGCCGATTTTGAAATCCGTTTGAGCAAATCTCAGCAATCCCTGGTGTTGTGACGGCATTACGTCATTGTTTATCCAGTACATTTTAAAAAATCTTGGTGTTGAAAAAAACGTGACTGTCGGATATCCACCAAAGGCACTTCTCGGGACTCCGCTTGACTTTTTTGTGTGGCTGTGTGTGTCCGCGCGGCTCCGCGTGTGCGCGAGCGCGTGGGGAAGGCGTCAAGAAAGACGTTGACGTTGAGGTTGCGGCGTTTCCTCATCTCCACATCACCTCCACCAACAGGCACCGGCACAGTCCAGCCCACTGCGGCCGAGGAGAGCTACTTCCGTTCCGCAGAGGGCGACAAGGCAGCAGCCAGCCAGCCAGCCAGCCGGCGGAGGTCCAGACACAAAAGAGACTGGGTGAGTGCGGATCCTGGTGATCGAGCCGGGCATGGCGAAGCAGCTAACGCAACATTTGCCTGATGACTTTAAAAGCTTGATGGACTACTACGCCTCCATTGTTGACTAATTGTTGTGACCGCCGAGCAGTGTTTAAAAAAAAAGCCGAGACAAAACATAATAGACTGTAGTGGAAAAACGGCCGCGGCTATGAGCTGACATGGAGTCGTGTCCCTAACGCTTTAGACTGTATGGTTTGTCTCGGAACGTTCCTTTTTCTTTTAAACTTATCCACTCGTACTTTTGGATACCTTCAAACGTGTTTAACGCGTACGTTAGGTCCTAGTTTAAAGGTCCGTCGCAGCCACGCCGTTCCAGGAAGTAGTCATGGCCTTAGTCGGGCCTGATGAATAGCTGTTGCCCCGACAGCGGTTTTATGACACACTTTTTGGTTTGTTTTTGCTTCATTCCGACAACATTTATCCTACGCACAACGCACCGGGAATCCAGTTTAATAACCGGCAGCGTCTTAACACCAAAAGAAATTGTGTGAAATGAAATGGAAGCACTGTTAGCACGAAGGCTAACGGTGATGCTAACGTTGAAAAAAAGTCTTGACTTCTCTATCGCTATCAAGCTGATTCAACTATCAACAGTCGATATTATTTGCATTTTGACAAAGAAGTGAGGATAACAAAGACACTCGTTGGGCCTGTTCATCGTGCCTGCGAGGTTAGTGATGCAATTGCACTTAAAAGAGCCGCATGCTAACACCTACAGCACCCCAAAAAATAACATTGAGTGCCGACCCAATGGAGACCTATTGGACAAGACTGCAGTCGACGGTGCATCGCTATGTAGCATGTATGTTTAAAAAAACAGAAATTGCAGTTCCCTCAAAAATATCAGTTGAGCACTGTTCATGCCGAAGAAGTCGGACGGACATTCTCTTTAGAATCTGTTGAGACTGACTACCGCTGAAGTCAAAATAAATATGGAAATTGCAATTCCTTCACAGCATTATGAGCAAAAGAAATACATTTTGTGATCTCAAATGGCAATTACGTAAAGCTATGACCAAAGAAATCCTTTGAGGACCGTTAATCCAAGAAAGTCTGACGTTTTTTTTTCTTTCCAAAGTGGCGAGCACTCACGACGCTACAATAATAAATAAATAAATTACGATTCTCTGCCCTAGTTATCACCAAGGAAATGTTAACCAAAAAAAATCAATTGAGAGCTGTTTGTCCATTCTTCATGGACATTTTCTTTCCTCCACAACTATTTTCAAAATAATTCCATCAGAAATTACGACTAGATTAATATTGACAGAATTAAATCATTTGAGGAATGTTCATATCCAGAATCAGACATTGTCTTTACTGTCTGTTTGTTGACCATTGTCATCACGACAATTAAAAAAACAAATCCCTCACAAATGATGACCCCAGATAACAATTGAGGAACTTGATCCTGAATGCTGCTCCTGGAGTGTCGACTATAAATAGAAGACATCACAGTGCACCTGTACCGTGCACTGGAAAATGCATAGTATTAAACAATATTATGTATATATGATGCATTTCATTGTAAAAAAATATTTTAACACAGGTGATTTGTGTTGTCCAGGTCCGGGTTCTTCTCCAATCCAAACCGGAATGTCGGATGAGGATTCTCGTGCCAGCACCAGCTCTTCGTCATCGCCGCCGTCGTCCAGCCAGAGCAGACAGAAGGACACATCTTGCAAAAAGAAGCGTGAGAGCAAAGCCAGCATGAGCAAGACCTCCAAGCTGCTTTCCACCAGTGCCAAGAGGTCACATCATCACTATTATTTCATGTCAATATGTTAATTTTTAAAGTCCCTGTAAAGTGAAAATATTTTTTTTCTAAACGTGACACCCCACAGACAAATGTTGACACTGCAAACTAATTGGTTAAGAAAACCCTCCCAAGCACAGGCTTTAAAAATCATAAAACATCAAGCTGGAACGCTGTGGATGTGTCCGTTGAAACCACACCTCTGTCAACAGTCCATCAAATACATCTGCAAGTCCTCATACGATGGGTGCTACCTCGTCTTCCATCTTTCTTCTCACTGCGCATAACTGCATGTTTGATCTGCAAAAATATATCGACTTAAAGCCTTCAATGGGTACAGGGCTCTGGTTCTCAAAGGACTTGTCCGCACTGTGACAATGAGGTGTTCGGAAAAGTGCTCCGCAAGCACCAATCTCTTGGCCATACACTGGCTGTCCTGTCGGGATTTATAACCATCTCGCTCTTCCGTCTTCTCTCGGCCATGTACATGCGCTCACGGCTGACAACAGGGCACATTAAAGATTCTCAAGCCATTCTCTGACTCAAAGGAAACGAGGCAAGGTGCTTTATAGTGGCTACATTAGAGCGTAAGGGGAGACTTCACCCCAACCTCCTTGTGGCTTTTCACTCTGATGAGAGTGCACTCATGGGCAACAATGAGGCGCTTTAAAGTAGCCACGTCAGTGGTTTATCCGAATGGAAGACACATTTTTGGGGTTTTAGATATAGCTAGGCACTCCATGTTGTACCTGAGCAGATAACCTGTCAAAATTCTGTATTGCCACAAGTGAGTTTGAGGAATTTGAAACTGAAGTCACCTTGAAGTAAATTTTGAAACAAGCATAGCATTTACCCACTGAATCTTAGTTTCATTTCCAGACTATGAAATCTGTTTGTGCTTGCTAGTAATGCTTTTTTTGTAATTAAATTTCCCCAGTGTGGGACAAATAAAGGATATCTTAAATTTTTATTTTACGTGAATGTGTTTGTGTAGGATTCAGAAAGAGCTGGCTGACATCACACTGGACCCACCACCAAACTGCAGGTCAGTTGCAAGCAGCTCTTTGATGCCTTTACACTTGATCATGAAGGTCTCGAGCATGCTGGTAGGGGTCTCTGAGTACACCCTCTGGGCCAAAAATCATTTGGTAATTTTAGGTTTAAAGTATGAAAAATGTTGTTACTCTTCTCTTCACGTTAGACAAAAAAATGTATTCTTCAATACCTATAAAGATTGCCTGAATGTGGTTTTCTGCTTGAACTAATTCATGACACAAAACAATTGAACACCATGAACATTCATTCGTATTTGGCAAATACATCCATAGTCATTATTAATAAGTCACTGCGACTTGTGAAAGTAAAGCTTTATGATAACATTTTCATTTTTATCACTCGCCAATTTCCGCCCCGAATTTTTTACTGAGTTCCACACACAGAAAATGTAACAGTCCTCAAGCCATCTGATTATGTATCCGACGTCATTATTAAAAAGTATCGATCTACAATTCTTTTAAAAATAATCATCTTTTTTTTATTGACCCAGTAACCTTTCCCAATTCCAGTCATTATTTTAACTAATAATCCCAAATAAAACAATGTATTTGAAATTTGTAATTGGAGTATATATATTCATGTGTATATATATATGTCCACCCTAATTAAAAAGTATCAGAATTTGGCACTGTATTTCTTTTAACTAATTAATATTGCCACAAATTGTCTCACATTGAGCAAGGTTTGTCCTTATTTTTTGGGGGGGTCAGTAAAACATGTAGTGATGTGACTGTGGTATTGTTGCTGTTGCATTTGCCTGCTCGGCGGATGTTTTCACCCCGAGTGTTGTCAGGATGCGGTTTCATGCGACACTCTCACTTGTCTCACTTGTTTGTTTTGTGTGCACGCAGCGCCGGCCCCAAAGGAGACAACATCTATGAGTGGAGGTCCACCATCTTGGGACCGCCAGGCTCCGTCTATGAGGGGGGCGTCTTCTTCCTGGACATTGCCTTCACGCCCGACTACCCTTTCAAGCCACCCAAGGTATGTTATCTGCAGCGAGGCGCTGTCTATGGCATAGGATGCATTCCGGACCTGTTCGCAGTTGGTGAAAAGCCACCGTATAGTGACCCATAACATTTTTTTAATTTCCGACATGCTTGAAATGTAATTATACTTTGACGTTGTGAAATCTTTTTAACGTGGCATCTCGACTTCAGAGTGACCTGACATATTTTAGAGTTTAATAGGATCTTGTATCACTTTTCTCGGGATTTAATGACGATATGATTTCAGGATGATCAGATGATCATGAGATATTGCTGTCTTAAATTAGCTTGCTCACACAATAAATTACACTCAAACTCAAGGCATCCCCGTGTTGCTTGGCGCCCCTCCCTCTCTTTTTGGGAGACTTGTCGTATGACATCGCTTTGTGCAAGTGAAAAGAAGACTTTCAGTGTGTTTGCCTCAAGCTGTTTCAACTCCCAAGTGGAGGTTTACTGCAAGACTGGCACATACAGCAAAAATAATTTAAACATTGCATATTTAAGTTGAAAAATGTTATCGTCACATGGTGCGTGAGGTGCGTTGGCGTTAAACATCCAGCCAGCTTTACACGTGTGAATGATTGAGACACTATTAAGGGTTCCAATGGGACTCATTCACCTTGGTCGCAATCATTTATTCTTAATTCTGCTGCCTAATTAGTACGACTGAAGGGCAAGAAAAAAAGTCTTAATGTGGTGATCTACAAAAATAGGCCATTGAGAAAGACGCTCACAGTATACCTCTTACGAGCATCTTGACACTACAAAAAGGCACTTTTCACATATACGTACAAAACCTCAGAAGCGCTATGAATAAAACATACAGCACAAGTCGCTATTTTCAAATAACACTTAATTTCACTGAGCCCCAGGGATGAAATACTCAATATAAAAGCAGTCAGACGCAGTCTGATACGGCTCTACATCGTTGCAACACTCTATCAAAGTTGGTTGTTTGCACCCCGACGATGTTGACCATTTTTGAAGATTTTTTTTTCCTTCTTCAAAATACAGGCAAGTCCTAGAATTGTTGTGGCACAGCATGTCGAGCTCTGCTGAAGTGTATTTGGAGATGCAGTGTAATGAGCAGATCTCCAACTCAACAAAACCCTTTTAATGTTTTATTGTTTAGTGGTTTTTAATGTTTAAATGTGTACGGTCTGTGGGAGGGATACAGCCTTTCCTAAATATATTTTATGTATGGTCTTTTTCTTCTATTTTCACGTGTGTGTCCAGAATGTATACCCGAATGAATTTGAATGTGACATGGCATATTAATGAGCAAGCAAAGCTTTGCTGTGAATACACCAGATTTAGCCCAATGCTAATGTGATTAGCAGCCCGGTGCGTCATCCACTTAAACACCTCCCTCAAATAGATACCTCAGCTCCCCCATCAGGAGGAGGAAAAAAGTAAACAAGCAGTCAGTGTTACACTATTGTTTACAAGTAGACATGACATGCTGAGCAGATTTAAACTCTGTTGCTAACAGGAACAGCGGCACCAACTGAGGTCTCGTATATAAATTGTGGAGACGGTCTGCATTCCAGTAGGCACACGTGGTCGTGTTTTTGAGAGGGGCTGAAATGGATTAATGGTGTTGATTGGATATACAAGTAAATTGAGTTGCAAGCTTGGTCACGGAATGAATCGATTCTGCAAACAATGGCTTAGTGATGTTTTGTGATTTTTGATATTCCCCCAACCCCTTATGTGTCTTGACTCCCATAACTGTTGGTAAAACGCACGCACACGCCTGGCTGAACAGTGCGTGCACAGAGCACATAGCGGCCTCCAGAGGGCGTCGAAGCACCACGTAAATGTGCACACTTTTGAATGGGCTGCCCTCAATCACAACATCAACAGCAGCTTTGGCTGAATCATGTTAGTGCAGGCATATTATTATTTAGTGTTAGTCCACGTGTCACCAGCCAAAGTTCCCCCCTAAGGACCATATGAGTAGCCCGCGTGCCTGTTCTAATACAAGTAGCTCACTGGGAATGGGGTATTGATTTTCTAGGAATGGTCTAGAAGTGATCATTTGAAAATGTAACACTAGCAGAGATTTATTGAAATCAAGTGTTCCATATTGATCTCTTAAG
Source organism: Hippocampus mohnikei (assembly GCA_026261675.1). Taxonomy (NCBI): domain Eukaryota; kingdom Metazoa; phylum Chordata; class Actinopteri; order Syngnathiformes; family Syngnathidae; genus Hippocampus; species Hippocampus mohnikei. The sequence continues at coordinate 7,228,380 of JAKGUB010000556.1, forward strand.
TATCGGGAGAAATCATTTCACACGATCATTTCGTCATAGATGTATCTTGACTTTTAGCAATCGCATCTAATATTACACCATTTGAGGTCATTTGAACAAATGTGATTTCAAAGGTGTCTATCAAAGTGGTAGCGCTTTGCATTTCCGTAATTTGCGCACTATAGAGCGCACCTGATTATAAGCCGCACCCTCTACATTTTTAGAGGAAAACCAATTGTGTGCATACACAAGCCGCACCTGTTTATAAGCCGCATGTGCCCTCATTAAAACATGTAAACGTATTTACAAAGAAAGACGGTACACAGAGAGAGTTTTCAAAGTTTTAATAATATAACTTAACAATAATAATAATATAACTTTCTTCCCAAACGGTGCCTGTGACACGGCAGTAAAACGGTAGCAACATGGTAACAACACGCTAGCAACAGAATAGCAACACAGTATAACAGGTCTGGTAAAAGAACATACCGGTACTTGTAAAAATCACGGTGAGCCGTCGTTTATGCCAAGTTTACGTGCAGCAGCTCTGTTTCCTTCTTTATCGGACAGCTCGATTGCTTTTAGTTTGAAAGCTGCGTCATATGCCTTTGTTTTTGCATTTTCCATGATGAGGGTATGTTCACGCTAATTTAATTTATGCACAAGACAAGAAGTTGCAGTCTTCCTCGACGCATATATTCCACCGGTCTTAATCTTAGCTTTTCTACTCGAGCGCCCCTGGCAGCCGTTAGAAAAATTACACATATTGGCCGCACCACTGTATAAGCCGCAGGGTTGAAAGTTTGGGGAAAAGTAGCGGCTTATAGTCCGGAATTTACGGTAATTATCCAAGTCATATCTCTCAGCGTCAAAAAAGTTGGTGACCACCTAAGAGTAGCCTAATAACATCATAGTCTAATTCAGTTTTAGCCTTTAAAAAAACATTAATTCTACCTTGATCTGGATGGCTGAGAATCTACTTGGACATTAAAAAAAAATGATTTTGTGAAGGCAATTTAATAATGATTGTGCTTTTAGGTAAACGAATTTACATGACAATAGAAAGTGCACATTTTTGGCATTGTATTGAAGTGTTCCTTGCCCATGCGTATTTGTTTGTTTAGGTGACGTTCCGCACTCGGATCTACCACTGCAACATTAACAGTCAAGGCGTGATCTGTTTGGACATCCTGAAGGATAATTGGAGCCCCGCCCTCACCATCTCCAAGGTGCTGCTGTCCATCTGCTCTCTGCTCACAGACTGTAACCCAGGTAAGACTTGCCTACTGTTTAAAATTTCTCTTACGATGTGACCAAGTTGACACACACACGTGGACCTACCATCGTCACTGTTTTTAGAAAGCCCTGGAGGGTCGTTTGGCATAGCAACAGGAATTTGGTAGGCATGTGTTGACCCTCAAAAATTTATGCCTGAAGAGACATGGGAAGCAACCGTTTTACGGCAATTTGCACACTTCCAGGGATCCTTCCAAAAACTAGTCATCTGACTTGGGAACATGACCCATAATTCAGTCGGCCATTTTGATTTGTCATTCGAGAGATCCTTCAGAGATGAGGATGTCAGCTGGTTATACAAACTCTTGACTCAAAAGAAAAAGTTCTCCCCTCAAAGCCTGTTTGACTTAACATAAAATTTTGGTGGCATGTCACTCAATGAGCAAAAAAAAAAAGAAGCAAGAGACATGTTCAAAGAGACACAAGGAAGTCTGACATCATGGTTTGAAGCAACCATCGTGGTTTGAAGCAACCAGTTTAGGATCAGTTTTCCACCATTTTCAGAGGTCCTTCAAAGATGAACTTGACTTCGGGATTTTGTCAGATTGCTACCACATTCGACCCACATACACCAGACAGATGTTGTGCAATTGTAACCAAAAGTTGAGTTTTAGTGAAGTCTGATGAATGACCATACAAGCAAATCCGTCTAATAAAGTCAACTTTGCCTGCAGCCGACCCTCTGGTGGGAAGCATCGCTACCCAGTACACAACTAACAGAGCCGAACATGATCGAACAGCCAAACAGTGGACCAAGCGATACGCCACTTGAACCTGCAGGTGGCGACAGTGGGTTTAGGAGGAGAGGAGGAGGAAGTCCAAGGAGTGGTGGGGTCTCCTGGTGGTCTGTGTTGGGGGGGTTGGTTTTTATCTCAGATTTTTAGTACTTTATTGTCTGGTATATTTTTTTGCTTCCTGATTAAGTTATCTGCGCAAATATGGAAATAAAAGAACACAACAGAAAGGAAGTGGTATCTGTGTCATTTTTAAAAAGTATTATTCCACTCGGGCAGCCCAGTAGTCCAGTGGTTAGCACGTCGGCTTCACAGTGCAGAGGTACCGGGTTCGATTCCAGCTCCAGCCTGTGTGGAGTTTGCATGTACTCCCCGGGCTTGCGTGGGTTTTCTCCGGGTGCTCCGGTTTCCTCCCACATTCCAAAGACATGCATGGCAGGCTGATTGAGCACTCTAAATTGTCCCTAGGTGTGAGTGTGAGCGTGGATGGTTGTTTGTCTCTGTGTGCCCTGCGATTGGCTGGCAACCGATTCAGGGTGTCCCCCGCCTACTGCCCGGAGACAGCTGGGATAGGCTCCAGCACCTCCCGCGACCCTAGTGAGGATCAAGCGGTTCGGAAGATGAATGAATGAATTATTCCACTCATCCTGCTTTTGATCCTGACTGACGCAGGTGTGTTGGAATCCGTATATCATAGGCGATTTCCATTTTCAAGCGGATATAGTAAAGCTAAATAAAGTGGAAAAATTGCTATATTTTTCATACTTCATTTTTGCATAAAAAATGCAAAACTAGCTTGGTTTCAATATTTAATTGGTTGTGTTACAGAAGTTTGCTTACATGCATCAGTCATACCACGTTAGATTGTTCGCCGCCACAGTCAGAACCAGGATCACGATCAGCCGTGCTCCGGCCTTCCTGTGTGGAGTTTGTATGTTCTCCCCGTGCCTGCGTGGGTTTTCTCCAGATACTCCTATTTCCTCCCATTCCAAAAACATGCATGGCAGGCTGATTGAACACTCTCAATTGTTCCTACGTGTGAGTATGAGCGCAGATGGTTGTTTGTCTCTGTGTGCCCTGCGATTGGCTGGCAACCAGTTCAGGGTGTCCCCCGCCTACTGCCCGAAGACAGCTGGGATAGGGTCCAGAATACCCCGCGACCCTTGTCAGGATGAAGCGAATCGAAAAATGGATGGATGAATAAAATAGTATGTCCAAGTCTGAAAACAAACAGTTCTAAAAGATTGAATGACAGTTTTCTATAAAAGTGAAATACAACTGAAATGCACTTGTGCAGTGATTCCTTTGTGTATTATTTTCATCACTGCAGTTTTCATCCGCGCGCCTTGGTTTCAACTCATTCATATTCGCACGCAGCAACACACATGCGTGGAGTAGACTGGAGTGATCAGACAATGCACTTTAATCACCGTAACTTAAAGTTATTTTTTTGCCCCCCCTTTCAAGCAGTATGTAATAATAGCCCAGGAACTGTGCCTTTACAGTGCGTCTCGATTGACTGATTGTTTTGTGGCAGCTTAGAAGTTTGTTTGCTTTACTTGCCATGAATAAAATAGCAAACATGTTCATTTACAGGTTAACTGTAAAATCAAAGTCCTGTGGCCCATTTTTCAGTTTGAGATTTTTGATCCGAGCCTAAAACTGATTTATCATTTATTATTGTGTTGGTGTAAAAAAAATAAGTCACTCTTTTGTTTTATTTTCAATTGTCAATTGAATATACCTGTAGAAAGATTCATACACGAGGTTAAGTGTCACGCACGTGCACTTTTGATATCTTATTAGTCCCCACAGCAGCCAAAAACTTTTTGCGTGCACAAACAACATGCTACACGTGCTAGCGTAAATTGACAGTGTCAGCAGGAACTGTTTATTGTTATTGCGCAGGGTAATGCTCTGTCCCATCTTATCACACAACACCTACTTGAATGATTAATTCTTGGAAATTTCTTTATAGCACCTTTCAAGAGACCCAACCTTAAAGTAGTAATTGGAAATATACTTTTGTTTTATGTGCCAGGCTTACAGTAAGCTTCTTGTTTGGAGCGCTGTGCGAGTGAGAGTCTTAAATTTTTGTTTCCTTAGTGATGTTATATGATAGAATAGGTATCCCATTTCTTGACTTTGAGAGATTGAAATGAGGTGTAAAAGGTAATAAGTGAATAAATTCATGCCGTTTTCATTGTGTTTCAAACATGTGGGAGGGATGTAACTCTTATATGGTCTCTGTGTAGTGCAGATTATCACCATATGTGAAGTTTCACTGAATACATGCCTTTGGAGTATATATGGTATGTCCCAGTATGAGTGCATTTCCCCCGCGGTACTGGTGTCACGTGCAAACACTGCGTGTCTGAGCTGTTGTGCGTACACAGTGTTCCCGGCGCATGCAGGAAACGTTCATTGGAAACCTCCATGGGGCTGCCACTGTTGTGTTTAAATATAGTTTTGTGTGGATGTGTGCGTGAGTGTGTGTGCACCAGTTCTTTTTTTTTTTTTTTTTAATGTACAAAACACTAAGCAAGGACACATTCCAGACCTGGAACATTTGAGTGTCTTTGCTTCCTGTCTCATACGCTTGTTTGTTCAAAACATGAATCTTAAATGTAAACAAACGGTTTGCTATCAGGGCCAGTTTTGGACAGTTTTACCTGTTGTTGCAGGCGGTTCAATTGGGAGGGCAGAGGTTATAACCCCCCGACATGCACACCCATGCATGTGCACCCACGCACACAAAAAGCCACAGGGGCACACATTTCTAAATCAAACTATTTTTTAACGATGTGTGCATTTCAAATCTGCTCTTTTTTTTTGTAACTCCAAACTTAAACCAACAAAAAGGATTCTTATTGTAATTGGTTTCAAATCTCTCTCTCTCTCTCTCTCTCTCTCTCTCTCTCTCTCTCTCTCTCTCTCTCTCTCTATATATCTCTCTCTATATATATATATATATATGATTTTCACTTGTTAAAAATACTTTCCCATTAAAAAAGTGTACCGATTTTTTTTTTTTTAAATGATTCAAGTTTCTCTAAAACGGGTGACCCGGTAGTCCAGTGGTTAGCACGTCGGCTTCACAGTGCAGAGGTACCGGGTTCGATTCCAGCTCCGGCCTCCCTGTGTGGAGTTTGCATGTTCTCCCCGTGCCAGCGTGGGTTTTCTCCGGGTACTCCGGTTTCCTCCCACATTCCAAAGACATGCATGGCAGGCTGGTTGAGCACTCTAAATTGTCCATAGGTGTGAGTGTGAGCGTGGATGGTTGTTTGTCTATGTGTGCCCTACGATTGGCTGGCAACCGATTCAGGGTGTCCCCCGCCTACTGCCCGGAGACAGCTGGGATGTGCTCCAGCACCCCCCGCGACCCTAGTGAGGATCAAGCGGTTCGCAAGATGAATGAATGAATGAAAGTTTCTCTAAAACAAAAAGTAAATAGGTCTTGTAAGTCTTGACACGCCACAAAATTTGAATGATTAAAAACAAAATCATTATGAACATAAGATAAGGCTTCAAAATCATGAAAAATCAAACATGCCCTTGTCTCGCAACGTATTTACACGTATGCACCCTTTCATGTTTGTGTAATAAAACATGCCGGTACCCGCTTAAAGCCTCAGGGGGCAGGAGGCAATTTCATGTTTTTTGGTAGGCCTCCAATATTATTTGATAGATGCTTTTTAAATGCTTGTATCATATTCCAATTCAGGAAAAAAAGGAGGCGGACTACATGGTTTTGACAACATGCGTAGATTATTTTCACCCTCCTTTACTAAATGTATTTTCCAAAAACAATTGGCATCAACTTTGTTTTAATACATGATTTTCATGAGCCTATATAAAAAATGAATGCACACTATTCCTTTTTTAACTTTATGTGTCTGCACGCCTGTGCACGTTCAGTTATAATTGGGGACGTGGTTGTGTTCATAATGAACCCATCACATTCAAACCCCTGCTAAATGAGTGCCAGTGCACAGCTGCCACTTTAAATAATAGTTGTGAATGGACAGGTAGTTTCTAAACACAGCCACACCCAAGAGGGTGTGCACACTTGTGTAGCTACATTATTGTAGCTATTTGTGTTTTCTTCCCTTCGTAAAGTTTTTGGGCAATTATGTTTCACCGATTGTAATTCATTCTGATGGTGGAAAAAGATTTGAAATGTTGAATTATTGTTTAAATAACAAAAACTGGCATCTGAGCTGGGGTGTGTCAACTTTTTATATCCATTGTGTGTGCATCTTTCTACAAATGACTCATCTTAATTTCCAAGCAGAAGATGACATTTTACTATAGCACAGTGAAATAACATTGAAACCTTCCAACGTGTTCCACCACTTTGGTTTGGTTCAAAAAAGGAACGTTGTACTACTTCATTTTGGATCAAACACAAGATTTCCTATCAGATAATTCTTATTATTGCGTTTTTTGTTTACCATTTAGAGTCAGTTCATGTTTGTACATGTACAAATTATGAGCATTAAAAAAAGAGGTTGGGTGAGGCGACTGTTGCTGACACGAGCACGAACGTTTGCGCATGCCCGGTCTCAGGCCGCGTCACGCAGCACATTGCGGCTGCAACGTGACCGCTGCTTCGATTACGTTACGTCACTTACGTCGACCAAGCTCCGCCCACGCCCGGTGCCCTGAAAGTGTGTCACTGGGTTAAAGTGGTCGCAGCAGGGCCGGCCGGCAAGGCGTGGCCGGGGAAGAGAGGCTGGAGCTCGGTCACATGGGCGGAGGGGGTCAGCGCATGAGCGGCGAACGGCGGCGGTGGAACATTCAGTTCTTGTCACACAGCAAGCCGGAGGAGAAGGCGGAGGGGGGTGTTCCTGTCTCTGTGTCCCTCCTCTTGCTCTCATTTTTTTCCAATCCCCCCTCAAGCTCTCCCTACCTCACATACACAAGCCGTGAGTCACTGGAGCGGACCTGGGGAACATACATGACCCGCTGAAGCGCAATCGTGTCCCGGTCATTTCTTCCCTCCGTCTCGGTCACCAGTTTCGCCTCAACTTTCTTTTTGAGTTGATTTTTCGCTTTTCTTCCTCGCTGACATGCCCGAGGACGTCGGACCAGCTAAACCTGGTAAGTAGCCGACACCTTGACTTTAAAATGTCATGTAAATGTTGAAAAGTGCGAGTAAATTGTTCTCCAGTTGCCTTTTTTAAGTTCCACCTTTATCACTTTAAGTCCTAAATACGTGCGTTTTGTCGTACATTACGAGGGGGTAATCGCTGCTGTCGGCACAGCTCGAAGCTAAAAAAAAATGTCTTAAAGCCCTGGCGTTCAAAAGAAAGCCGAAAATGTTTCATGTGTTCTTCATCGTTGCACACTGATAAAAGTCGAGTTTATAATCGAATTGGCCTGACGACTGACACAACAACCCTGTTCCACTTCTTCGACCGAAATATAACTGTTTTTAAAGCCTTGGCATATGAAAGAGAGGTTTAAATGGTTTGCAGGGTTTCCACGGGGGGTTAAACGGTGGCAAAAGTGAACTATATCCGTGTTTTGGTGTTTGAATATGGGTTAAGAGTGCCAGTACACGCTCGATTCATTCACTCACAGACACAACAATCCATTTCCTTCGGCCTAAAATGTATTTTTAAAGCCATGACGTCTAAAAGAGGGCTTTAAAATCCGTAACATGTGTTTAGTCAGGTATTGCACGTTGAAAAAAAGTCGAGTGTAGCCACGTTTTAGTGTCTAAATGTGGGTTAGAGTCTGTTGTTTCATTCACTTTCCACTTGACACAACAACTGTGTTCCACTTCCTCGGACGTGCTCACATGGACACAGCAGCCTAGCCATGTGCCTCTGTGTACACGCTTTTCTCTGAGCGATCTGTGATTGGCTGCTGATTAGTCGGTGGGAGTGGCATAGTGTACACTTGTACCGGCCAGGCCGCGCTCTCATTGGCTACCGGCGAACCGATGACGCGGCGCATTGCATAATCCAGCAGTGGACATCAGTGTGAGGTACACGTGAGTCCGGATGACCCACATTCTCGGCGGCTTGGCGGCTACCCACGGCCGGGACGCGCGCGACACGTGTGCGTGGGACCAGAAACACAGCAGTCACGGTGCACGTTAGGTAATCACTGACGTGGACGCCAACAAGAATGAAAAAAAAACGCTCATTAGCACTTGATATGAAGCCCATAAAATTCGTCATGCTTACGAACGTTTGCCATGTGAAAGGTTAAATGTGCATTCTATGCGCATTCTAAAATGGCTCGAGTGTTTTTTAAAGGGATTTCTTTTCATTCATTCATGGAATTCTCAACGAAAATCCAGAAAAAGAATACAATACTTTGTCATAAACGGTCATTTAAACACTTTGAAAAAAATGTTATTGAATAATATCTCAATTTTATGTCAAAATGTACACGCAAAAAAAAAAATATATATATATACACCTCACAAAATGTTGTTAAAACTATTCTCTGAATCATCTTGTAACTGGGAATGTTATGAGCAATTCTTAAGCCTTGTCATCGCAAAAAATGTGAACATTCAAAAATTAAAAGGGCATCTCTCAACCATGTTCAGGAAGAACTTTTTGGGTGTTATCAGTTGCCAAACTTGTTGTGGGTGTGCGTGTGTGTTATTTGACATCTCAAGCATTTGTCTTGCTCCACTGCTTTGGTGACCTGGTCTGAGAGTACAGTCAGCTCACATCCAATGTATTCACATGCTTACATGCACATGGCCTCTTACGTAACACTTGTTATCCAACCAGCAGGCTGGAGGTGATAAAGCAGGTCGCTCGTGCGCGCACACACACACACACACACACACACACACACACACACACACACACACACACATGCATGAACAGTAAAACCCAACCCATTCAGTCATCCAAACCTTTAAATTTAAAAGGTATGGGCAAGGCAAGCTAATGAATGGATTAGAACGGATGCCTAGTCATGGTGAAAAATGAGATTAGCAGCAATGTTTGACTTAACATCAGCAACCTGTTGCAGGTTTTAATAGAAACAATAATTTTTCAGCCGTGGTAGAAAGTCATAAATATGAGGTTGAAATTGAGCACCAACCAAGAAAAGCATTTGATTGTGTCATAAAATTATGATTCAAAAATTCAGAACCATATAAAAACTGGTTACCCCAAAATTAACCACCAAGCTTAAAATAAATCATACTTTCGCCTTCTGAAGTGTGTAGTATTTTTAAAAGAGCCCTACACATCTTAAAAATTGATTACAAAATTAATTAAAAAATCTTCAAGAATAAAAATAATAACTTAATCATCCTGCCACAAACAAATCCCCCTTAAAAGAATTAGCCTTAATGAAACACCCATCATCTATATGATCCGACATGGTCCATTTGTTTGACATCTCCCCATGTCCTCTCCTCAGGCGGTGTCATCGCCTACATCTCATCGGGCGCTGCCTCCAGCCCGGAGTCCTGCATGAGCACCAGCCCCAGCGGCGGCGTGGGAGGCGGCTTCCTCTCCACATCGCCCACCCCTCCTCGCCCCTCGCTACCCAGCAGGGCAGTGGGCATGGTGGTGGATATAGCGCCACCCAACAAGAGCGGACCCAGAGGGGGAAACGGAGTGGAGAAGGCGGGACGCTCGTCCACCTCCGCCAAGAGCAGTATTACTAGTACGTGGACACGTGTGAAATGTAGTCATTCATAATGTCATGGGGCTTTATAATCATGTCTTGTTTGCGTTCCAGAAATCAACGGCATGGTGCTGCTGTGCAAAGTGTGCGGAGATGTCGCCTCAGGCTTCCATTACGGTGTCCATGCGTGCGAAGGATGCAAGGTGAGACTCACAAATAAATAAATAAAACACCAATATTGAACACCGATTTAATAAAATCTGATTTGAACCATGTATTAATGTCCAAATGCACAATTGGATAAAAAAAGGGCATCTCTTAATCATGTCATTAAAAAGTTCTTAAATACTTTTATGCCCCCCCAAAAAAAAACAATCTTGAATCGCATCATTAAAAAGTCATGAGTACAAATTTGTGTCATAGTTGTCAACAAAGAAAAAATATATATATTATCTTGGATATCATACAAAGAATTAGTCAAAATTCAAATGTAACCCTTGCAAAAAAAAAAACATCACTCAACACTGTCAATTAAAACTATGCCAAATGAAAAAAAATGAAAAAGTCATCCTTCAAAATGTAGAGAAGAAATTTGGTCACAGAATTCACAGCAAGATAAAAAAAAAAAAGAATAAAAGCCTCTTTGAAACATCAAAATAATTCTGAGCCAAATTATCTAGATCAAAGTAAAACCACCCTTTGAATCAAGCAAATAAAGAAATGCTCCCATGAAAATATTGATGCCAAAAGTGACTTTGGGTGGTGGTGTGCTTGCGCAGGGGTTCTTCCGCAGGAGCATCCAGCAGAACATTCAGTATAAGAAGTGTCTCAAGATGGAGAACTGCACCATCATGAGGATCAACAGGAACCGATGCCAGCAGTGTCGCTTCAAGAAGTGCTTGGCCGTTGGGATGTCCAGAGATGGTTAGTAGTCGCCATTGCTTCTCACTGTTACACCCCCCCCCCCCCCCCCAAAAAAAATCTGCCAATAGGTGAGTTTGTCAGTGAATAATCACCGATAAACGGTTCAAAAAATGGATAGCGGTTCCTAAAAATGGTCAGCGAAAGGGTGGGAGAACACTGTAGAATCATATCTTGGCCACTAGATGGAGTCAAACATGAAAAATGTTCCCTGGGGGAAATAATTTAACACAAGAAGAAATTAAAGAAATAGAAAATAAATATTTTCATACACTGTTTTTTACATACCATCTTGAATTCATTAAAATACATTTTTAAGATGCATAACCGAGCCAAAGACAGAAGTTAACAATCAATTTTCCCTTTCATGGAATTATCAGTGATGCGGAAAAGCGTGAGCAAAGTGTTCTGAAAAAGAAAATAACATTTTCAGGTCTGGAAAGAAATGAAAATACTATTGCGAAATCATCCGCGCATGTGGCCCGTGACATAACGAGTTTGACACCCCCGTGACAGTCTCGAATTTGACGCTGATGTCATCATCACTGTGCATCCTCAGCTGTGCGATTCGGCCGCATCCCCAAGCGCGAAAAGCAGCGAATGCTTCTGGAGATGCAGAACGCCATGAATAACATGATGAGCAACAACAGCCAGCTGCACAGTATGCTGCACGGCCACCAGAGCCCACCGTTGCCCAATGACGCCAGCCCCTCGCCATCGTCATCATCATCATCCTCCTCCTCCTCCTCCTCCTCTTCATCGTCGTCCTCTTCGTTGTCATCGTCGTCTTCCTCGGAGTCGCCGTCCTGCTCCAACCCCTCGTCTCCGCAGTGCACCCTGCAGGACGCAGAGTCGGTGGTCTCCATGGACACCAACTCCAGCTCGTCCTCATCCTGCGGCTCCGACAGCGGGGAGGACGACGTGGCCGTCGTCAGACAAACGGAGATGACGACGTCGCAGTCGTCTGCGGAAAGCAGCAGCGACGTCCGCGGGGAATCGGCACAGCAGAGCTGGAACTGCTGGAACAACAACGGCAACGACAATGATGTGGCCATGCCGGGATACCGGGACGTTCCGCACATGTACGCGCACTTTAACCATCACACGCCACCGCAGCAGCAGCAGCTCGGCGGCGCCCCCGCCTGTCCCATGGACACATTGCAGCAACAGCAGCAGCAGCCACAGGCCTATGCCAACGGCAGATCTCACCTGGTGAGTCCACTGACCACTCTTCCTTGTTATTCAGCAGCAGCACAATTGAATGTATCGTTTTTATTATGATTGTTACGCCAATTTTCAACAATTTCCTTCCACGTTTGTCCGCCATTTCAAACCATTCGATCTGGAAACTATCCAACTCAGTCAGGACTGTGTATGGAAGTATTTGTCATGTTTATAAACTTGCCACATTTTCACAAAGCAAGACATTTGACAGTGTGACATTTATCTTCCACATTTCCCGATACATAATATTCCCCTCATTCACAGCATCTTATGAAATATTGTATTTTCCTCATTCCCCAAATTCCTGCTTTTTTTACAGAAGAATCATTCTTATTGGTCCAATTATCTCCTCAACTCTTCCAACCAGCCAATCGCAGGGCACACATAGGCAAACATATGTTTGTGTTAAAAAAAAATCAATATTTTACATGCTGGGTTTTGTCCTTCCACATTTCTCCACCTTTTCTAACCATAGCCCCTTCAAGTCCCATTCTGTGTTTGTTTTATTTTTGACACAAATTGCATGGGGTCGTTGTTAAAACCAGTTTCCTCCTTGTCAGGTATGTCCCATGAACACGTCCCCGTACGTTGACCCCAACAAGCCCAGCCAGGAGATCTGGGAGGAATTCTCCATGAGCTTCACACCCGCTGTGCGCGAGGTGGTGGAGTTTGCCAAGAGGATCCCGGGCTTCAAAGACCTCCTGGAGCATGACCAAGTGGGACTGCTCAAGGCCGGCACCTTCGAGGTAGGCCCGCGCCCCCCCGGCCTCATCGTCCTGAAAAACGTCCGTGTGACAGCCCGAGTCACTCTGTGCATTTGCTGTGTCAGGTCTTGATGGTGCGCTTCGCCTCGCTCTTCAACATGGCCGAGCGCACGGTGACCTTCCTGAGCGGCAAGCACTACAGCCTGGACACGCTGCGGGCACTGGGCGCCGGAGAGCTGCTGGCGTCCATGTGCGACTTCAGTGAGAAGCTTACCGCGCTCAGGCTCGACCGCGACGAGATGAGCCTCTTCACCGCCGTCGTCCTCGTCTCTGCCGGTAATGTCATGGAAAAAAATGAACAGTTTATGGCGGGGAAGGGAAGAAAAGCAAAACACGCTCAAAATGCAACAATAATTCAGGAGGATGTTTTTCATTTTGAGAAGAAAGTCAACTAGTATTATTTTAACCCTGAGATTTATTTGGAGATGTTATTTTTGAATGTTGAATGTAAGTATGACAGGATTAAAGTTAAGTACAAAACCAAGCAAGAATAGTCATATTCTTTCAGGAAGACCCATAACATTACCAAAAAAAATTCTGTGTTCATTTTTTTATTTTTAAACAAAGTATTATTATTATTATTGAGTATTTGGGGGGGCGTTTCAGTTCAGGCAGGTAATCGTAACATGGCTGAGATTTAATTTTTTAAGTCCATCCATCCATCCATCCATTTTCCGAACCGCTTGATTTTTTAAGTCGTAAAAGTAATTTATTTCAAAGAAACACTTAGAAGATTCAGATTTTTTTCAGAAAATAATTTTATAAGAATAAAGCTCCATAATTTAGTCGCATGACATGAACTTGTATTTTACACAGCCGAAGCCCCATTTTGGCAGTCCAAAAAATTGGGGTTGGTGATCTCGTGACCGAGTTTTCTTTTTTCTCTCTCTCCCTCCTGCGTGTGCGGGTGTAGACCGATCAGGTCTGCAGGACCTGACAGCGGTGGAGGCCCTGCAGGACAAACTGATTCGAGCCCTGCGCCAGCTCCTTATGCAGAACCACGGCGATGAGGCGGCCACCACCTTCACCAAACTGCTACTCAAGCTGCCCGAGCTGCGATCCCTCAACAACATGCACTCGGAGGAGCTGCTCTCTTTCAAGGTGCACCCCTGACGGATGCACCGGCGTGCCACGCCCACACCCGGACGGTCGGGGCGACCAATGGACTCTTAAAGACGAGAAGAAGTCGTACTGTATTCGTGGAGAGGATTGTTGCAAACCAACACAGAGGCACTTGAAAACTTGACCGGCGTTATGCAAATGATGCTCATTTTGTATTTGATTTGTTTCCTTTTGCAAGCCGTTTCGATGCATGTTGATAGTGACAAGAAGCTAATGTGACCAATGTGCTGCTAATGCTGATGCATGGCTAAACGTGCTTGTGGCCACTTCTCCTCCTCTCCGCCGACTGTGTGTGTGTGTGTGTTTAGTACTCTAGTGTTCTTGTTGTTGTTCTTATACCTTTTTTTTTTTTCTTGAACACCCCCGCCACCCCCAAGTCACCTCACCCCTTACGCGCATTGCCGCCTAAAGATTTCCAGACATTCACACAAGTTGGCCTAAGTCCACCGATGCAAGGTGGCAACCAGCTTGAGGCCCAAACGTCATCATGCTTTTTCGGTTTTTATTGTTTAGTTTTGAACTTTCCACTTTTCTATGTATGATTTTCTTGTTTTTGTTTTACAATCAAATGTGCTTTCTGCACGGCACTGAACATGGAAGAGTGTCGTCCATTTTTGTTTCTTGTACTTGGCAACACTGTCAATTGTAAATATCTATACATAAAATATATATATATATAAATATCTCTTGAACATAGACAAATATGTATAGTATAAATGAATAAATATGGGAGAAGAAGAAAATGAGCAGTCTTGTGTGTGTGTTTTTATTTGTAGGAGACATGAGGCGCATCAATGTTTGACCACATTTCAATTCTCATAATACCTTTATACTACTGTATGGATTTTTAAAAAATTGTGGCTTTCATGAAAAATATGACCCAGAAGAATATAGTAGTCATACATTTTGTCTCGAATCAAGGTTTTGTCTAAATTGGCCTTGAAAATTGTTTTGAACCTTTTTCTTTCTCAAAAATAAGACTTTATTGTCATGAAAAATAAATCCTGTTTTAATAACAACACGAAAAACACATCACAAGGCGATGACTACTCTGGTGCTTAATTTGTCACAACAGAGGAATCACAAGCGTAAAAGTCATTGGGAACTTTGGGGAAATGTTTGGGATGCGGCGTTAGTCCTTTAGAATGGTGGAATGTCGGAATGTTTCACACATTTGTCCTCTGGATGACCTAACACACACACACGCGCACACACACACACATATATACACGCACACACACATATATGTTTTTAAATAATTTGTTTTCAGATATAATTATTTAAATTAAAATGAATTAACCCTTGAAATGTGTCCATCTGTGTGGAATGAATGTATGCATTATACAAGTTTCACTTTTTAATAGTTTTGCTTCAATCTACCTTTTATATTCCAATTTTTTGACGGGCACCTAGTACACGAGTATATATTTGGGGGTCATTTGATCTTGTTTTCTCTGAGAAAAATTATGTTTGGTCGTTTTTTAAAACCTCAGCCATGAAAAAAAAAACATTTACCCAGCAACATGAAATTTGCTTGACATGTCTATAATAAGTAGACCAACACACAAATCTTTGTCTAAAAGGGAACAGAAAGTCTCTTTGATTTTGCTTCAAAGGTGTTTTGCTTTGAAGCAATTTTCAGGGGTCCCTCCAAGCACATCTATCATGAAGAGACCTACAAAAAAAAGTCTCAAGAAGCTCTGCTCAAACACACAAAGGAAGTCTTGGGTCAATTCTTCAAAGAAACATTTATTCTGCAGATTTTGTACAATCGCTACTAAATTTGAAACAGGTATACCACCAGACAATGAACAATGGTAAATTGTGAAGAATTAGATTTTTTTTTCATTGCGCGGTGATGTGGGTGTGATTTGCATTTTCCCTATGTCTCTTATTTTGAAGTAGAACACATCTCCTCTCATCCAATTTTAAAAATGAGCCACTTTATTTATGTTGCAACAGATTGAATTAGGACTCATCACAAGCGCAAATATTTCTCTGTTAAAGTCAAAGCATGAGGAAGAGGAGACATCGTGGATGAAGACAAACGAGGCCTGCTATTGATTGTGTAAAAAGGTCACATGCTTTCTGTCCTCTGCTGGCCTTTGAAAAGATGACCTTCTTTTATTTTGTTTTGGCTAACAATGATGGATTGAGGAATTATTCCACACTGCAAGGGGAAAGTTGTTATGCTTTCACAAGCCAAGCTGCAAGCCAATGGTGAGCAACAAAGTGATGTGCTCAGGATGTTGAAAAAGCAGGCTTAATCTTACAAGACTTTTTTTTAAAGAAAATTAAAATGTTTACAAATTACAATACAATACAATACAATACAATACATGCTGATTTATATAGCGCTTTCACAACAGCGGCAGCTGTAACAAAGCGCTTAACAAAAAAGTTAACATAAAGTAAAATAATAAACACAACACACAACATAAAACACGAACAAAAAGTAAAATAATGAACACAACACATAACATAAAACACGGACAGTCGTGCAGTCCTAACCACTTTTCCCCTCATACACTTTGTTGTTTAAAGCAGTTTGAGATGAAAGAGGAGAGAATCAAAGTGTCCTTTCACCAGTGGATCAGAGACGTCATGCTCAAAATGTGCACACGTCGGCTACAAGCTAAGTTTCAAAGTCAACAAGAAGCTGTAGCATCCATTGACGAAAAAAGAGATTGGTTCACTTCTCCTGTCCCAAGTAAATCCATTCCAATACCAAGCGGTGACTCTCAGTTCCAAATACGCATCGGCGCTCTGCGCCGACGCTCCTCTCGCCTCATCCTCAACTTCAGCAGACATCCATCCAGCCGCACCAACGCAGACTGTCCAACAGCGCCGACATCTTCACTGAACAAAACGGGGCTGTGAAAAATGCTGCCCATTACAGGCGCAAAAAACACAAGCGCCCCGGGGCTGTCCAGCACCGACAGTCAACATATAATAGTCATATTTTTTTATATATGATTTATTTGAGAAAATGTAATTTTTTTCATAAATCTGAATTTTATAATAATAGTCATATTTTTATGATGAAAAAAATTGAGGATATTTGGAGGACTTTTTCAAGAGTAATATTTTTAAAGGAAAACATTTTGTCATCCTGTGAGAATAAAGTCAATATCAATTAAAAAAAGGATTCATTTAATGAGAATAGTCTTATTCGGAAAAAAGTCAAAATTATGACTCATTTTAAAAGATTATATGAGAATAAAGGCAAGTCTAAGTCATTTGTATAGCACAATTCAACAGCAAAGTAAGGAGAGAAAAAAACAAAGGCATTAAAACAAGGAAAAAAAAAAAAACAAAGGTATTAAAATATTGCAAAGACGATAGATTTCTGCTTTGACACTAATTCATTGGTTCAACAACCACTAAAGATCATCTACTTAAAATAATAAGATATAAGAATAAATCCATAATGTTTAGAGATAAAGCTGTATTTTATGGCAGTTAAATATTTGTTAGATTTTTTTTATACACTGTGTTTATATATTATTGAAAGAAATGGTTCTTACACAAATAGTCATTTTTGTCAAAGACAAAATGGTCATTTTTTTGGAAATAGTAAAAGTCCAAGTATTCAATAAAGTATTTATAGAATAAAGTCAGAAGATCAAATTCCATAATATTACAGGAAAATATATATTTTTAAATGGTACAGTTGTACAGATATGAAGTTATTTTTTTTCATGTGCGTGAAGTCATTACTTTGAGAGGGAAAAATAATGTCTGAAAAAAAATTAACACTTCAACAACAAAATGTATTTTACAGAATGTTTTTGGGGGAGGGGAGAAAAGTATTTGAAATTTATTTTTTGAAAAAAAAAATTGTAACAGGAGAATAGAGCCAGAGTTCATTCCGAGAAACAAGTTGTAATACAAGGAGTAAAAGTCATATTTCTCCAAAAGGGCAAACATTTTTTTCTTGTTACATCGGAATTATTTTTGTTCAAATATTGCTATTTTTCCTGGTAAGCCTGTTACGTCTGCATTTTTAATGTTTTAGTGTTGTATTCGTCCTGTTTTGTTAAAGTTCCTTAATGTGATTTTTTTCTCAGTAAAAACAAAAAGGACAGTCACGGAAAGAAAGAAAAAGGATGCAAAAGCTCTTCGCCGAACGTGCCGTGACGTCACAGTGGGTCATTTGAAGGTCAGAGCTCGGAGGCGGGTCACGCAGAGTTCAGGCCGAGTGCTCACTGACTCCTTTTTCTTCTTCGTGTGCTCCTCGAGTGGACCCGTCCAACTTTTTGGTTTTCCTTCAAAACAACAAACTCTGCTGCTTGTGCTCCACGACGCGCTGACGCCGACAAAGAAAACCACCTAATTGTCATCAACAATACGAGCAATAAGACGAAAAGATGTTCGACTATATGGACCTTCAGGTGTTCGGCAGCGCGCAGCCGGCGAGCCCGTGCGCGGTGACGGCCGGCAGCCTGGACTACGCAGGCCGGCGTCGCCTGGAGCGTCACTCGGAGCACCACCGCCGAGGGCAGCGGCGCAATGCGGCCGAACATCCGGAGCTCTTCCCCGGACACTGGCAGTGTAAGTACACCGCGAAGCGGAGCGGATGTGAGTGCAGCGACTGTGTTGACGGTAACGAACCGCACTGGCCTTATTTTCTGCTAAAGCATTAAAAAGATATGACGTCACGTCGTAATGAAAGACATGAAATGTGTAAAGGCGAAATGTTTGAAAAATTCAGACGTATGCTGTCTGCCTGGCTGTCACTACTTGAAGTGCTTCAAGCTTACAACAATATAAACATTGAACTGTTTAATAATACTTTGTCCTATATATTGTGTGTGTGTGTGTGTGTGTGTGTGTGTGTGTGTGTGTGTGTGTGTATATATATTACAATAGAGAGAAAAATCTGCAAAAATGGGCCGATTTTCTTTTTTTTTTGGCAGGAGGGTGTGAACTGCATTTTTTGTCCTATATTGTAATGTGTTAATGTGTAAAAGAAATAAACGGAAAAAAACCCCAGTCGAAATCTACCAATTCTGCCCGATTTTAAAAGAGCTAATATCGTTAAATTTAAAACCCGAATTTGAAACACGAACCAAGGCAAGGCCAAACCCTGATTTGAAACTGTAACCCAGGCCGGGCTTGACACCTTAATATCAAACCTATCAATCTAACCTTTGCTTGAAAGCCAAATTTGAAACGTTGTTTTGCAGCCGTGGTAAGCTCCAGCAGTTTGTCCAGTTGCGAGCACGCGTTGAGCAACTGCGCCGCCTCCCCTCCGCCACCTCGCACCTACAAACCCTGCTTCATCTGCCAGGACAAGTCATCAGGGTACCACTACGGAGTCAGCGCCTGTGAGGGCTGCAAGGTAGGTCAAGGAACGCTACACACCCAGACGTTGACTTTCCGTCAGAGGTGGGTATAGTAGCTGAAAAATGTACTAATTTCAGAGCACTGTTACTTCTGAAGAATATGATTCAAGTCAAAGTAAAAAAAAGTCGTTCTCCAAATAATTACTTGAGTGAGAGTAAACAAGTATTCACTAAAAACTACTCAATAACTAACAGTTGAACGGTTTTCTCAAGTTCAAAGTGGAGTTCTTGTAGGCTGAAATGTGGGACATTTTTCAGCACACATGACAGCGCTTGTTCGTTTTCGTAAAGTGTAAGGTAAACCTAGGTTGGACGTGAACCTCTTCTGAATGCGAGTTTTGAACAATGTTCTGTGTGGGGCCCCGGGGACTTGGCGTGTGTGCATTCATGTGACTGTTTGGCTGCGTTTGATTGGTCGGATGGAGTCAAACGTTGCTACTGGTTACGTCGGATTGGAGGAATGGACAAGATATGAAGGCTCACAAAGAGCTGTTGTAGGCCACAACTCACACCCGGACACGCTAGGCCACGCCCCTTTAAGACACACATCCAAGACACCAACACTACAAGACAATGTTTCCCTCATATATTCGCAAATGATTATAATTTGCAGAATTTGGGGTGGAACTATGTTCCTTTGGCACCATTTTGTGGCATCTTGGGGCCATGGAAGTATGCTGAAGTGAGTTGAGTAACTTCATGTAGACAAAACCATGATCATGCTGCCATTTTTCCTCAACTCATGGATGCTAACATGAGTTGAGGAACTTGATTTAGTCAAAAGCAGTGGCTTACAGCCATTTTGGAGCATCTTGGTGCCAAGAAAGTACACTGAAGTGAGTTCAGGTACTTCATTTGAACAAAAGCGGTGTCTTGCCACGAATTAGTGTCATCTTTTCGCCAAGGGAGTATGTTGATGTGAGTTGAAGGGTCTCATTCAGGCCAAAATAGTGCCTTCCCGCCATTTTGTGGCACCTTGGTGCAAAGGAAATATGTGGAGG
Source organism: Hippocampus mohnikei (assembly GCA_026261675.1). Taxonomy (NCBI): domain Eukaryota; kingdom Metazoa; phylum Chordata; class Actinopteri; order Syngnathiformes; family Syngnathidae; genus Hippocampus; species Hippocampus mohnikei. The sequence goes on from JAKGUB010000556.1 coordinate 7,248,380, forward strand.
TCCGTTGAGGAGGTTAATTTCGACAAAAACAGTCTCTTGCTGCCATTTTGTTGCATCTTGGTGTCAAGGACGTATGTTGACGTAAGTTGAGTAACTTTTATTGACAAAAGTAGTGGTTTGCCACCATTTTGTAGCTTTGGAGCACCGAAGAAGTATGCTAAAATGAGTTGAGGGGTTTCATTTACACTGAAGTATTGCCTTACCACTATTTTGTGGCATAATGGTACCAAGGAAACATGTTGAAGTGAGTTGAGGCACTTCATTTTGACAAAAGTAGTGCCCTGACTCCATCTTATGGCATCCTTTTTTTGACATTCTCTTTCTGTTTTAAATATATTATATGATGATGTTTTTTTTTTTTTTATCAAAAACATGTCACAAGCGAAAGTGTGGATTTGTGAAGTCCACAATTTTTGGGATTCCAAGTCATTTAAATTTGAATTCAACTCTCGGTCAACACTGTAGTTGCTCCATTTAGGTTAGCAATGGGCGAGCTGTTTTCTCATCTAATATTCCTCTCCCTTGGTCAGGGTTTCTTTCGCCGCAGCGTCCAGAAGAAAATGTCTTACACGTGTCAGCGAGACCGGAAGTGTGTCATCACCAAGGTGACCAGGAACACGTGTCAGTACTGCAGGCTACACAAGTGTTTGGCTGTCGGCATGTCCCAACAATGTAAGTGCAAAGACACACTTTCATGGCTACCATTAGCATTAGCACCAGTACTACACCCCTGGAAGACACAGGCTTCAAATCCCACTTTGAAAACCCGATTTTAAAAACCTAATTTGAAGCCCGTGACCTGGCTCGAAGCTCTAATCTTGCCTTCAAGCCCTAATATAAAATCCTAACCCCATTTTGGTAGACTAATCTGAGATCCTAAAACAAGCTAACCCTAACTTGAAATCCTTCCCCCTGGCTTTAAATTCTAATTTTAAACCATAATCATTGTTTTCAACTGTAACCAAAGCATCAAATGTAACTTTGAAACCCTAACCCTGATTTGAAAGCCTTGAATATTTGCCCCAGCTTTCTTGTGTTATGACCTTATTAGATATACTTACAGTAAGCATGTATTCAGTGAAGTACTTTAGTGGCTGGCTGTGCATTTAATATGTCCAATGACTTCATTCAAATTTGAGTGTAAGCTCATTGAGGAAAAACATTGTTGCACCACTGGAAACCTGAGACTACTGGACCACACTGAACCGTACTAAACACTCCTCCCAAAATATAGAAGTTGGAATAGGGGCGAGGAACAGGATAGTGTTAGACAACACTTGTTCGGCATCTATGCTAGGATAACACTTAGCCTATAGCTACATGGTTTTTGTCTGACTGAAATCCGTGATTTCAAGGCCTTGTTTTGCTATTCCTGACGCTATAGTGTCACATAGTGTGCCGTGTCAACTCCTCAAAAGCTAAGGCGTAGAAAAAATAGTAGTGTGTTTCCGGTAACATGAAATTTCGGCATAGGGTAGGTAGGTCGGACAAATGTTTTTATTTTTTTAAATATTTTTGCCACGCCCCCATCATAAATGTAAACAAAATAACCATAAAACATAAAACAAGGAGACATTGAAACCCCCGCCGAAGGAAAACAAACAAACAAAAAACTACGGCAAGCCTGAGGATTTCACGTAACAATAGTTACTGGTAGCGTGTCGTTTCCGTGGCGTCATTTTACGGTACCGAAACATAGTTTAACCATTAAAGTCACCGCACACGACTTGACTGTGTGATCAACGCGATTTCACTGTGCCTCTGTGTGTTTGTGGTGTGTGGGTGTGTTTCTTCGAATTTACTTTCGTTTTGAGTGTTGGGGGGGACGCAACAGGTAGGTGCGTATGCAGGTTGCTATTTTAGTCCGCAAATTGAGGAATCGCGCAGATGAAAGCTGTTCTCCAACATCCGTGCCTTTCGGAACTTTCACTCACGTAGTTGGCGAAGGCTGCAGTGGCTGTGATGGGCTGAGCCTCTGCGAGACCTTTGATGAGCTCCCCAGACTTTTCTTTGCCATGACGCTGATGTTGTTTGGTTTATTAATGACACAAGTCATAATGGCGTTTGATTGCTGCTTTAATAGCGTGAATAGCAACTCACAGTAACGATGGCAAGCCGCACCTTGCCTCTTGGGTTATACCATTTTAACTAGACCGGGGTGGGGGGATAGTCCCCAAACAGATGTTGGTACTGCAATGTCTAGTGCAGTTATGATTTGAAACGTCGAGCGCCAGCCTTTTTTATAGACTACGTCACGTGATCGTCGGCAATGCGCTGCTGCACGCTATGCAGCAGCGTATTGCAGTTCGAAAACACGGATGTTGGAGAACAGCTAGTAGGTATTCTCGGCGTATTTGGACTTATGAGTAACCTACACTTAACGTGTTTGAACGTGTGCAACGATCGCATAACTTACCGACCTCGACGTACTTCGACGTATACCAACGTGCTTCAGCGTGCTGTTACGTATACAAAACTTACCCATAACTTATTCGACGTACGCCAGCGTATTTGCCAAATTTTTCCTACGTCGGCATACGCTGGCTAAATCGTCAAGGTGTGACAGGGGCTTTAGAGATGGCGGCGAAAAAAACTCACTAAGGTCTACTAATTACGTCATTTAAGAAATGGCAATGCCAGTCTGATTTTTCGTATGAATCGTCCGAAGGGCGTATCACTAAACTCACCTGTGACGTATGCACAAAACACGAGAGCGAGAGACGGACGACGCGAGGCACGATTACATGGCAAATTGGTCATTAGATTTGTTGGCTAATCGCTGTGAAAAATATTATGAAAAAGTATTGGTTATTCTATAATTTACTGGTTGTAGCATGGTAACTTTATGAATAAAATATTCGTCACAAGGTGTAGTAATGCTAGACTGCAACACACAAAACGCGGTCTAAAGTATTTTTGGAGATCGCGGCCGCCGCCATGATTCAATGTTGTTGACACACGACGGCAAATGACGCGCATGCTCAACGTGAATATCGCGAGAGTTTGCACCGATGTAAACATCTTTCCTTTTATTATTTATAATTTTGTCTGTGGTTTTATTGTTCTTGTTTTGATTGTAAAGCGTCCTTGAGTGTTTTGAAAGGCGCGTATAAATGAAATGTACTATTATTATAATTATTACACAAAAATGTAGAAGGTTTGGAAAAAATGCCGACCGGAACGTTTTTGTTCGAGGTAGAAATTCTCGGTCGGTCGGGTTACCGGAAACACACTACTTTTTTTTCTACGCCTAAGTCATGTTTTTTGTTTTTTGTTTTGTTTTTGGGTGTAACGTTGAACGTGTGTGTATGGCTGCCCTGGCATGTATTTGCTTTAATATTCCGTGCGACTGTGTGGGCACGCCGGCGTAGCATATTGGTTGTTATAAGGCTGAATTAATCAGTGCATGTGTGTGAGCGTGTGCGCGTGCGGATGCTGTGTGCACAATGCACACTTTTTGGGTTTTTTTATTTTTATTTTTATTTTTTTTGCCATGTTAACCAAATGCCCTCCCGTCACTGCTAATGACAATTAAATCAGTTATTGGTGTTGACTGGCCTTTTTTTTTTTTAATTTTTATTTTATTTTTTTTACTTGAGCACCTGTCCCCCTAAAAAATGTCAGTGGATGTGCCTGCAAATACGTGTTAGTGACCCACATAGCCCAGCGGCCGCATGTGTGTGTGAATTATATAGCAGGTAGGCTCTGTCATTGGTCAAGCCGTGGCCACATGTCGCGGAGGCGGGCAGGCTGTGGTACATTACGTAAGGGCGGCGTCACATGGTGCGCACACACACACACACACACCCCCACACACACGCAGACACACGCAGACACATGCAGGAAGATGGAATAAGGACGTAACATGAGCTCCTCAGATTGGACTCTTTACACTCGGCAAGAGGAGAACAAGAAGAAGTAGGGCAGCGTGGCCTGTTGCGTAATAGCATCCACGTACATGTGCCTCAGTCAGTGGGACAACGTGGGGAAATGGGTTTGCGTTACAATGTGTTTGACTTTTAAAAACAGAGTGTCTTTGGGTTGCTGCTCTGTTTGAGTCAAGTGTTTGTGTTCCATACGTGTTTGAGGGTTAAAAACCAGCTTTAGTCACAAACCTGTTGGAGTTCAAATTATGTTTACAGTTAAGAGTGACAAATGTGTTTGAATCTCAAACATGTTTGAGTGACAAATGTTTAAGGATTAAAAAAAACAAAAAATTGTCATTAACATTTTACCTTAACATTTGACATTAAAAAATTTAGCATTAAAATTTTTAATTACAATTAACATTAATAATTTTTTTACATTCGCATTCAAATAAACGGTTGCACTTTTTATATTAAAATGGTTCATTCTAATTCAAGAGCACCCCTTAAAATTCAACATGAAAGTGGAAGAATTTAGCATTAAATTATTATTTTTTTATGTCAACACAATTAATTTACATTTAAAAAAAATACAATAAAACTTTACATCAGGCGGCACGGTGTATATCTGGTGAGCACGTCCACCTCAGAGTGCAGAGGTGAAGGGTTCGATTCCGGCTGCGGCCTGTGTGGAGTTTGCATATTCTCCCTGTGCCTGCGTCGGTTTTCTCCGGGTACTCCAGTATCCTCTCACATTCCAAAAACATGCATGGCAGGTTAATGGAATAGTCTAAATTGTCCCGAGATGTGATTGTGAGTTTGAATGGTTGTCCATGTGTGCCCTGCGATTGGCTAGCACCCGGTTCAGGGTGTACCCCGCCAACTGCCCGAAGACAGCTGGGATAGGCGCCAGCATCCCCGCGACCCTCGTGAGGATAAGGGGATTAGAAAATGGATGGATGAATGAAAAACAATTAAGATTTGGGACATTGCTGGCTTCAGCGGTGAGGAATGACAGAACGAGTCAGAAGAAGGCCAAGAAGGAGGACGAGGTTCCAAAGATGGCCATCGGCGACACGTACGAGATGACGGCCGAGCTGGACGCCATCGTGGAGAAGATCTGCAGGGCGCACAAGGACACGTTCCCACCTCTGCGCCAACTCGGACAATACACCACAGTGAGTGTTGGCCGAATAAACGCAGTGCTTTGGCGCCATCTTGTGGCATCTTTGTACCTACGTTGAATTAAGTTGAGGAGCTTCATTTAAAAAAAAGTAGTGCTTTGCTACCAGCCTGTGAGATCAGTAGGGAATTATGAACATTTCTGTTTCTTTAACCAATCAGATTTTAAATTTGTCCTCGATGGGCATGGGCTCGGGACCGGTTTCAAGGTGTACTGTGATTTTACACAGTAAAATAATCTAGATTTTCAACATTATAGAATAGGTGGAAGAGTATGACATATTTTATTGACTCTGTATGCTTTTGTCATGTTATGATAGAAATATTGATTATGAAAGTTGTACGCTGTCGTGTTGCGTTGTCCTATTGTATTGACCGTCGCTTTGAGTGAACATGAGGAGGTAATAAGGGACTCTTGTCTTCCTCTCCATGTAGAAGTCCAGCTCTGAGCAGAGGATCCGGTTGGACTTGGGTCTTTGGGACAAGTTCAGTGAGCTGGCCACTAGGTGCATCATCAAGATGGTCGAGTTTGCCAAGAGGGTGCCCGGGTTTACCAGCCTCCACATGGCCGACCAGATCACCCTGCTTCGGGCCGCCTGCCTGGACATGCTGGTGAGAAACTATTTTCTACTTTAACCAAATGGCGCTTTGTATCACTAAAAAGTCGAAAAGTTGGATTTGGATGACGTTTGGTGTAGGAACCTGAATGGATTGTTTTTAATAGTATAAACATGAATTGCTTCCGTAAAAATAGACCCCCCAAAAATTGTGGATCGGCAATACATTTGGCAGCAAACTAGAGAAAAGTGTATTGTTATTGTACAGTGGATATATTTTTAAAATGACATTGGGTTTATTTTGTTTTTTTTGACTGAAAGTCAAAATATTGTAATTGATACTATTTAGTGTGTAAATTTGAACATGGTTGCACTTTCTAATAGAAACAAGTCAAAAGGTTTCTAACAAATCTTGATGACATTTTGGGTGAAACTAAAAAGAAAATTTTTGGTCAACATCAAATTTGGATTGTTTTAATTCTGAAGGCAAAAGTCAAAACATTGAAGCGCTAGACAAATTGATCCAGCCGGTTTTCGTTAGTGATGGCAAAATGAAGCCCCATGAAGCAATGAAGCCCTGCAGGGAAATGCTTCACACACGATTCGGGGCTTCAAGATGAATCATTTCCTCGACTACGCCATCATGTGGACAGGAAAATGTATAACATGCTTGGTGCATGCAATAAAATGGTGGGGTGTAAACCATGCTCTGAACACATAATAATATGTATTTGAGGAGTGTTCTGTTTTACTATGTCTATGTTTGTGCCTATGCAACAAGTGAAAATGTGAAATAAGGAGGTAAAATAAAGTGCTTATTCGTTTTTATTCAAAAACAATATTTTATCCAAAGTTCTTGGACTCAGGCGGTTTCTTTTGCAGAGAATTTCACCTGCTTTTGAAAAAACTCTTTCACATGGTACTGATGAAGCAGGGGTGCATAGATATGTGATAGCAAGTTGGTTTGAAGGGGAATCCATAGCGTTTCTATGTCGCTTTTATTTCGAACCACAGTCGAACCGATCGCATCATTTCCTGAATCAGTCACGTGGTACACCCCCTTCGTAGAGCTTCAAACGTCACCGCTGACGTCATCAACACGCGCTTCGGCTCCCCATTCATGAACCACTCATCTAGATAACGCGGCACACGCTTCAGGGATTCGACCCGCGGAGCACATCACTAGTTTTCGTACATTGGATTCAAGTGAAACCAAAATTTGGTTGAATAGATAAACGAATGGGCCAAGAATCTTAATGAAATGTGATCCAGTGTTAAAACTAGTTTGCTTTTTTTTTCTTCTTATAACTTGGAAACTTATGAAAAGACTCTGATAAAATTTTGCATAGAAAGCAAAATTAGATTTTTTTAATACTATGAACATAGCATAGGTCAAAAAATTGTTGATGGATTTTTATGAAAATTGACATGGAAAAAAAGAGTTTTTGTTCTTTGGATATACATCAAAACCAAATTGGCCTTCTTTTTTATATAAATATGAGTGGAATTATTATTAACGTTAAAATTTGGTGGGTGAAACTGAATATGGTTCTTTTTTTTAAAGGGGGAAAACGATATTTCTCTTGAATTTGGTATTGAGGTGATCAATAGACAAATGAAAAAAATTTTCATCACTACACCTGTTTGTGATTCAACAGTCGCAAGTTTACCTGGTTGTAATTTTTTTTTTGGGGGGGGAGACCACTGCCCACGTAACAACTCACCTATGTGCTGTTTTTGTGCGCTTTCTAAATTGCCAAACAAGAAGGTGGCAAAGCTCTGCCTAAGAGGAAAGAAGTGCTTTGGCGCCATCTGTACATTTTGGATATGCAGGCGCATATCGTACTGTATCCCTTTCAGTTTTTGTGTTGTTTGTTGTCTCCTGGCTGTTGAGATTCTGAGGATTTGTGCTCGCTACACACCCGACAAGGACACCATGACCTTCTCGGACGGCCTGACCCTAACGCGAACTCAGATCCACAATGCCGGCTTTGGGCCGCTCACAGATCCGGTTTTCACCTTCGCTGGACAGATGGTGCCTCTGGAGATGGATGACGTCGAAAGCGGACTCCTCAGCGCCATCTGCCTCGTCTCCGGGGGTACCGCATGCTCTTGTCAATACATTTGCAACCTTCGTCCAATGCTATTATTAAAAATTAAGAAAAAAAATGTCCCCAAAATGACATAACAATGGTTTTATTTCAATTTGCTCAAAAAAATTGATTTATTGAGCTTAAACTCTGGTGTTGTTTAGTTAAACTCACGGAGGATATGGTCCAAAACTAACACGTAAAGAAACAAACAAAAAAAAACACATTCAAACAAGTCATGTAATTTTGTTTAACAAAAGTCATCTAGCTTAATGCAACATATAATAGGAAACGCCATAGATGCGCTAATGGAAATTAGCATAGATGTTACTGTATTTCTCAACAAATAACTGCTACTCTACTACTTGGAGCAGCAACGTATTAACAAACAGCGCAAACACAAGCCCTCACAAATTCAAATGTCCCATTTATGCTTTTTTTTTTTTTTTGTTCGCAGATCGGCAGGACCTCAAGGAGCCGTCCAAGGTGGAGGTTCTACAGGAGCCTCTGCTGGAGGCACTGAAAATCTACTCGCGAAAACGTCGACCCAGTGCACAACTCCTGTTCCCCAGGGCGCTCATGAAGATAACAGACTTGCGCAGCATCAGCGCGAAAGGTGCCAAAAAAAAATACTGCTTGAAACAGAGCTTCTTGAAATTTTTGGCTCCAGGGACCACATACAGGAAAGACTTTTTTTTTTTTGGCCAATTAAAGTTTACCACTATTAGGACCAGCTTTGGCTTAATTGTATGACCTTACCTTGCATACCCTTAACCTTCAAGAAATGCTCAAACGGCTTAAGTATCCTTGATAACAAAGTCGATTGTAGTAACCGCTGTCTCTGAAAGGGTAAAAGAAAGTTCTGTGTGTGTGGTTTTTTTGTTTGTTTTTTTTTTCAGGAGCTGAGCGTGTGGTCACACTGAAGATGGAAATCCCAGGGGCCATGCCACCTCTGATCCAGGAGATGCTGGATGAGGTCCCGGAAAGCAAAGACGGTAGCCAACTCTCGGACGGTGGAGGGACGCGCTCGTCAACTTGACCATCTCAGGAAACAACAACAAGAAAAAAAGCTAACCTTTTTTAAGATTTTCCGGATGTATTTATATTGCTCAGACTGCTCATGGATCTATTTTACCTCATGTTAAATGTCAGGGTACACAGTAGGAGTCAGTTTCTGGACAGCTTTTGGACACTTTGCACCTTTTACAGGCATTAAAAAGGTCCAAAATGGTCGCGAGTGAGAGAAACGGTATTACGGTCCCATTCTTTTGGGTACTAAAATCCTGTTTCCACAGAGTAGCAAGTACTGTATAACATCTGCTCTGTGCCACTTTTGGGCACCATCAAAAAAGGGCGGGGGCTAGACACAGTGCTGCGTTTTGATAGTGTACCAAGAATGAGCACTTGCAATTGGGTCATGAAGACAAAAAAAAAAAAGACCATCTTAACTTTTTTTGTGAAGTTTACATTTGACAAGTGACAAGAATGTACATTTTAGGAAAAATGTTTACATTCCATTCGAATACTGGTCACTTGTTTGTACGCCGCGTGATTGGAAAAGCTGAATAGTGTCCGTGTGTAATTGGATATTTCCATAAAGGGTAAAAAAAGGATTCAGAGGCGAGTTCATAATTGACTTGCCACGTGGGCCCGTGAGCCTGCATGTGAGCGGAAACACGTGTTAATCGCACACGGCACCGTTCGCGTCATGTCACTAACCTAGAACGAGAGCTCTCAGCGACTTCTCAAACTTTTTCTGATATATAAATTGTTTTTTTGCCCCAAGAGCCTCGTGCATCATCCTAACAGCAACTAAACATGAAGACAAAGGTTAACAAAGTCAGATTCCAGCAAGTGAATTACAAAAATTGAATGATGTATTTTATTCTGGAAAAGAGGACGCCAAGGCACTACTTTTCTGTTGGAGGGGGGGTTGCCTGTTTCCACAAAAACAGCAAATAGGCAAATATTTCAGCAAATATGGGAGGATGGATTTAAAAAGAGAATCCACAAATTCACAAACAGGCAGGTAACACTGTCATTATCTTTTGTTTTTTGGAAAATATCGGGTCTATATTCTTCTAAAAATTTACTTGAAGTAAAAAAAAAAATCTGATGATGGGTTACAATCTTATCTGAGCTTTTAATTGGGTCAAAGCCAAGTAAGGCAATGGTGCAAAAGTCCCAGATGTAGGAACACACTTTCTCAAATGATATCATCGGAATTACCATAGATTCTTTTTGGACACCCAGTCCTCCCACCCCCAAAGAAGCCACAGTTTGAGAACCAGTGACGGAATCTACTGCCAAGTCTAGCTTCAAGCTAATGTTGCGATCTTTTATGATGCCTTAACAAGTGTTTCAGAGCTGAGACTGTCAAGTTTCCATTGTATTAGGTACCTTAGCTAAGCATCCCTTGAGTTGTTCCAGTCTGTAGAAAGCAACGTTGCCATGGCAACGTCTTCACAACAGCACAAGTCTCATTTCATAGCCACTTGCTTAACAATGGTGTGTACTTTTTGTCATTAAAATATTTAACACCCGCTGACTACATTTATAATGATTTGAAATGGGTTATGATTCAGTTCTTTTGAGCGCAACACTCCCCTCTACAGGCGTATCAAAGCACTACATGACAAAGTACTGTACAATCCTTGGGGTTTAACAAACCACAGCGCATAGCATTTTGAGGGTTTCCACATATTCCATGTTTTAATAATAATGCTCCGATTCATTCGGAATGCATCCAATATGAACTACAAAGCTTTTTTGGTGCAAAGGTTTTCTTTCTCCATGTCGATTAAAGTGCAAAACTGAAGAAAGCGACTAAAACAGAGCAAAAGTTGAAATTTAACATGAGTCAACACTGGTCAGTGTTAAATTCACACTACACTAGTGTGTTGTGTTAAAATATTACACCATCAAGTCTATTACTTTTTAACCCTCAGAATGAGTTACTTTCATAAAACATCACAAATGTTAATGACTAAATATTTAACTCTGGTAGACAGTGAAATTTGCACATAGAAAACGGATTCATGATTCCATGTTGATGAGAGCATTAAAATGGGGAAAAATAGGATAAAAAATATCAAAGGAAATTCAGAAATGATAAAAAATGCGTGAGTAATCACAATTAATTTTTAGTTGAGTTAATTATGACAGTTGCATTTTTAATTAGATTAAATATTTAAATCGTTTGACTGACAGCTCTAATATACAACTCCTGCGGACAGCATAATTTTTCTTAAACTTCCGGGTTGAGTGAATGCTGGCGCGTTTGGCTGCCGCTGCTCAACCCGTATTATTTTGTGTTTTTTGTTATTGTAAAGTGTCCTTGGGTGTCTTGAAAGGCGCTTATAAATAAAACGTATTATTATTATTATTATAAAAGCTTCCTTACCTGAATGCAAGGCACGTGTCACGTGATATTGGTACAAAGAAGAAAAAACGTCAAGGGCTCATTAAATAAGTTCAAATGGTAGATGTGCGTTTGTGACTCAAGAGGACGAATACGGATGGCGCTCGCTTTTCTTCTTTGCCTCCCTAAAAATCAACACAAAGCACAGGGAATTTGATCTGAAACCCTCAGAATGAGTTACTTTCATAAAACATCACAAATGTTCATGACTAAATATTTAACTCTGGTAGACAGTGAAATTTGCACATAGAAAACGGATTAACCCTATGTTAATGTTAACATAGGGTTAACCCTATGTTAATGTTAACATAGGGTTAATCGAGTTCGGGGAAGAATGAACCTCGTAAAATAGAGTGAACAAAAGCGCCCAAACGACATCACATTGAGACGTGTTTATAATCTTTTGTCTCCCTCTTGTGGCCAAAGGAAGTACTGTCCAATAAAACCTAGTTTTGACAGCGCCCCCTCTCAAAAAAGCAATAATGGAATATGTTATTATTATTATATTTTTAAATGGTTGTTTACATGTGTAGTTGTTAGGTACATTCTAAAATTTACTTACATTTATTATTTCATAAATTTGCAGTTACACCCTAAACTACTCAAGTCTGATTTGCAAATTACAATTATGCATTAAACAAATATTTGTATGCATTAGTAAACTTGTTTTACAGTGTACGTATTATTAAAAAACACGTATTAAAATCATAATGTTCATCATATTAGCGTGTGTGTGTGTGTGTATACATGCACTTTGTGTGGTTGTGACTAAACAGGCTCATTTCTTCTATAAACTTGTTTTTCTTGACTTCTATTTGAGTCTGTGGTTTTGCACACACGCCGTGTGGTGTTTGTGCAACCTACTCGCTGCCCACACAGAAAGCAACTCGTCGCCATGGTGAAGCGCACCTGCCAATCTCATCTCGGTAGTAGCCACTCTCATCCAGCAGTTCCTCTACCACGGCCTGAGGACAACCATGTTGGGGTTTCAGGAACATCAAATTTGAGAAAATATCATCAGAGGCGGGACATAACGAATTACAAATACTTTGTTAATCGGGAAAAAAGTAGTTTAATGCTACAGTGTGCTCCACAATTCAGTACGACATAGTTGTCAGTCTCTTCCACACAAACAAACTTTTCAGTCTAGACTTTTTTTCACTTATACTTACTTCGTCAAAAATACTGATTTGACTCCACTTGTACTATTTTTTTTTCTACAAAGATTGTGAGTACTTTGCCACCTCTGAATTATTATAACAATAATTCTATTTCTACCTGCATCTGCTCATATGTGACTCCTTCCCTCAAAATGTCACCTGTGGGAGACAGAAGCACAATCGTTTTCATTAATGGGACGTTTTTTTGTGTCTTTTTTTTTTTGTGAAACCACACTCATACCTGAGTCGTCATCAGCGTCTCCTGTGGAGGGAAGCACCACAGGCCACCAGTCTGGACTGCTGGAACCAGACTCCATTAAATCACATGACGCCTGGACCAGCTGCAGGGAGGAAACATCACAGGCACTTCCCTTTTGAAGTGTTGGCAAGAAACCAGATATCTCGTCCAAATGGAGGCTTGGTGACCAACCTTGCTGAGCTCCGTTTTCAGGTTGTGCGGGTCACTGCCAAACTGGAACAGCGACTTTTTGAATCTTTCTACAAGCCGCCTCTTGACGTTGTGACGTGAGGCTGGAGGAAGCTGGTAAGGGGATCAAATTTTGTGCTCGACTTAAGATTTCATTTGGGAAGAATACTGTCCTGTGGTGAAATGGATTGTGTACCTGAGTGATATAGAGCACCTTGTGCAGTTGCACCAGCAACCTGTGGACTGGGTCCTCGATCTGGCGAAGGTTCCTCAGAGAGACGCAGATTCCTGCCACGGCGGCGATACCCAGACCAAATGGAGATTTTCAAAGTCGACATTACAGTCGAGAATCACATTCAATACATACCTGATTTGGCTTTCACCCTCGCTGTCGCTAAATCCTCCCTGAAAAGACACAAAAAAACGTTTTAATAAGCACTTCTGAAAGCAGCCCATGACATCAATAGGGTTGGATTTAATGTGCATAGTTCAAGTGATACAATTCAAATTTTTTTGCTCTCAAATGGCACAATTGGAATATTCGCAAACCACGCGATTTTTTTCACTATACGCATATCCCAATTTTGCATCTTGAGAGCAAAAAATAAATAAAATAAAAATTTGAATTTTGTCACTTGAACCCCGAAATGTAAATCCAGCAAAGGTTGACTTGCCCACATGGAGGTAGATGAGGCGTATCGCAGGCGGCAGATTTGGACCCTTAAAAGGTGTAAGAAAAACAAAAATCAACTCTTAGATGTATTAGGTGTATTAAAAGCTTGTCAAATAAACTGCAGACACGCAACTGACTGTATTGTTGCCCTTGCTCGTCTTTATTCTCTGCTTCTTCACGATCTGAAGCGTTGTCTGAAACAATATTAACATGTCACAGAGTGGTTGATCTTCGATAACTACAGTTGTTACCTAAACTGAGATTCTCTTCCATGTTGCTTGGCGGAAAGTGCACAAGTTCAGGTGTTGAGAATGCTTGTTTCTGGAAGAGTGGTTTAAAAAAAAAAAAGATTACAGTATTTCAAAATACCGAATTCTGTAAAGTGCCCCCTAAGTGGGGTGTGTATACTGTTCAAACCAAACAATTCTTGCATTTTTCCTTTTCCAAATGAACAATTATTTGGAGTCTCTTAAAGCAGTGGTCCCCAACCCCGGGCCGCGGACCAGTACCGGTCCGTGGGTGATTGGTATCGCGCTGCACAGAAAGAATAAAGAACTTACATTACTTCTGTTTTTTATTTATTTTGGAATCCGAAATGTATTTTATTTTGAAAATTCTTCGGATTCTTTGGTACATCCGTCTACAGTATGTCACACTTGATGCAGGTCAAGGCGTGCTTCTCAGTCACGTAATACGCTACCGCGAAAATGAAACCCAAAGAGCTAGCAAAATGAGTTAAAAACAAACGTCTTTGGAAAGTTTCTTTGGGAAGAGTAAAGGGCCCGGCCAGGAGACAGAAGAGGAGCCTTCGACTTTCAAGAAAAAGAAGGCAACATTTAATCGGCAGTATCAGGACTCGTACTTAAAATACGGATTTATCTCAAGGGAAGTTTCCCACGCACCAAGCCCACTGCATAATATGCGGCGATGGTGAGTCGTAGTTTTCATGCACTATTTGCGGTGTATCTTATTTTGAAGTCACGTTTAAACGTTACAATTGCGACCAGACTGTGCTGCGGCCAGATAGGAAGTTCCTCGTGTCATGATTCGTGTTTATTATGATGTCTCGAAAATACCACAGTTTTCATGCAGTTCATATCATATTTCTGTATTTTGTTGTATTTCGTCAAGTCAAGTCAAACTTGCAGGTGTACAAACTCGAGCACAGGCTTCAAATTCAAGGCTCGGGCCCAAAATCGCTGCGCTGAAGGCAAATCATGTGTTGACTTCATGGTTGTTACAAATTGTATTTGCTTTTAATGAAACAGGGATATGAGCTATGGAATTTTTTGTGTGACCAATCCAACCTTTAAAATAAATTTAAAAAGTAGTTGAATAATTTACTGGCTTCTGTTTTCAATGGAAGTACTCAATGGAGAATGGATAACAGGATCATCAAATATAAAAAGATTCATCAAGACAGCCCTAGTCCACATACACCGAAAATGAGGCTTCATTTAAGCATTTTCCACTTAACAGTCAAGCCTGACAATCGTATATATTTTTCTTAAAAAAAGAGTTTTGCTCCAAAGAGCCCAAACTACCTGAGTTGGGAATGAGCGGCAACAGTTTTTCCCACTCCGGCGCCCTTCCAGGAAATACCTCTGCGCCCGTTTCCTGTCGCGCTCGGCTCGCTTCTCCAGCGCATAGTGAGAAGCATACAAAGCGTCCATGTGCCTCATCATGAGGTCGGCAATCTGGGAGCCGACCGCCACAATGTCAGGACGCCGCTCTGGGTCTGGACTCAAGCACCTGCGTCGTTCATACACAGCACAGGGAAAATAATCTGGAATGGAGCGCCACTGAAAGGGGGTTGGAGCCTTTTATTTGTGGGAGGTGGGATGGAGGCATGCTGTGAATAGCAAAACTCCGCGAGTAATTGACACCCAACCCCAAAAATTCATAATTGGCGGTAAAGCACTATTTTTGTCAAACTGAGGCTCCCAAACCCCCACCGCTCATTGTTTGCAATGAGCAGACAAAACAAAAACGCCATCTCAGAGGATTGTTGCATGTTCTGTTTGTTTGTGTTGCTGCTACGTGTGGTTAAAGCAGCAGATGTTTGATGGTTTCGAATTACCTTCCAATGCTGTGGCACTTCACATCATGTGTTCATATTAGGCGTAGAAAAATAAGTAGTGTGTTTCCGGTAACATGAAATTTCCGCATAGGGTCGGTATGTCGGACAAAGTTTTTTTTTAAAATCTTTTTTTCTCCCTCCCTCCCCCATCAAAAACGTAAACAAAATAACCATAAAACATAAAACAAGGACACATTGAAACCAGTGCCGGATGCTCGTCTGTCAAAGAGGGGAAGCTCAATTTTGGTCGACATCATAAAATGTGTCCGTTTATTTATACGTGAATTCTACTCTAGCTCCGTTCGGTGTCTTTTCCCGGTACTTAATTAGTGTCCTACAACTATAGGAACTACAATAAAACCCACCAGAAATAAAAGATTAATTTGTCGCTAGTTGTTTGTTTACAACAAAGAGTGTCGCTAAAATGATTTGGAGAAGTCTCCAGCCCAACTCGGAACAGAATGCGAGTTGAAAAAATGCGAGTTGAAAAAATGCTCGCGACGGATGTCTACACTAAAAGCTCGGTGATTGGCTCATTTCAATGTCAATCGAACTGGCACGCAGACTCAGACAGATCATCCAATCGGATGCAGAAAAGCCTGCACCCTCCCCCTGGTACCCTCCCACTGCCATCCAGTCCCAGAGAAGCCGAACTCCGTGGGCGGGACAAAAACCAGTTTGTATCCAATGACTCGTCTCCGTTCAACGCATTGGGACAACCTACCCTGAACTCACTACCGTTTAAAGCACAGCGAAGCTGCGGGATGAATGAGAAGGGAGTCGCGTCGTAACCAGTAAGAAGAAGCTGATTCGGAACAAAAGTTGAGCACGTTGTAGCGCATATTTAGTCAATGACATGTACACACAATGAAATTTACATTCATATATTTGATCACTTATTCTTTGACATTTTAGGGGAAGCCGAGCTTCCCTTGCAGTCCCAGAGCAATCGCCACTGATTGAAACCCCCGCTCGCCGTCAAATAGTTGGTTGAATCTTTTCGATACAGCAGTGGGTGCTATTTTCTTAATATTATGGTGCGAGCATGCGACTGCAACACACAAAACGCGGTTTAAACTGTTGTCGGAGATCGTGGCCGCCGCCATGATTCAATGTTGTTGACAGACGACAGGGCAAACCACGCAACGTGAATATCGCGAGAGTTTGCACCAATGTAAACGCTCTAAATTCATCTTTCCTTTTATTATTTATAATTTTGTCTGTGGTTTTATTGTTCTTGTTTTGACTGTAAAGCGTCCTTGACTGTTTTGAAAGGCGCTTATAAATGAAATGTACTATTATTATTATTATTACACAAAAATGTAGAAGGTTTGAAAAAAAATGCCGACCCTAAAGTTTTTCTTCGAGGTAGAAATTCTCGGTCGGTCGGGTTACCGGAAACACACTACTTTTTTTTACGCCTTAAGCTGGTGGACTTTGGTGAGTTGAAATGACATGATTGATTCAACATTTTGATTTTCAACCCTGGTTTCACTTATGCTTAAGTTTAACCCTTTCAGGGGCAGCAGTTACTACAGTGGACAGTTTATCGTGTTATGAGGTTACACAGTGCATGAAAGGATTAACATGAAATTAAGATTTGCAGCGACAAATTAATCAAGCACGCCTGCAACCATTTTCAAATGTGATTGCTTCATTAAAAAAACTGTCTATGTGTTCATTTTTAATATGACTGGCACCATGTGATCATGTCCTCCAGCCTTTCAGAGTAGATTCCATCTTCCAGTGGCTCATAGATGGCCTCAACTATCTATGGAAACACAAAAACAACACAAAATGATGTTGATTCTCTCACACATATGGCTGTACAAGTCTCGGCACGTGTGTGCATCTGCGTGTGCTTTTGAGGCCACCTTGTTGGCCAGCGACAGCATGTTGTTGCTGTAAAATGGGGGCTCCAAGGTGGCCATCTGATAGAAGATGCAACCCAGAGCCCAAATGTCAGCCTTCTCGCCATATGGCTCGTTCTTCACCACCTCTGGACTGACACACACAAAAATCACAGAACCAGAATCACGCACACAACGGCGCCGTCACCCGCATAACCACACACTCACACGTATACACACACACACGCTCACACATGCACACACAAACACGCAATATAGGTCTTGATTTGGCTACAATTTCTTTTTGAAAATCAATAATGCACTTTCCTAAACATTGCCATGAACTTCCCTTAAAAAAAAAAATAAAAAGGCTGTCGTCTCTTCTCACCAAGAGTACAAGATGGTGCCCACCACGGAGGTCAGCTTACTGTTCTCCTGCTTCTGTTTGGCTAGGCCAAAGTCGGCTGCGGGCGAGAAGAAAGATGCTGAAGACCCCAGCCAAAGCACGTGTGATGTCGCTGCTTAAAAAGGATGAATGTTACTGATGGTGACTTTCTCCTCGTCGCCCAACATAATGTTGTTGGGTGTCAGGTCGCGGTGGACGATGCGTTTGTCCTTGTGGAGGTATCGCAGGGCCAGGCACATCTGTGGAGGTAATGACACCCACGAGATGATCTGCAGATTTCAGCCTAACCCTCTAGTTGCCCAAAACCCTAACCCTAACACACATATGCAAACATACACACACAGTACCTTTAAAGATGACGATATACACACACTGCATCTTCACTTTGTTACCTGGATGAAGATTTTCCAGATTTGTTCTTCAGTGAAGCGCTGCTTCTTCTCCTTCAGGGAGTTGCATCGCTCCAGCAGAGGAACTCCCTCAATCAGTTCCATCACAATATACAGCTTGTCATCTTAAAGGGCGAGCCAGTCAATTCATGCCGCGTTTTCCTTCGACGACATGATCATCAGAAAAGATCCTCACCGTGCACGAAGGTCTTGTAGTACTTAACAATGTTCGGGTGGGCCATCTGCAGAAGAAAACAATGATCCTCTGTTCATCGGCGGAGTTACAGCCCAGACCCGCCAGCAATCGGTGAAAATCCACATTATGGAGAGACCATGACAAAAACATTGGTTTTAACTAGTGCTGTTAAACGATTAAAATATTTAATTGCGCTTAAATGTATAAATGTCATAGTTAACTCATAATTAATCACAATTAATCACACATTTTTATCTATTCTAAATTTCCTTGGATTTCTTTTTGTCCTATTTTTATCCCATTTTAATGCTCTCATCAACATGGAATCGTGGATCAGTTTTCTTTGTGCAAAATGCAAATATTTACTGAAACAATATCGATTTTCAATTTTACATGAACATTTTTCACTTGGAGCAGTTATTCAAACTTGGAGCACATTTTATTATTTGACAGCAATGTAACATCCACTGTGACGTGGTGCCGCGTTAATCTCGCGATAAAAAAATGAATCCCATTAAAATTGATTTAAATTAATGCCGTTCATATCGCGTTAAACTGACAGCATTAGTTTGAACCCTTTCATGCAACAAGAATGAGAACCTGATAACACGATAAGCTGTCCACTGTCGTAACCGCTGTGCAATAAAGCGGGAGAGAATTAGGCGAACCGCAATATAGTGGGGGATGACTTTACACAGACGCATGAAGAGGAGGAACTCAGTCCTTACTTGGTTTGAATAAAACAACCCAAAAAAGCTCTGGCCTGTTCTTTGATGATGGTCAACTCCGCGATGATCTTCTCCACGTTACCGTCTCGCGACTTCTTGTCCTTGCCGAACGCCGGGTTGCGGAGGTTGACCTCTTTCAGGGCCACCATATTCCCAGCGCTCTGCTTCTGGACCTGGAACCCTCAACAGCGTCGCAGAACTGAGATAATGTCTTGAGATTTGAGAAGGCAACATGCGGCTAAATACCCCCAATTATTTTGATTGTTCTGTTTTAAGTGACCGTAAAGCAATTGTACAGTTGTGATGTCACAAGTGCTTGTGTGCGGCATCCCCTGATGACAACCCTATCGAGAATCTGTACTTGTTTTCTGCCAGCTCGAAAGACAACTCTGGACTGACACCACATGCTGACCAGCTTGTACCTTCAATACGCTTCCAAAGGCACCAGTGCCAAGGTGGTCCAGTACGGCGTAGTCATTGATCAGCCGGAGCACAGGCCGGTTGTGGTCCACAGCCATGATGCTCTCTCGCAGGCACTCCAACTCTTCCTCCTGTAAGACAGCCCCCAAAAATATCATTCAATAAGACAAGAGAACTCTTTAATAAATGGACGGGTTTGTGTTAATTTCTCACAGAATACTGTGACACTTTGATTTGAAGACCCTCATAGGCCTCCAGGTCCCGCATGTAATGGCCCACGTCAATAAATGATTCATAAAGGTCCGTGGGAAAGAGCCTGGAAGGAGAATAAAACAAGCGACTTAACACACCCCTCATGTTGAGTGTCATGAATACCTCTTGAAGCGATGTCTGTTCCTCTCCACGCTGAAGAGAAAGCGCAGTGCCCGGAATGCGTAACACTGCCAACGCATTGGGCTCATGTTACTTCACAACATGTATCATCATAACTCATATATCGCATACACAAAACGTCATACCTGCAAAGATGACACATTGGGTCCAGAGTTTTGTGGTAAAATCAATTTGGCGAGGATATAGATTCCGTTTTCCTGATGGGCAAAGTCAAGTGGATTCAATTGTTGTTTGGGAGTCATTTCATGTTATAAACTGACCTGCACAATGTGATGAGCACACGAGTCTTCCAGGCTGAGCTCAGTCAGAGCTGTGCAACAGGCTTCCCCCCAAAAATAAAAACAGTGATATTTGTTATATCATAGATGTTGGACAGAAACATCATATGTCCAAATATGGTCAATTTAATATCTTCTATTGATCTGTTCCCATGTCCTCTGTTATTCTTTTGTGTTCTTAAGCAATTTGATGTGTTTTATGTGCCTGAGAACAAATCTATGAACAGTATCTTGAACCAAATGCAAGTCCCGCTAGCTCATATATTACATAACATATCAAGGCCATTCAGTTGACATTCAAGCATGCCACGCAGTGATGACGCGCAAGAGTCCAGTAACCAAGATATGCTAACCCCAAAGCTAACCCTGAACCGCTAGTCCCAACTCCTAACCATAGCCTCAGCCCAATCGCTAATCGCTAACTCCAACCTTTAGCACTTACAACTGTAAGTGTCTTATATTGAGAACAAATCTATAAATAGTGCCTTGAACCACATGCAAGTCCTGCTAGCTAATATGTTACAACATATCAAGGCCATTTAATGACATTCAAGCATGCCACGCGGGGTTAAATTGTTCATCCTGTCCTCCTGTGATCGTGCCCCTAATAGCCTCTTGGGTGATACCATTTTTAACTAACCCAACCACCACTAACCCTAACCTGAACCGCTAAGCCAACCCCAAACTGCTAACCTTAACCTAACGCAGCCCTTTAGCCCTGTTAACCAACACCTGAACCTTAAAAGTCCAACATTTTAGAACCATCGGGACGCTGGGCTAATAAAACTCATAGCTAACCAACTGTAAAAAATCCACACGCTCTGAGTGACTTTGAATTGGTTGGGCTTCGATGCAGCGGTTCTCAAGCACAGGTTGGAAGAATGAGGTTGAGATGTATATTTTAAAGCGTGGCCGCTTGAGTTATTGAAAAACGAGCTTGGAGCTAGAGCAAGTCGCATCTTATGCAATGTGATTGCAATTCTCCTTACAGGAAATGACATGTTTACATTCTCTTGCGCTGATAAGACATCTCCAGGGAGATCGGATGTTGTTTTTCAATGCAACAAATCACTAACTTGAACCACTGCAGCTTGACCTTTAACCTTAAAGAAAAATGTTGTCTTGTCTGTGCTGTTGCTGTTGTTGTTGTTGTTGTTTGCTGCCTGACCTGACTGCAGGGCCACGGCCTTGCCGGCAACCTCGCGAGGTCCGACTTCCTCCCGTGTATGTTCTCTGTGGACGTGGCTGTTGGCGTTGGCGATCGACAGGTTCTCGATGGGCAAGCGGTCGCAGACAAACTGTCTATCGCTGTAAAGAGATGATTCCGTCATCGTCTTCTTTTGAGTGTGTATATTTTTGATTTTTGGCCCTACTTTAAATATTCTTACTTACAGTTGTTGCAGTCGCATTCATTTATTTTTTTATTTAAAATTGGTAGAATAATTTTCCCATTCGAAATGTGGACAGTATATATACCGTAAATTCCGGACTATAAGCCGCTATTTTTTTCCCAAACTTTCAACCCTGCGGCTTATACAGTGATGCGGCCAATTTATGTAATTTTTCTAACGGCCGCCAGGGGCGCTCGAGTAGAAAAGGTAAAATTAAGACCGGTCTTTATGACACTGTTTAATTCCGACACTGAGGACGGTGACTTCGATGGCTTCAGTTCACAGGAGGAAGATGAAGACGGCTCACCGTGATTTTTACAAGTACCGGTATGTTCTTTTAGCAGACCTGTTATACTGTGTTGCTATTCTGTTGCTAGCGTGTTGTTACCATGTTGCTACAGTTTTACTGCCGCGTCACAGGCACCGTTTGGGAAGAAAGTTATATTATTATTATTGTTAAGTTATATTATTACAATTTTGAAAACTCTCTCTGTGTACCGCCTTTCTTTGTAAATATGTTTACATGTTTTAATGTGGGCACTTGCAGCTTATATACAGGTTTTGTGTATGTACAAAATTGGTTTTCCTATAAAAATGTCATGGGTGCGGCTTATAATCAGGTGCGCTCTATAGTGCGGAAATTACGGTATCTAATAAGATATAGTATTTTATTTTTTAAATTGAAAAATTGTCTGATTCCAGAACAAAACTAAACACCCTATTAGGTAACCCTACCAAACACCAACACTCACCTGCCGAGCAGCCTTAGAAGCGTGTGCACGCCCCCCCAGCTGCGAACCTCCGCCCTGGCGCGGGCGTCCTGGCAGAGTTGCACCAGGACCCAGGCCACGCTCCACAGCAATTTGAGGTGGGGCGCGTGCAACAGACTGAGCAGCACCGGCACCGCCTCAGCATCCCTCAGCTCGTCTCTGATGCGCGGCACCAGAGAGAGGAGCCTCAGCAGCTCTGCGGCCATCCTGTAAACAACGCCGCATGAAATGATGTGTAACTTGGGCTAAGAAGATCAATTGTAACCAACCACTTAGACGACAGGTCGTAGTCCTGTAGGATGACCACAAGGTTCTCCACAATGGGAAGCTCGCCGATCTCAGCTCTACACTCTGGACTGGAGGAAAATAAACATGTGACCCAGGGGGTGAGCGGCGGGGGGGCAGGTCTCTCCCTGGCCCCCATGTAGTTCCAACAATAATGGCAACACGTAGCAGCTGATGACAACACAGAGCATCTGAAAGGGGCAGCGGGGGCCTTGCGGACTTTGACTGCCCACCATTGTTACGACCTAATGATACTGAAGGATACCAATTTTACCTTTCAGCCAAGGTGGCGAGCGCCGTGAGGGCTCCAAGCAGCACGCTGCTGTCTGTGGTGGACAGCAGCTTCACCAGCGTCTAGAAAAAAAAAAACCCAAACAAACATTTGAAAGCAGGTTGAAGATCTCAGCTGACAAAAGACAGCAGACAGATGTAACGGAAGATAAAGGACACAAAACCAATGCAGAGTGCAGGACAAAAGCAAAACAAACAGAGCACAGCCAAGATGGAATCAACACCAGATATTCTTCAAACTTTCGGGGAAGCCAAGTGAGACAAATCAGGCAATGTGTTGATTTTGAGTCACGGCCGAGACATGGGTCACTTGACACCAGGTCTTTTTTCACGTATTTTTCTCCAGACCTTGATGAATGTTTTGAAAGCTAAATGATCCAAGATTCTTGAATGAACCAGGGTCATATGTGTGCACGCAATAACAGTGGTACGTCGAATATAATTTGCTCTGTGAATAAGCTCCTAAATCAATGTATTCATTTGGTTAATCAATTGAACGAAATATATGAAATTCATCTGTTCAAGCCCCTGAAATGAACACCTGAATTGTCCTGTTTTTATGCATGAAAAAAAAAACATAGTAAAAGAGAATATGTGGAGGTGTCCTTTTCAGGGACATGCCTGAGTCAGTGACATCAGTCAGATTGGCCCGTTAGTCTGCGCGTGAGCGGCTGGGCGTGTGTTGTGGCCCACAGCAGCTCCTTTTGAGCATTCTCATTTTGTATTTGCGTTCGATGCTTTGTCCCAATTCTTCATAAAACTGACCAGGCGACGACCTGCCACTCAAAAAAACGTTTACGTTGAAGCACTTGGAACTCAAGGCATCACGATATGCTTACTCTGGGAACGCCACTGTCGATGACCCAGACCCTTTGATCGTCCACAGCAGACAGCTTCTGGAATACGTCTGCACAGTAATCAGCACGACTCAAAAACGCCACACTTATACTGTAACTATTATTATTATTATTTTTTTTTACATTTTTAATCAAATACTCACATGTCATAGTGACCAGAGATTGTGCAGCCAGCGCCGGTTGACCACATTTGAAGTACACGTCAGCAACGTACTTCATATACTGACATAGCAGACAAGAAGACGACATGTCTATTAAGCTCAAGATTCAATAAGTAAAGAGTGTCCAAAGTCTGGTTCATTTTTGGCAAGGGCCATGATTTTTGTTTCTTTTTGGCAGTGCTTTATCCTCATGATAAAAGTAAGGTTGAAACACTATCAAATTAGAATTGTAACAACATTTCAATGCTACACAATATTTATCATTTTTATTCAAAACTATTTCAAATTATTTTTCAAACCAAAAGGTTCAGGAAAATTTGGAATAAAAAAAAATCTAAACATGGCCCGCCCAAAAAGGTTACGAGAAAAATGAAGAAACTTTTTTTAAATGTGAATAAATCTGAACATTACAAGATATCACGCTGTAGTTTTTTTTAATGTCAAAACTAAAGTTGAATAAATCTGTTTTTGAATTGAAAAATTTGTTACAGAAAGAATTAAATTCACCGCGATTGAATTAATTTAATTTTTTACCCTGGCAAGTGACTGGACACCTTGGAGACGATGGAACATTTTCTGAAATGTAGAAGACGTTTGAATGAACAGATGCCGTATGGGGAAGTATTGATGACCTCTCGCAATGGTTTCACCTGATAATGAGGGTCCCTGATGAGCAAACGCAGGCACAGCAGCACTCTGAGGGCCCAATCGAGCGGTGCCAGCTCCATCCAATCACTGCACAGGGACGAATAGACAAAGTGAAATCATGGTGTCATTTTATCACGACAGGTCCAAACAAAAAAAAACGGTAGTGGGTAGACTTTTTGCATCCACTGTATCATAAAACGAACACATATTGTTTTTTTTTACCTGCAGAGGCGATTGTTGACCAGTAAGGTGAGGATGTTTGCAAAAGCCTTCTGGAACGGGTGGCTGTTAAAACATATCAGCTCTCCATATGTCACGCTGAAAGAGTAACATAAGCTTTTTTTTATTAACATACCTTACATTACAGTATATTGCAGGTCTGAGTGACACGTTTTAAAGCTTAGAAGGAGACATATTATAAGAAGTCTGTAAATATCTATAGACACAACCCAAAGAAAATTACAAGCAGAAAATGTGTATAAAATATTGTAGTAGTGACTGTTTACTTGCATGTGCCTTTAAGAGGTGTGGCCTGGTGGGATGGTCATTTTCCAAGATTTTACAACTTTAAAATGGGTCGGTGGATAACAGGACAGATGCATAAATCCAATTCAATTGAATGAGACGTTTTTAACTTGTATGTGGTCGGACTATTGGTCATTTGTGGTACTTGGAACCTGAATTTTTCCAGCTCGGAGGCTTCCCCATAGCTGTCTCTGGGAGGGTGCGGGCTGTGGAATCTGCTGCCGCCTGCTTTGCTTTGACCCAACACCTGCAACACACACGCCGCAACCCACTTATTGTTGTTGACGTGCACACACGCACACACTTGAGGAAACATGAGCCTCTTTGTATCGTCATCAAAACGACCTGCTTTGTTTTCCTTCACCTCTTGTTTGGGGCTGCTTTTGGCAAGCAGGGCCTGAAGCCTCCTCAGATTACACGATGTCCTGCAAAAACAAGGATTTTTTTGTTCTCCAGTTAAAATCACAGTTTACGTTTCCTTATAACAGAATAGGAACAGCTCAATTCAACAACAACAAAAGAATAAATTGAGAAAATATGTCTGTTAATAGTCTGACCAAACTGGTAGACCTGACATAACAGGTAGTCATAAAATGACGCTTACTAGTATTTGTTAAAGTCTTAGTTGCCTTAGGCACAACACAGCGCTAACGCACCAACATAGGAGCAGCACAAAATAAACATACAGTAGCATCTATGTAGGGTGCACAGAATCCAATGTCAAACAAAGACAAAATAATTGCAAAACCAACAGCACCAAGACAAACACAACATAAAAAGAAAAAAAACCCCAATTTGTATTAGGTTGTTGTAACAATGATGATTGGCAATAAATCGCATACTGTTGGAAAGCCTCTTTGTTTAAATAGTACCTCATTTGTAAGAAACATGCATTTGTGGGATGAGGAGCACACCTAAACATGTGGGCTGTGTCCATGTAAAAGTTGCCAAATCCTTTATGCTAAATTCAAACAGCTTATATTGCTGTTACTGTTGACAATTGTTTTGAGTGTATGTCCCCAGCATGTCGAGTGACATGCCCAACAAAAGACACACACAAAACACCTATTGAAGTACAATATTAGGGCAATCAAGAAGCGAAACGACGAACATAATCACCATGGCCTCGTTGGTTTTACATGACGTCATGCAGATTCGTTTTTTAATGATGTCACAGACATATATCAGACCAGTCTGCTTACCCGCTGTGGATTCCTGTGGATTTCAAGGCTTGCGGGTCTCCACGGCTGTCTGTTTTGACCTGCTTGGACATTTTTAAACTTGTTTGAGTCATCTGTGAAGGTAAACACAATTAAATTTTATGAGCTACAGTCCAATTGTGGTGCGCAAGTCAATGTAGTTTGGCTATCTCGGAGTAAATTAATCTTTTCAACCTAAAAGTCACATTTTACCCCTCCTCCATTATCATACATAGGCACACAATGCGTTGATCTTGAAAATATGCCTTGTTGTTATTCGTCCATCCAAAAAGGAAGACCTGACATTTGTAATAAAAAGACGCTGGAGCCAGTAGTGGTCGCAGTTAGTCTTGGTTGCCATGGATACAAGTAACGCGTCATATTTCCTAATGGGTGTACCACCAACAGAAAAACCGATACCTAAACGAAAGACACTTATGATAATATTTTAATTATTAGAATTAATTGGATCAAGTACACGTAATAATTGCTCATTATGACTATTCTGTTTTCAGATTTGTAAAACAGTCTTAGACCTTTCTAAAAAAGTATGCTTCCTTGGTAAAACGCCGCGAGACTACGCCGAGTCTGAAAGGAAATCACCGTGCTCGCGAGACTTCCCCACATTTGCATTCACGTATGAGTTGCGTTCAGACTTCAGCGCATTCACGACGAGTATGGTTGGTGCTACGGAATTTATAGTACGCAACTCGCGTAAATGCGCTCAGACTGGGGGAATGTCGGCTCGTGAATGATCAGCTATTGAGGCGGCAGGGAGCGTCAACGCTATGGGTGAGAGTGCTTGATTTTTGGGCTCCCGTCTTTTCGATACGTCGCCCACGCCGCTCGTAAAAATACCACGCTTAAGATAGGTGTTCGCGTTAGAAGTGAATAATTAGACCGACGTGTCATTTTAAAAGCTTGTGCAGTCGTCCGAGCAACCAACGCCCAGTCGTCCGCCTCCACTTAGAGGCTAGTTTAGCTTTAGCTTCATTTTTGGCTAACAGCTAGCGGGAGTGTCATTTCCTGTCGCTTGCTCTTGAGCAAACTCCTCCAAAGAAATCCAAGTTAACTGCAACACTATACTCGTTTTATGGTCACGTCGACTCTTAAAGTTTTTTTATTTCAAGGTTTCGCCGCCAAAGATGTCACGGAAATGTGATTAATTTGCCATTCCGTGGTCGCTTTTATGGATTTAAACAGTGTTCGATAATTGTTCCTGTTTTTTTTTGGGGGTGAATCTCGCCACCTATGTGTTCTATTGTTATAATTATCAATTGTATGAGTTGAAAATCACGACGCGCTATCTCAAGCCTCTTCAGATCGCATCTGTGCTTCACAAAGAAGACCTTGGAGTCTGAATTAATACGTGCCACATAATTGTCGTACGTGTGTGTTTCTACTAATCCTGATAATAATTGTATTGCAATGGCCCTGCTGATTGTTCGAAACGAGGCAGCCTGGAGAATGGAACGTCAAGGTTTTAAGCAAGGAGAAGGCAGGCTGCTGCTGTTTTCTAATCTGGATTAAAGTGGATCTTGTCTCCCAGAGGGCATGTTTTGACTTTTAAAATCACTTGTCTCAGACTATTGCAGTCTGAAGAAGGCATTAAGTGTCCTGTAATTCATTATATAGTTACAGTGAATCGACTTTATGACAATGTGTTTAGAATTGTGGGTTTGGTATAGCCTCAGAGATACACATAAATAATCTATATCTTGAAGAATATCAGTCATAAATCAAATAAAAATTACGAGACACGAATACCTGATGTAGAGTGGCAGCTTGAGTTACGAGGTACCTTATTTATATGTATGTGTTCACAATCACACCTCGGGACAATTTAGAACATTCAATCAAACTACTATGCATGGTTTTTGGAATGTGGGAGGAAACGAGTACGCAGGCACGAGGAGAGCATGCAAACTTCACACAGGAAGTCCTGAGTTGGAATCGAACCCGACATATGCTCCGTGAGGCGAATGTGCTAACCCTTCGTCCATAGTGCTGCCGAATACAATACATCTTTATATAGTCCTTTCACAACAGCTGGAATTGCTTTCAGATGAAATAATAAATCCAATTCCAATTTGATTTGGAAAAATTGTGTACATGCGCTTGCAGGACTCAAAACCAGAGCTGAACATTTAATCAAATTCAAATCGATATTGCAATGTAGTGGAATCGCAAGTCTGCAGTTTGTGAAAAAACTGCTTCATTTTAGTCGCTCTGTAGGCTTTATTTTGAATATATGTATTTTATTTATTGGCAGAGTGCCAAGATAAATTCCGTGCTTACGAAGTGCAATCCTAACTCCTTTCTGTGTTCGGCCCACACCACAATTGTCCATGACTTCTGATTTCAAATTCACTTTACAGCGGCAGCTTCACTTACATGTGTAATTCATTCCGGGACCATGCCTGAATCGCAAATCATCTTTGCTCATTGAATGAAATGTCAATCTGTTCCAGCAACCACATAGTATCGCCCACTGACAAGGTCAATCAAAATGCTGTGCGTGTACTCTTATTACATTGCTGCCTTCCTTGGTCACCACTTCCTCTTGCAGATGTGTCAGACACAGTTAGTTTATGGGGGGAAATCATGTGGGTGTGCGATAGGAAAAATGCGTTTATTAATGACCATTCTGCCTAGCGCTCGTGGGCGGCTGCAGGCCGAGAGATGTTCTTCTTCCCGCCTCCAAGCCCGAGGCAAACTCATCAAATAAATAGGCTTTTTCTTCATCGTATAAAAGGGAACACATGTTATGAAATACGTGTCGTGGAGGTCAAATGTTTCCTGCTACTGCGATGATTTAAAGCATAGCACAGAAGTTATGAGCGAGCGAAGTATGTTTGTCATGTGGTCTGATACTCATTTTGTGTATTTTTTTTTCTCCCATTATTCTCTATTTCCTTCGCGGTGCCGGAACGTTAACATCACACTGATCTGCGCATAACAGCTGTAAGTATTCCGAGTCATTGTTATGGGGCTCCTTTGCATTATAATTGGAGCGTGTGCCAATATGGACGCCCACGGCACTCAATCTAAATGTGTGTACTGTATTGTGTATGATCAAAAATAAGGTCAGTGAATGTGAACTGGGGCTGAGCAATATTACAGTGAAATATAATTTTGAAGAAAAAAAACTACTTACTGAAGTCATGTCGTAGCGGAACCAAACTGATGTTATAGCCTTGCTAGTAGTCTTCCTCATTAGAGTGTGTGTCGTATTTCTTTCACCCGTTGTCGACATGTCAACTAAAGTACCTGGTTGCAAATGTCGATGACAAGACCGCGTTTGCAGTAATAGATTAACATTACCGTGACTTTGTCCCAAGAGTGATTGGGTGGCGCTATTGTTAATGTATTGGAAGTGTTCACCTCTTATAGCAGCCACTCTTCGTGAGCATGTTTTGCACATCCCTTCCTCGACCAAACTGCGGTACCCGAAAAATTCCAAAAGATGTGACATTTTGGACATGGGGGAAAGTTGTAGGGCTCACTGACTGCTCACACCAAGAACGGGACGGCAGTGGTCGTGCCACATGATGCTTTAAAAAACAAAAACATTCTGATATTTGTTGAAACCAAAAAGTAACCCATGCCTGTCCTACATCGAAGGGGTGCAACTCTTCATTTGGACTTGTATTTAAATCCAAGATCCAAGAACAGAATGATGAACGGTGACATAGCTGGGGTTCACTGTATTTCACACTAAATTCTGACTCTTCTACTTTAATGCTAAATATCGTGATCAATTGCTAACTGATTTCTCTTAACGTCGGTTTGTCTTGCAGCAGCAGAAGAACCTAGAAGGATATGTCGGCTTTGCAAGCCTCCCCAACCAAGTGTATAGGAAGTCGGTCAAGAGGGGCTTTGAGTTCACCCTGATGGTCGTTGGTAAGAGCGCAAGCTGCCCGCCTTGTTGTTGTTTTTTTTCCTCAGTAGACTCTTTGTGTCCCCAAAGGCACTTGGCATTTCAATGTCTTCACTGTGGTTTGTTTTGTTGAGACAAGATTGTGTCACTTTGTGTGTGTAGCCATATTTATACACTGAGGACAAGCCCCCTGCTTTGTCTTTGCCAAGAGAAAAAGCTGCGGAGGCGGCTCGGAATAATCTGCGACATCTTGCAGAAACACTAGTGGAAAAAAATTGCAGAGATTCTTCCCTGGCTCATCAGTTTGGAGGGAAAATGTTTGCTCGGGTCGAAAGCATTTCCTGTGCAGGGAGCAAGAATTCGTAAAGGCGCGTCTCTAAGAATAGTTAGTGCTGCGTGCGCTGAACCTGTGCTCAACACGCTGCTGGACACGGTCCAAGCGTGTTCAGTGAGAGCATCATCGACAAGAGATGAAGCTTTCAATTTCTTTTATGCCTTTTTAGCATATTTTTTACCCCAAATCCCCAATATTTATTACAGGGTGGCATATTGCTCTAGTGGTTAGCATGTCTGCCTCACAACTGTGAGGTTCTGGGTTACCCCCTCCCCCCAAAAAAAAGGATAGCAGACTACATTAAGGCAGAAACGTTTCATCCAAATAAAGTGTGGATGTGGATAACAACACGTCCGCTCAGTTTGCTATGATTAAGAATACCCCGTTGTGTTTGGAACCAATGTTCTCATTTTGGGCATGATTGTAGAATGTGAGCCAACAAAAAGTTTTCGAGGCACATTTTTAGTGAACAAGCTTGTTTTCGTTGCGTTGCTACTTTCGCGCTCACACACCCACGGACAGACATGCACACACGCACAGTGTTGCGCTTGTCTTGGCCGTGCTTCACATGGAGCCCATATGGCCCCGCAGTGCAATACAGGACACCAACCAGGGAGGAGGTGTGAGTGGAGAAGAGAACGGTTCCAGCGTCCGTCATGGCTTCCTACTCTTTCGCCTTTGCAATATTTTTTTTTCTCCTCTCTGAAAAACAAAAAACAAATTCTTCAACCCCTTTCTATTGAACGAGGCATTTTCGGGTCAATGTTCACGTGAGCTCATGATCCTTTGGACTGTGTCCATGCTGGAGCACCACGGCTTGACAAGGCTCCAAAGTAGCACAATGAGATGCTCTGTTGGTTGTCCAACAACCATTAACATGCACAGATGCTTGTGTACTGCTTTGTTGCATTTTTCTGGAGTCACTTTTTCACTGCAGAAGCTCTGCAAAAAACATGATGCATTGTAGAATGCAGGTCCCATAGTAATCCAGTATAACAATTCATAACGTAATCCGATAATGATACACTAGTACCTTGATTTAATAGCGTGCCAATTCATCTTTCTTGAGTGATGAGCCCTCTCCGGTTGAATTTGTATTTACTGTATTTGTTTATTTTTAATTGAAGTATTCAGATACACAGAGCACTTGGGCAAGAAGAGCCACAGCTGCCGCTGCACTTTGTCATGTGTTGAGTGGCACTCGTGTCCCACTTGAGTCCCATCTTTCCACTCTTTCAATTTTGAATTCTTTACCTGTGCTGCTGTTCCTCCAGGTGAGTCGGGGCTGGGCAAATCGACGTTGATCAACTCTCTCTTCCTCACCGATTTGTACTCGCCGGAGTATCCCGGACCTTCTCATCGAATCAAGAAGACTGTCCAGGTATATTTAGCCAAGGCATAAACTAGACCACTTGTTGCAAACAAGTTGCAACTGTATGTGGACTAAAGGCCATGGAGGTGGGTGCGTTCAATTCAAAGAATTCTCAGGCTAAGTATTTTTACTGTTATCCAGTTTCGATTGGCAAAGACGATAAGTATATTTCCACTTAGTCCTGCTCGGGTTCAGTGTCAGCTGCTCATGACCTTGACATCTCACAGTAATCACACACATGCACAGCTTTGTCTGTCTTGTTTGTGACGACGCCAATGTTTGAATGTTTTACCAGTTCTTCAACATAGTTAGCAGCATGAGGGCGACTTGTTCCAACATGTCGCCGGCTTCATACACGTGTGCGTGTGTGACGATAGCTGTCAGCAATAATGATTTTACAGAGGGACCTTCAAAGTCCAGTGCAATTGACTATCGAGATCAATTCTACTGTTCCAGATTCCAAAACGCTTCTCAACCATACAGACAATGTTCACGTGCTAACAGCTAAGGTTATCGATTCTAATATCCATACAGTAAAACAATTCAAGCTTGGCTTATTTTGCGGTCAGTGGACGACGTACCAAAATAAAACCAACACTTCAGAGTAATATCCGGTGGACTGTTTTGTTTCTCACATAATCCAGCCCATCCACATCCAAAGGTCCTTTTTCCACAAAAAGCTTCTCAAGTACAGCTACGGCTGAGTATCAAGTTAATGGAAAACAAACGCTGTAGTATGTGACAGGAAACGTCTGTGGCTTTAAAAGGCCCCTGCCCTGGTGAGTGACGTGTGTGTCAGTGAGTACGTCGAGTACGTCGAGTTGTGAACATCATAGCTTGCGTCTAAATGTGCTTGTTAGATGTTAATTTTGTTATCGATGACTGAAATGAGCTTTCTAGATGGGCTCTGATGGCTTTCATGATGAGAAGCTCAGTTCTCTTTCCTCCGTGGTGCTAAATTGATACTTTTTATTTATGTATGGATTTATTTATTTACATTGAGTGACCCAATATGCAACCCGAAGTGCTGAAAGTAACCTTTTACCCCTCCGCTCCATGTCAGGTGGAACAGTCCAAAGTGCTCATCAAGGAAGGCGGCGTGCAGCTGTTGCTCACAATCGTCGACACCCCTGGCTTTGGAGATGCCGTTGACAACAGCAACTGGTCAGGATTCACGTGCTTGACACACTTGACAATGGCTTAATCCCCCGCCACTACCCATAATTCACCTTGGCAGAGTATGTTTCTTTGATGTCATTGCGTGTGTGTGTTTGCACAGCTGGCAGCCAATCATCGACCACATCGATAGCAAGTTCGAGGACTACCTGAACTCAGAATCGCGGGTAAACAGACGGCAGATGCCCGACAGCCGAATTCATTGCTGCCTCTATTTCATCGCTCCCTCGGGACATGGGTGAGTGGCTCAAACTCACGATGCTAGCACAAAAAGCTTAAGTAACGTTCTACATTACCCCGCACACCTTCAGAATATCAACTTCAAAGGCCCTTGTCCGGAAAAAACAAATACTCAAAAGGGAGCTCTGCCAGGAATTTGCATCACACCAGTGGTTAATGAAAACAAACAGGAAGTGGAACACTTACCAAAATAAAACTCTTGAGCTCATGTGGGATGGTAGTTTTATTGCCTTCAAGCTATGCTAAATCGTCTGTTTTACTTAGTGTCCCCCCCCCCCCCTTCCGCATAAAAAAAAATCCCTGCTTCATCAGTCCTATAATACCCACAGGACTGGAAACGAAGAGGAAGTAAAGAATTTAACAAAATAAAAGTACTACTGAAAATTTGTGATAACTTCCACATCAAAGACCTTATGTCCACAAAAATCTTTCGAGTTCTGTCTCAGTCTGAGAAAACCAATTGGTCCGGAGTTTGATATGTGTGGTTTCGTTTTTGCCAAGATAACATAGCTTAGTGTGCCGGTTGTGCAGTGAGCTTTCTTACAACTGCCCTTTTCCTTCCCCTTCAGGGTGTCGCTCTCAATGATAATGTGAGACTGAGTCAGCTGTCTTAAAAAATGTATCATCACGGAGGAAGAATTGACAAAATGGCCAGCAGCTGATTAAGATCTTTTTTTTTAACTGACTGAATGCCTGGAATTGTATTTAATCTACATGCATGGTAGTTTGCCTGCAGTGTGGCGTGGGCACACGCTTATCAAGAGGCCTCTATCCTCGTTTATGAGACGCTGTGTTTGTGCAAGCTGTGTCCTAAGGCTGCACTCTCGCCTTAAAGCACGTCGAGACTCATGAGGTTATGCTACACTTTTTCGTACTTTTGTTTTTTTTTTAACTGATAATTTGGCTGTTAATCCTCCCCAAATTCTTTCCATATAGCTCCGCTACTGCACACGTGTTTTTCATAAAAAGGCTCGACATGAAGCCACAGATAAAAAGGCAAACTTGATACTTGGTGGCTTTGGATTTGTGCTGAATGTACAACAGAAAGAAGTCCCGGTACATAAAAAGTCCATCAGACCAAATAACTTAATACTCTAATAAAACAAAAGCCTCTTATGAATTCAAGTGATGAGCGTGCCGCTCATGTGCATATTTGTGGTTTGTCTTTATTCGATTGAAATGTGTTGCAACTTGCACGAGGTTATGCTTTCTCAAGGACTGCAATGTTGGAGATGGATGCCAGATGATGAGCCAACATTTAGGTCACATAGCATTTTAAAAAGCAACTCCAGGCACTTTTTATGTAGCAATATTGCCTATGTGCCCTCACTGGTTAAAATCTGTTTTTTGGAATAATATTGCATCCTTGGAATAAGAATTCAGCAGATTAATCAATTTTGCGTTAATCCTCCGTGCCAATTACAATCTAAACAACAGTCAAATGATACCCAAGCATTCCGTGTGAGCCCGCCATGAATGTCGCAAGTTATTTATCCAGCTCGCAGACGGGCCAAGAATAACTCCGTTGCTTTTCTCATGACTGCGAGGTCACTCCGACATGCCGAACATCCGTCTGCTGTCACAGATGCTTTCGTACTTTGCGTGCTTTACTTCCAAGAATCCCCAAAGAGGGACTTAACATAAACCGAAGAGTATCTTTATTGTTAACTGGAACCGAAGAGTGTCTTTATTGTAAACTGGTACAGAAGGGCGAGAGGCTGCTTGTTTGCCATATTTCATGGGTTCGTTTTGGAAAAGAAGAGAACCCCCCAGCTTGACTGAAAACTTTGTTTCTAAAGACTTTTCCATACTGCTTATGCTTTGGATGCGCCCATGAGTTTATCAAACTGAACCTCAGAAGGTGAACACAGTCTGTTCTATCATGTTGGTTGACTTGCAAGTTTGTATTAATTTCAAACTAATTTTTTTCCAGACTTAAAACTGGCACCCTCTTACAATGCTCATGCAAACACTGGAATGTATTTATTTATCTTTTGTCTCGTGACCATCTTTCTGCCAAACCAAAATGCTCTAAGCGCTGCTGTTTGAAGTTGGAATTTGGGAGCTATGCTGTCAGTAGTTTAGAGAATAGCACTTTTTTTCACTCCAATCCGTTTGGCTAATGTCCAGTTGTTTGTGTTTACGTGGCCACAGCTTGAAGCCCCTGGACATCGAGTTCATGAAGCGTCTGCATGAGAAAGTCAACGTCATCCCGCTGATCGCCAAAGCAGATACACTTACGCCAGAGGAATGCCAGCAGTTCAAGAAGCAGGTCAACAATTTCCTTTGCCTCTACCCTCCCCCCCGTAAAAAAAAGGGCCCTCGGGCACCCTTGTCTTTTCTCGTCATGGTCATCCTAAAATGGCTTTCTCTCTTGCCTGCAGATCATGCGGGAGATTCAGGAGCACAAGATCAAGATCTACGAGTTCCCCGAGACGGATGATGAAGAGGAGAACCGTCTAGTGAAGAAGATCAAGGTGAAACTCCTGCTCACACACTATTCACAAGCAGTTCAGGATATTGGGTATGAGGGTGACATTTTAGGATGACCTCAAAATGCACAACAATGTTCAGAGGTAAACTTAATTTGGCTTAAGTTCATCTTGAAATCTCACCCCAGAGCTAAATTTTCCCAATGTTTTGTGAGGTGTGTGTGTGTTTCTATTGGGACATCAGCATGACTGCATTCATACTTAAAGAGATGTAAATGTTTCTAGGACAAGCTGCCATTGGCTGTGGTGGGCAGCAACACCATCATCGAGGTGAACAGCAAGCGCGTGCGGGGACGACAGTACCCCTGGGGAGTCGCAGAAGGTTTGGACACATTTCAAGAAACTCAACATGCGTGCGCATAGCACTGTTGTCACGTCGATAAAGAGTGACAAATGGGGAATTGAAGAGGATGGATTCAGATTCAGATTCAGGAAACTTTATTTATCCCCATGGGGTAATTTAGATGACTGAGCATATGACGTGCATTATGTCTGACATTATTTTTCTTTGCCGAATTGCGGTGAGGAACCAGGATGACATGGTGGTCTTTTTAGGGTGACTTAATTTTGTTTTTTTAAAGCCAAAGAACAAGTCAACCCCAAAAATCATTTTGAGCTTCAATTAAGTCACAACATCATAATGTACATTGTGCATGTTGGTTGTTTATTTTCATGCTTAATTGGTGGTGGTACTCTTCTTTGAATGCAAAAAAAGGGATTTCCTTCAAGTACAAAATATTTTCTAAATAACCTGGCTAGACCTCTGAGTTTATATATAATGGAACGCTGTGCACTTTAGGGAATTTTTACTGACTTTGTTTCTCCTCCTAGTTGAGAACAGTGACCACTGCGACTTCACCATCCTCAGGGACATGCTCATCAGGTACTTCCCCATTACATTAGATGGCATACATTTCAGACAACTGCGCTGATCTACTCTGCATAACCGCTGAAAACAAAATGCTTGTTGCCCACGCAGGACTCACATGCAGGACTTGAAGGACGTGACAAACAACGTCCACTATGAGAACTACCGCAGCAGGAAGCTGGCCGCCGTCACCTACAACGGCGTGGAGAACAACAGGGCCAAGGGGCAACTGTCCACCAAGTAAGCTGCACACGAAACTTGGACAACATACACTTTTCACCAAAAATTAAGGATATACGGCACAGCCGTCCAGTGTCAGGATGAGCTCTTAATGTACTATAACACGAAAGGTGACCTTAATTTGACCTCCAAACAATTGAATGTTCAACTGTACAGCATTTCAGCATTGTTGCAAGTTGATGTTCTCCTAGAGAAGGATTCCAAGGATGTCCACTTGCATGTCTTTCTGTGACTCTTACACTGTCTGTCTCTGTTGCAACATGTGGGTGACACTCGAAGCTCAGTGCCACTTAGCTTCGAGTGTCACAGATCTTCAGAGATAGAGACTGGAAAAGTCACAGAAAGGCATGCAACCAACGTCCTTGGAAATGTTGCCATTTAGTTCCTTCTTAGGCAATATGTACCAAAACACTGAACAGTTAAGCATTGAGAAGTCATATTAAGTTCACCTGTGAAGGTTTTAGTGCCTTTTAGCTTCATCGTGAAATTTCCCCCCCAAAGCCCAATATCCATAACTTTTGGTGAGCACAGTAGTGGGTTCATATGTCGGATGAGTTGTTTAACCAGACATAATATAAGGTTTGCAGTTTTAGCCCTCAGCGCTAAAACACTAAGCTAAAATCACAACTCTGCTAGCACGCACCTCACAAATGTGCAGCGCACCTTAGTGCATGAGCTCATCATTGCATGCTGTGTGTTTGTTTTGTGCCATCTGTTTTTTTTTTAGACTTGACGCAGTCGAAGGAATGTAAGTGGTCATTTCATTCTTGTTCCTCACATTTTTCTCCACGCATTATCTCTTTCGTTTGTTCCTCTGTTGTTTCCTTTTGGCTTTTCCACCTCGTCCCTGCGTCTTCCCTACAAGCAGCTGGTGGCTCATGTTTCCAGGCTAACTGCCAAAGAATCACACAGCGTGTCAAACGGACAATTTAGCACTCGTGGCACTGATTGTAATCACTCTTCTGTCTTTTTGTGGGCTCTCTTAAGAGCGATGTTGCAATCTAAGCAAGGTACACACATTTGAATGTATTTTTTTTTCCCCAATGTCTTGTGTAGTTGGTGATAGGGCTGCACGGTAGATATGCGTGAGGCAGTATCTGGATTAAGCTTTGGCTATAATATGTATTTGGACTCGACTAACCTAGTGTGACAATGCTTGACAATTTTTATTTTTTTTTCCCCAATGTCTTGTGTAGTTGGTGATAGGGCTGCACGGTAGATATGCGTGAGGCAGTATCTGGATTAAGCTTTGGCTATAATATGTATTTGGACTCGACTAACCTAGTGTGACAATGCTTGACAATGAGGGTCCTTGTACCTGCCTCATTTGGGGGGGGAGGGGATCTTTTAAGCGCGTCTAACCACGGAGCTGCTGACTTAATGCATTTTTAAAACCAGCTCTGAACTGATAAAAAAATAACGGTTCATCCATGTTGATCCTTCGCCAATCTTCCCTGCTTTTCCCGCTGCTCAGGAACTACTGGAGGAATGCTAGGCTAACTTGCATCGCGTGAACTTAGGCTGGCCTAGCTATTGTGGCTAAATGCTGTCCGACCACGGCTCCTCGAAGTCATTCGTCCTTGCCCGTATGCTTCTAAAAAGGATCGTTGTCATTCAAAGGATGATGAGCAATAGCTGCACGCGACCATGAGCCATGCTAACCACGAAGCTAATGTCAAATGGAGAGCAGCTAAACACCATAAGCGCTTAGGTGGTACAGTACTCTTAACAGGAGTCCGAACCGTGTTACAGCGGAGAGAGAGCGTAACCAACTATAAACAGCGAATTAGCTGGTAAATTGTTTGAGAAAATAATAGAACACAACATGTCCACAGACCGGAAATAAATCAGTACAATACCACATATGGGGAGGCCTTTTCCAAGCAGAACAGGTAGGGTTAAATGACATAATACCCCTCAAACTTCACTGCCATCGTCATGATCACCTTCTGTGACATCACATGATCCAGGCTTCAGTGGTTTTGGAACAAACGGTGAAATTTGAGTCTCCATGCATCGGATGATGTGTGACGTGTGTGTACCCTGCTTAGAAAGGGCCTGCAATCCAGTCAGCATGTTTCCAGGTCCAACTGCCGATTCTTTTCTGTTCCACTGCTCTTTCCCTCTCGTCCGTGTGCATGAACACGAAAAAGAACCCTTGTGAAAAGCCCCGTTAATCAGGGTGATAACCGTGACTCTGCGTATATATCCGTGCTCGTCTAGGAGTCCACTGGCCCAGATGGAGGAGGAGCGGCGGGAGCATGTGACCAAGATGAAGAAGATGGAGATGGAGATGGAGCAGGTGTTTGAGATGAAAGTCAAGGAGAAAGTGCAGAAGCTCAAGGACTCTGAGGCAGAGGTAACACACACACACACACACACACACTTATCATTGAACTGGTATGTGTGCAAATGTTTGGACACGTGTAAGACCTTTAAGGTTTTTTTTTCCTTGCTACATTTCCATGATAACTTGAGTGAATTCTGATGATGACACCAAAGGCACTTCACAGTGATACTGTACTGACAAATGAAGACCACGAGTAATAGAAACTACAACCATTTGCCAAGAGAATGCAGACCTTGGTTCAAAAAGTTTCCCCAAGTGTGCATGAGTCTTTTGCCATGTGTAAATGGGCAAATTGACTCACTTGTGCTTTTGGTTTATGTGCGCAGCTTCAGCGGCGCCACGAGCAGATGAAGAAGAACTTGGAGGCGCAGCACAAGGAGCTGGAGGAGAAGCGGCGCGTGTTTGAGGAGGAGCGAGCCAACTGGGAGGCCCATCAGCGCCTGGAGCAGCAGAAACTGGAGGCCTCCAGGTCAGAAACAGTGACGTGACATCACACGCTTTGAAGAAGACTCTTGCTCACATTGTTGTCACAAATCTCTGCTACCTTAATGCTAACCCATAATGTAAAATGCCATAGCCTTGCTAACAGAAATTAGCATACTCAACATATTCGAAAAATTCTAAACCTTCAAATAACTGCTTCTCAAACACACACGGGGCAGAAACACAAACAAAGCCTAAGACAATACTCACATTTATTAAATTCCTGGAGCATAGTTTTTTTTAAGATAAGAGCTGTCATTTGAATGATATTTTGCTTTGAATTGCGAGCCAAACTTTGAGATAAGTGCTGTATTGTGGTAGTGAACGCAACTCCATCCGCCAGGAGCAGTACAATAGCAGATAGTTAACAATCTCCCCCCTCCCCACACTCACACAAACAGTGGTGCAACACATGTAGACAGACAAAATAACAATACTCCCAGGCATATATTCTTTCATTTCTATGAAGAATGACAAATCTTACTGAGGAATTGAGGGTCTCCATGTACAGTCGGTATCATATTGCCCCCATGTGTCCAAGGCGTGTACACCAGGAGTGGCACAATGCCCATCAAAGCAAAAAGGTGGCAAAAATTCATTTGATTATATTTAACAACAAAATCTTTGATGAAGCTATTTTACATATTTTTAAAATACTGTATATACATTATATTTGGGGAGTGGGCTAAATGGCAATTATAAAGAAACAAAAAAGTTGCAATGAACTCAAATCACCCAGCCCTTCAATAGGCTATCAAAAAAGGCACGCTTTTCAAATCGGTCTTGCAAGTACTTGAAAATGACTTGAATTGGCCCTTGCCTTATGCATACAACGCTTAGGAATGATGTTGACTGTGTTGTTTCTTTTCCAGAACTTTGGAGAAGAACAAAAAGAAAGGCAAGATCTTTTAAAGAGACAGTCGTCACGGACCAACCGGCGTCCACTTAGTTCTCTTTGCCAACGTTTGCCGCTCAGGGCATCATCAGTGTGTGGCACTGACGAACCCCCCGCCCCGCGCCCCACCTTAACTCCATCTCCCTCTTTCCCTTGTTCCTATTCCTACACCTTGTCTGTTGCTGTGTGTATGTGCGTGCGTGTGCGTGCGTGTGCGTGCGTGTGCGTGCGTGTGCGTGCGTGTGCGTGTGCGTGTGTGTGCGTGTGTGTGTGTGTGTGTGTCTGACAAATCCATTGGAAAAACACCCCTTACACACATTCACACACAATCTCGGGACTCATCATCATTGAAGAATGTGTTTACCTTAACAACTGTAAAACATCAAAGTAGAAAAAGGCCAAACCATTTGTTATTATTTTAATTATTATTATTATTATTATTATTGGTGTTGTTCTTACTGTTGTAATACTGGCCCGGCTTCTTCCTGCTGCTTTCCCTTTTCCTACCAAGCAAGGTTTTAATTTACATGGTGGGTTTTTTTGATTGTTTGTGGGGGGACGGTTGTACAATCACATTTGTTTACAGGACACAAATGAGAATATATATACACATTACAATAGGGCGGACGCTCTTCCATGTTTTGGTGCAGCGGGAAGATTTTCTTTTCTTTAATGTACCCACTGAAGCTGTTTAACCTTTCCCAATTAAAAAAAAGACTTTGGAAAAGAAGAAAATATCCCACCACTGGCCTTTTTATAGATTCACTTGGCTTAAGCTTCTTATTTCCACAATGTAACTTTTTTTTTCTTATCCACCCTTCTGTTTAGCCATTTAACGCAAGCATTGGACCACCATTTATATAATGTTGAAAGTATTATATTTCTCTTTAGTTTTATTTTTCTATATAAATATATACCAAGCCAGCTGAATTAAGGCCTGCTTTTGTACGTGTAGAATACAAATAAAAACCCCTCGGAGACGGAGCTGCGTCCACTGTTTATAAAGTTTTATAAATCAACAGACACCACAAAATACAAGATTAAAAATATATAAACAAAAGCGAAAATATTCAGTCGTGCAGTGTTCAGCTGCCAGTGGGAAATGAAGAGACAACACCATGTTTTTTTGTTTTTGTTTTTTTCTTTTGGCTATGTACTCCATCTCTTGTATTTTTAATGTTATTTTTCATTTGTATTGTACAAAGTCACTTAATAAACCTGTGATCAGATGTTTGACTCATGTGACTTCATTGTGGAATGTCACATGCTGTGGAGTAAGACAAGAAAGGTTACGGTCACGCCCCCCAAAAATACAAGAATTGTGTTGGGGTTTTTTGTGTGTATGTTCTTTTCAATAAAATACTTGGAATTTAAAGTCATATTTTTGGTGAACACGTTTATTTTTTTAGAAAAAACCTCAATGTCAGATTTTCTTTTGAGTCACATTTAACAAGTTCAGTCATTACTTTCCTAGATATTTTTAATTGCCTAAAAACGTTGTCTTGGGATGAATCCGATTTTTTTTCTCAGAGGAAATTTCAGTCATTTTTTTCTAGATAAAAGGTGATCATATTAGTTATTTTTTTTTGTATTAACGTCAAAGGGAAGTGTGCCTTTTTTTTTGCTAATTAGT
Source organism: Hippocampus mohnikei (assembly GCA_026261675.1). Taxonomy (NCBI): domain Eukaryota; kingdom Metazoa; phylum Chordata; class Actinopteri; order Syngnathiformes; family Syngnathidae; genus Hippocampus; species Hippocampus mohnikei. Next base: position 7,290,586 of record JAKGUB010000556.1, read on the forward strand.
TTGCATCCGTCACCTGACTAAACTCAGTAAACAAGTGAGCCCTGATTGGCTGTTACCTGAGCTCCCGATGAAGTGTGATGTCATTTTCAGTCGACAGCAAGTGACCAAATGACAGCCACCGTGAGATGGAGAACGGTAGGTATTGTGTTTAATTCATATTGCACAAAACACTATTAATCAGAATGCCTTGTTTAGACTAGTGTGGGCTCATGAAACATATTTTAAAGAACTCTCTTGACTTGACTCGCCCTTGAGGAATTTTGCTCGGATTAATTTAGAAAACAACCCTCTGTACAATTCAAAAATAAAAAAACTGGGCAGAGCGACGTGACCACAAGGTGAGAGGACGAAGAAGCGACATGGAGTTAGCCACATTTGTACTCGACAGACATGTTATCAGTGGGGATGTTAACCCGCGAACTCCCCCTTTACCAGAACAAACGTTTTATGTATTTTTTAAGAACAACAAAGTCATATTTATGAGAGATAAAAAGTCAAAATATTACCTGCCTAAATTATGATTTTATATCAATATGTTAAAGATGTAATTATTTTAGGGAAAAATCTGAATCTATTATTATTATTATAAAACGGAAATTAATCTTTTTCATTTTCAGTGTGGATCGAATACCGAAAGTACTGTATTGTATAATTTCACGTGAATGTTACAGGTCTTCAGATAGCCACTGGAGTCCGCAATTGCGACTAATACAGTATTTGCATTCAGAGAGACAGTATGATGATACAATTATCAAACCACATACTTGATCGTCTACGTACGGTGTGTATTCCACAATAATATGGAGCCAAAAAGTAACATTGAAAAACACGTTCAGTATTTTGTGGTTCCTGGTGTTGAATCCTCTGTCGACATGCACGTTGAATGCACTTGGCCGCCCTCAGCTCCTTTTGCCCATCAGACCAACAAAGGTGTGAAACCTGTGTCCTGCCAATTGAAGACAATATATATACGGTATATATATACACACAGGTAACTTTTTTCTTACACACTTTAATCAGGTCTTTACTTACGTTTACGTGATGCCAGACTCCCTGCGACTTCAGAGAAATGTATAATGAAAATCATGTTTCTAAAATGGTGCAGTTTTTATATATTCATTACATTTTGGGCTTACCAGACTTTTTGTTGTAAAATCGCTGAGGTGGTCGTGGTTTTCCAGCCATTTTTGTCAAGATATCTTTAATAAAGTCTGACTTCTCATATGTAATCTATTTAAAAACAATAACAGCAACAAAACAAATAAATGCAAGGTGCAAATTTGATTGTGTCATTCTAAATATGAAAAAAATGTGTATTTCTTACCCGACTTGTGCACTTGTCTCCATCCAGACAGAAGATGTTAGTCAGCAATAGAAGCGAAATGACTAGTTTGATCATCTCCATTGTAATCCACTTTATGGTGCAGTTCAGAGGGCTCTTGCTGCCTTCTATAGTTGCCAATGGATAGTGACCACAGCTATGCTGATGCTGAATATGATGAGGATAATTATAAAGATGCATCATGGGAGGGTGTTTACCCCACGCATAATTACACACACCTCTCTCAATTTTCTCTGCACCTTACTTCATTAAATCAGCAATTTCAGAGTCACTCAAGAGACGTTTATGAGTCGTGACAGCAGCTCAAGTCACTCAAATCCAATTTATCTTCATCCGCGACAGCCTATATACGATTCTGTAGTGGCCAAGGCCGATATGTGTAGTTGACTACTGTAACAAAAAAACCCAAAACATTCCCTTGTAGGATTGGATTTTTCTACAAATACTGCTACTGGTCACTTTAAAATGGTGCAATGATTTTCTGCACTAACTGCACAACTTTTATAGGATTGTATTCTACCACTGATCACTTTAACTCTGCTTGATACTTTGGACTTTGACTCACGGCTGTCATTGGGTGGTAAAACTGCACAACGGTACCCTTACATTACGGAATTGTCTTTCCATACTTATTTGTCATGTCCTTGTTTATGATGATACTAGTGTAGCCTGAACTACCTGAGACAAATTCCTTGTGTGTTCTACATACTTGGCCAATAAGATGATTCAGATTTGTATTTATTATTTACTTATTTTGCTGTAAGTCAATCTGCAGAGAAACATGTAGTTAAATGATACAGTATTGGATGTTCAACGAGCATCCGTGCGTTTTTTTAAGTGTTATACAGTAGTTGAGTAAAAGGTGGTAAATAAAATTTGGTTTTCTCAACCATATTGCATCAAATATTCATGGCATTCGAAAAGGTGTGTTTATTGTACACGCTTTTTGACCCCTTACGGCCGCCGTCTTCTCCATAAGCTCTGCCTCCAACAGACGATAAGCAGCCGCCGCATAAATAGTAAATCGAGAACGGTGCTAAAGAATAACCTTAAAACAAAAAATGCGCAACATTTGTAGTCGAATCGATCCAAATTAGCACGGCGTGGGAAGAATGTTGGGTTCAAAATCTCCTGTGCTCTATTTACTGTTTGTAGCTATCGTGCACGTGACTTTCGCAACAAAAGTGATACCGAGAAGGCGGCTGAAGTTGACAGACGATGAGGCGAGCGGAGCGGGCTTGGAGCCCCGCGTCAATTCGGTGGAGGAGAGACGCTCTGGAAATTTGGAGCCGGGAGAACCGGCTGCCGCGTTCACGGTCCCTACTCTGAATGGGGAGTTTGTGTACCAGCCGGGAGGAGCGGGTTCGGCGGGGGTCTCGTTGGTCATTCACGCGTTTAGCAACAAGTCGGCTTTCGTTGAGTGTTTGTGGAGTTCCTCGTCGTCCTTGGCCAGCCTCGTCGAGGAGCTGCCGAGCAGCGCTCAGGTGCTCTTCCTCTCCCTGGACGACTCCGCGGCCACGGACGCGCTCTGGATGCGGGAAAGGCTGCACTCCGTCGCCAAAAAGCACAAGTGACTCACTCATTACTCTACTTCACAAACAAGAAACTAAAACAGTACTGTACAGTGAATGGAAACCGGGCCGGCGAAAATAGCAAAAAATCGCGTATAGTTGACGTCCGTGAAATACATGTTGCGAGAGACCCATGAAATTTGTAAAACAAATGGGAAATGAGAAAATGAAAAAAATCCCCATGAATCGAAACAAAAAATTAAATACTGTATATTGGGGGGGGCGGGTAGGACTCCGTGGATAAGTGCGGTTGCTGAACCGCGAGTATGTGGGGTTCAACTGTACACATTCTGAAGAAGAAATTAATTTATTCTTGTACATTCAAATTGCCAAAAAGACTACTTCAAGATGCTTGGTCAAATTTAAGTTAACCTCTGTGGGACAAAAAAAAACTAATCAAAGTGTTATAAAGTCAGTACTTGATTTAGGAAATTAAATAGCAAATTAACATTTTTGGGTAAGATTGAATACAGTACTGTATTCTGTTTGTAATTAATTATTACCCATAACATAAATGTAACATATGTGTTACACAAATAACTAACTATTCAAATGGGTAGGATATATTTCATGTGGTTTAAGATAAAGAAAGAGACTAGCTCAAAACCTGGGGGGACTGAGCCTTCTCTGTCGCCGCCCCACCCTCTGGAACGCTCGACCTACTGACCTCCAATCTCTTAAAACTCACCTGTTCCGCAATGCTTTTAACAGCTTTTAATCTCTTTTACCCATTTTTGCTTTGTTTTATTCATCTAAATGTGTTTTTTGTCAAACGTGTACAATTTTATCCTGTGTTTTAAACTCTTGTAAAGTCTTTGAGTATGATGAAAAACGCTTTCAAAATAAATTTATTATTATTATTATTATTACCATAGCCACAAAGGGTCAAAAATCATCTTGCACAAATAGGGAAAAAAATAAAATTGTACATTTAAATCAATTCAATTAAGGACAACAAAATATGTCCTTATTTTCTAGATTTTACAGATTCAATGCTTTAACTATATTTATTTATTTGTGTGCGTGTGTTTTATCAGTCGAGAGGAGGTTTTGTCCAGACTTCATGTGTCTCCAGTACCGGTGTTTGCTGTTGGAAACTGGATCGCCAGCGTCTTGTACTCTTGGGCATGTATGGGTCACAACTGTGGCCTGTCTCAGGCTGTGTTCACTTCACAGGGTCAGTGACTCTCACAAAAATCAAACAAAAAATGTACACAATCTCACCCCCATGCTATACTAAAGCAAATGACAATGACATTCACATTTTTTTCCCCCTTGCATTTCTTCTCCTGATACCAAACATTTTTCTTCCATGGATAATGTAAATATTTTATTGAAAGAAAAAAATGTGTCTTAATCATTTGTGAAAAAGACAAACTTCACAACGTCACAAAGAAAGAAGGATCTTTGTTCATAATAGTTAATTAACATTTTATGTATCAAACGTACAAGTGGTATTGGTACTTGATTATCAGTGAACATTCAGGAGTGAATACTCGTACTTGTGTCTGTCTGAAAAAAAGTCTGTATCAAACATCCAGAGTAAAATCCCTTGAAAAACGATGAGCCATAACTTGAGCTACAAGTCTCCATTCCTGCAGGATGGGATGTGCCTGTTATCGTCAAGCGACTGGACGCAAGATATGACTGGCTAACAGGTCGCTGGGATAAGACGAGGTACGAGCTGAAGGACGCGGGAGACGGCTGTGAGCCGTGGCCATCTCTCGGGGGCGCCGTTGCCTGGCTGTCAGAGGGAAACTGCTCTTTCTTCACCAAGGTCACTAAAGTCATGATTGCAGGCAGTCACTATGTTTGATTGTGAGTCAAGCAAAATAACACAAGAAGAAGTGATGTACCCTATACATCGGGGTGATTATTTTATTTTACCCCAAAATTCTTTAGAAAATACTGATAAATGTTCAATATAATCTCCCAAGAAAAACCAGAATGTTGGAGGTCGTTATTGTGGCTGAGCAGAATTTTTTTTTCTTTTAAAAACAGTTTCATGAAACAGGCCTGGACAAAAAAATAATGGTAATACTGTATTAGAAAATAATTTCACCATAAGTACATGTACGTAATATATATTTCGCATCACGTCTTCAAACTTCGAATCAATCAGTCGGGCTATTTAAAAGGTGAAAAGTGCTTGCTGTACTGTTTGGTGACACTGTACTACGCTAAACGTGGACCAGAGGAAGTTTATTTATTAGAACTTTTGTCATAAGTTATTTCTGGGACCACTCTGGGTTTTTCTGTCATTAATAGACACAATATTGGATTGGATTGGATGAACTTTATTGTCAAATGTACTGTATGTGTTACATACAGCACAGATGAAATTTCTTCCCTCTCAACATGAAACAAGAGGAGCCGCTGCGGGTGTCCGCGCCGCCAATATTGTCCATGTGTGCATTATCATACAAGCGCTCTATAATTATTGAATATAATATCAACAAAACTTGTCAACATTTGAAGGAGAAAAAGGAGAAAACAGAATGTGGTGTCGTAGATGCTCAATAGTCTCCATTGTGTCTGTGGCAGACAGTGATTGCCGTAATCTCGCCACAGGTCCAAAACATGGCCAAGTCGAACACATCTGGCGTGTTGGTCTACGCCCTCGCAGGAAATGCCATCCAGGACATGAACTGCGTGGACACGGAGTGTCTCACGCCACTCGCCCTGCCCGCAGCCATGGTGCACATCCAGCCAGCCGTCACCCGCATGCTCAGGTTTCATCGCCGCACCAAAGCCTTAAAACCCAACACCATGGAGATGACATTTTAATGCCTTCGATAAAACCTTTGATAGCATCAATAGCGGATGCACATGAAGGTTATTCAGAATCATGCTGATGACAAACATTACAAACACACTCGAACGGCCCAAGTCCAACACCTCAAAAGTCGAATGAAAAGTACGTACCCAAAAGTCATCGCAACTATCATTCACATTCTAGCCATAAATCAAAGTAGTAGTTTGTTTTTCCAAGAAAAATGTTTTTTTGCCTAAATAAGGGTTTACCATATCTTGAGATTTAAAAAGTCATAGTTCAAGTAGAATTAAGTTGTATTTTTCTTGAAGCAGTGCTAATTTTATGCAGACAAATTACATACAATGGAATTTTTTTATGTGTTGTGCGCTTATTTTATATTTATTGTTATTTTAAAAAGTCAAGAACTCCACGTTGTATATTGCAATATAAACATGTTTTTTGTTTTGTTTTTTTTGACAGATCAGGTTTGGCAGTGAGTGTTTCTTTCCAGACCACACCGTCTCCCAACTTCTTCATCGGCATTGACCAACAGGGGGCGCTGGCCGAGCTCGGTTGGTTCCTCTACCCCTCCTTCAGCTTCCTCAACTGGCAGGCTGAGTGGTGAGTGAGGGCACTAGATGGGCCTGATAGCAATCTGAACTGACCCCTTCCTGGTACAGTATGTTGTGTATGAATTGTTGCCACGTCAAAGAAAGGCGCGACCACTAGAGGGTGCCGTGAACTCAGATTTGCTGGCTAAGCGGGTTGCAGGAGAAAGTGGAGCAATGAAAACATGGCAACAAATTTGACAAAATAAAAAAAGTGTTCATTTACAAAAGAATGGAGGCAATAGTATAATATAAACAAATATTTTTGTGTTCAGGTTTGACTTCTCCACAGCTCTGCAGCTGAAGCTGGAATCTCCCGCAACCGTGGTCTCCGTCTTTGATAAAGTGCAAATGCAAGGGGACAAAGGGGCCGTGGCTGATGTCAATATGCCGCCAGGTGGCGCTATTTTGCCTTTTTAAATTGCTGACTGTGGCGCCTTGAGATTTATGACGTGTGTTTTCCAGATATTACTAGATCTGCTGTTGGGCTGATTTATTTATTTTTTTGAATTTGTGAGTACGAACTGGTGAGAAGAGCGCAATATGGTGGCGGTGAACTGAACCAACTCACTTCACAATAAGCAGCAATGTGGCAAATAGTAAACAATTCTTCAAAAAAAAGAGGCTAAGAACTTCCTAAGTGTTAAATGCCACCTCCAGTTGAAGTTTATTGTCAAGCTAAACATAAAACTAGGAGAATTACACTTTGTGCAGTGCTGGAGATGTGACCAAAACGGTTGCATAAATGACCTATTTTGCATGTTTGAGTAAGAATTTCATCAGGTCACATTTTCGTGCGACCTGATGCATTTTTGTGACATTGTTGTTAAAAGTAACCATTTTTGGGAAGCCATAGCTGCCAATGCTCATTGATACATTAATTGAATGAAACACATACAATCACATGAAAAACAAAATGAAAACACTCACCAGGTGATACTGTGGGGCCACAACTCACAAGTTACGAGCTTACCCGTAGAACAAATGAAAGTCGTAAGTCAAATTAGCACTGTATGGTGACGATCGGCTCCGTTGTTTGTGTGTGAGCAGACTTGTCTACGTTTGACACGCTGATGTTGGATGCGTCGTTCTCGTGTCCCGGCAGCAGAGATGCGTCGTGTCCTCAGTGGGATCACACGGTTCAACTCTTCGTGTGTTGCGATCGCCTTGGACCGTATTGCCACGTCGAGCTGGGACGCTGGATCACCGCTTTCCGAAGGTGGGGCCGCCCGACAAAAATATTCCGTTTTCTTGAGTGTTGTTACGTTACCTAGAGTATTTATCTTGGAAATGACAATTGGAAAAAAAAGGCAATTTTAAAAAGATCGACAGTCCCTCATGTTGCTATTATGCGTGTGATAATGCAGAAGAATCGGCCGCTGGGAGACAGACGTGTCTCCGCTTCTTCCGGTGCTGGACGCCGGCGTTTGTCGCTTCACCATGAAGACGGCTCCGTGGGCCATGCCCTGGATGGTTTCCCTCAACCTGAGGTTTAGCGTCGCCAACCTGACAAGTAGGACTGGGCTTGTTGAAGCAGCATGTGGTTCAAGACAACTTGCCATTTCGTAGTGAATGACTTGGTGTTCAATATCCAATTGATCTGTCAGGCGAAAAGCTCCGCCCTTTCCGAATGATGTCACTGTACAACGGCGGGACTTTCGACAAGACGTACAACCAGCGCTACCCGCCAATTAAGTTTCCTGTGCCCGCCTCTGCCAAAAAGGTATGATGCGCCATCGACAAGATGGCGGACAGTTCTGACTGCGTGCGGCCCCGCAGGTGGAGCTCTATGCCGTGATCACAGGGCACGGCAGCGACGAAAATGGATGCGGTGAGTTCTGCGTCACTTCGCACCACTTCCTCGTCAATGGCACACAACAACACGCGATCCTTCGACTCTGCGGGTGAGTTGCGCGATTGATGCATCCTCACATAATTTTACTCGGTGCTAAGAAAATGAAAGCTATGTATCTGAAATCTAATTAAGTCATACATTTTAGGAGAAGAATCATGTTGCAATTTTAGGAGAAAAAGTAATATCAATAGAAGGTGCCATTTTATGACAGTAGCCATATTTTTATGAAAAACATTTTGAATAAAGTTTTATGAGATTAAATTATAACCTAAGAGATGATAATTTTGCAAAGAAAATTTGGGGGTTGACTTCTCCTTTAAAATAAAGTTGTAATTTTTCGGAAATTTCTTTTTCAACCAAAAGTTATGATTATGTCACAAAAATGAAGGTGTGTTTTTGTTATTTTGTAATGTGAAACATGTTAACCTTGTAAATTTGAAACATGAGAAGAGAAAGTATTTTACCTGTGACAAAAAAAACATTTTTTGTATCCGTTAATAAAGTTGCAATATTAAAAGAAAAAGTTAAATTTTACAAGGAAGCATTTTTGAGACTTTATGAGGAATGTTGTCATTTTTAGAGCACAAAATCATGAATCAACATGAAAATGAGTGATTTTAAAGCAAAAAGGTCATTAAAATAACTGCGAGAATGAAGTCAAGTGCAAATATTGAGAGAAAAAATGTCAGCGTTTTCCAGAGTGAAAAAGCATAAATAATTTTAGGAAGATGAAGTCATAATTTTCCCACAGAGGTCCTAACTTGAGAAAAACCTGATTGGCGCTCTGTGTGTGGTTGAGCAGGCTCAGCACTGGGCTGTACTGAGCACGTGAAGGAGGGCGCCGTGCCCAATGAGCACGGCACGTGGCTCTACGGCCGCGGGGGCTGGTGTGACGGGCTGCAGGTGGACCCCTGGAGGCTCGACGTCACCGCACAGGTACAAGTCACTCCTTAAGTACAGTGGACTCCGGCACTCGGCACCCACATATTCGCTTACAGTGGTACCTCTACTTACGAAATGAATTGGTTCTGGAAGAAATTTCTGAACCAGAAAATGTTGTAAGTAGCGACGTGTTTTCCATGTAAATGTCCTAATTTGTTACTCAGACATAAATGTTTTCTAAAGCATAAATATACACCCAAATATGTAACAAATACAGTACATGTTACAATTGGATTATTGCACAATAAATGACAGTCATGCACTAAACATAATTAATTAAAAAAATACATAAAAAATATCATGACATAGTATCATAACCTTTTTATTTGAAAAATGAAAGAATTTCCATCCACCAGGGTCCCCGCCTTTGGCTGCCGCCCAGAATTTCTGTCCAATAAATGTACTTGAATTGTACCTTATTTTTAATGGCTCTCCCACCCATGGTAATGCAATTATTTTGGGGTGTTTATTTACAAGAAAATAATTATTTGCCATCCTACCCGCAGTGGCTTCTTGTATACATTTTACAGTCAAGTTTATGTAATTTATTTTCAATTGAAATGTTTTTGTGGGTGTGTGTGCTGTTTGCAGTTGGAGGTTAGCGGTCAGGCGTCCAACACGATTCAGTACTTCGGTCTGTTCAACGGCAAGGATCCGGATCCAACTCAGCAGCCAGGTTACATTGTCATGTCGTCTTTCCTCGTCTTTTACAAATGAATACCAAAAATGTCCTCCTTCAAAATAAAATAATTCATTCATCTCATGACCATAGTGGCCGTAAAATGTCGTAATTGTTGTGTTTAATTAAAAAAAAATCTGTTCATAGTGAACCTATGTGTGCACATGGTATATGTCCATGATGAATTTAGTTTAAATATTTCAATTTAAAATGGCATTACAGTATCAAATTTTAAAAAGTAATTGCAATGTTACTCATAGCATATTTTTTTTAATGTTTTCTGTTCGTTCACAATTCAATTTGATGTAGTGCCAAAATTAAATCTAAATTCAAAATGAATTATTTGAAATGTAAAGTCCCCTTTTTGGTCAATTCATGATCTAACTGCAATCTGGAATCCATTGCGCATCCTATGAATTACTACTGTTAAAAAAAAATCAATCCCAGTGTGAGAAGAGTAATTCAAAAATAAGTTTTATTTTTGCCATTATGTTGAAAGACACATTAAAAAAATTGTAATTGAAAAAAAGTTAGTTTTAAAGTGTTCAAGTACATATTAGGTAAGTAACATCACCGTCATATTTTTTTAATCCTCTTTCATAACAATTCAAATGTCATGACTAATCCTTTTTGAACATGGGAGCACCTTTACCAAGAACATTATTAATATGATGATGATGACATATACAGTTTATATAGTTGAGGTTAGACCCGCACGCAGGTTTGTTTGCATCTCCTCTCATTGTCAAACTGGTTAGCGTTGCCCTGGCAACCTCCAAACCAAAACTGAGCACAGGCATTGGCCTCAGAGTCATAGTACCAGCGCACCACATAGTCTCGACACGGACCCGGGTCCAACGGCGCGCGGCAGAGCTCTAATGGTGTAAAAAGAAACCAGAACAACAACAAAAAAATGCTGTTTAAATAATTTTCTGTCATAGTACAAGTTTCAATGTCTTGCATTTTAACAATATCATATCAAATGAAAGGGATAAATTCAAATTATTAAGAGAAAACAAGAGTAACATTCAAACTAACAGGTAAAAAGCACATTTTGTCAAGTATGAAATCATAATTGTACGATAATGCATTTCCACTAGATTTTACAACATTAACTTTATTTGTATTATAAGTGTAAAAAACGGCAACGCTCACCTGGGGTGATTTGTGGAGCTCCTACCGGCATTTTGACAGTGGGAGTGGTAGGCTCGTTGATCCCCACCTTTAACGTGTGTCGAGTGGGGGACCTGCCGTCCGGTCTCAAAGATTGTCTGTCAAGGAACAGAAGTCTCTGCGCTTCCGATGAACTCCAGTCTTCCGTTTTTGGTCTCGGAGTGGTTGTTTGTCTGTCAGGATAATATGGTGGTGGGCGTGGCTGTCCAAGAGAAAACATCTCAATGATGCTAAACTAGCTTAGCATACTGGAAGCAAACGTCAACCATGGTGCAGAAGGGACGACAATGAAATCAAGGAGCAAACACTTTTCCTGTAACGCGAGAGTGGTCTCTCCTGGAGATTCTGTCCAATTTTTACTGAAGTTGAAGCACGGATACTCAACAAATGGATAATGTTAGGTGTTCAGTATTCTATTGTGTTGTTGTTGTTGTTGGTGTGTGTGTGTGGCGGAAGCAGCACATGGTGGTCAATTTGGATGACTTAGTGTAAAAGCTGAAACTGTCAAGAGCTAATTATTTTGGTACCAATTGGAAATGGATCAATTAGTTGTCCTCACCGTCACTTGAATCCTGCGGAAGTCTCCCGAAAAGGCGGGGGTGTCCATGTCCGTCCTGGTCTGGGTAGGCAGCCGGATGTCACTCCCGGAGACCTCGGGACGGCTCGGAGGAAGTCCACCACCCGGGATGGAGCGAAAGAGAACGCTACTACTGTCTTCGCAGATATGGCTCAGGAGTTTCTTCTCCAGGGCTGAAATAATAATGATCCATTTTTAATAGTGCCTCTCATTAGGGTTGTGGGGAACTGGACCCGATCCCAACACATGTTGTTGGAATGCGGGAAGAATCTTGAGTACGTAAGCAATGGGAGAACATGCAACTCCACACAGAAAGGCCACAGCCCGGATTCAAACTTCTGAATTCTGAAGCAGACATGCTAACCACTAAGTCAAATTGCTGCCCAGCTAGTGACCTTCAACAACACATGACAGCACAATCACCTGGTAGCGTTTTGAAGTCGTCTATGAGGTACACATGGTCTGCATCTGGTTCTGAAGCCATGAGGTCCAGTTCCTTCTTGAACTCGCTAAAAAAGGGGTCGCTGGTGTTCACCACTCCGATCACAAACATCTCAATGTCACCCACTCGGGCCTCCCTCACCACGTTCTCAAGACTAACCGAGTCCCTCTTGTCGGCCTGGCCATCGGTGATAACCACGGCCACCTTTCTGACTCCTGGCCGAGCCACCCGAAACAGCTTGTTGGCCTGGTGGATGGCACTGCCCGTGAATGTGCCCTCGCCGAGGTACGTCATCGAGCGCACTGCGGCCTTAACCTGATCCCGAGATGCATCCTGGCTGAGGCTGACTACCACCACGTTGATGTGGCTGTAGAGCACTACGCCCACTCGGGTAGTTTCTCGGCTCACTGATGCTCGGTCCACCAGAGCGCTCACGAAATCCTTGACTACCTCGAAGTTGTCAGGCCCCACGCTTTCCGAGCTGTCGATGACAAAGACCAGCTCTAGAGGGCTCTGCCGGCATGTGACCCCACAATCTGGGATGAAAGACGTATTTAAGGGTGAACACAAGCCAAGAAAATGGAGAAAGTGCTTCACAACATTTTTACTTACTGCACATGGATCGCACGATTTTGATGACTTCTTCCCTCTGCAAAACGCAACATTTGGGTTGAAAATGGCCACATTATATGGTAAATTAGTTTTTTTACGGGTTTCTTCAAATCGAATAAATCGGCTTGGTAGGACCACCTGGAATTTTCTTCAGCCCGCAATACAGGTTTAATTAAGTATCAAATTTGGTGGGCCTGTCTACTATGAGGAGACCCCCCAAAATAGAAGCCATGCTTGAAGATGCACAGGAAGTTGGGCAGTTTGGTTTGAAGCGGCCATTTTTCAGGGAGGTAGCGCTCCTCGATAAGTTAGCATCTGACTCTGGTATTGTCTGATCATCATGATAGGACACACAGAAATCATGTTGTGAACTATTGTAGGTAATTTTTGAAGTACCGCCAATTGATCGCACAATTTTGGCCATTTTTGACTGAGTGGCAACTTTAAATAGCACTGGAGAAAACAATTGGTTCAAGTGTCAGTTGGACAGCGTTAAGGGTGCAGAACTTCTATTGGAAAACCCCCCAACTTGAGAGTCATCCGTCATGGAGATGATGAAAGACCTACCGTAAGTCCAGGTTCTCCTTTTTGTCCGACTCTACCCTGTGATTTAAAATGGAGTATGTGAGCAAATATTGTTTCACAGTGTAATGTCAGTCAAATGTCAGATAAAAGAGCTTGATTTCTTCCAGTTTGTAGCGGTATCGCACTGTTGTGGCAAAAGAGATCTGACCCCCCCCCCAAAAAAAAAAAACAGAGGATGTCAGTTTACTAGTCTACATTTCTACCATTGTTTGGGTAGTGACAGAAAGGAACAGATTATGCAAAATCTTGGTTGCCTTGCGATCACCCTCCCTGGTGAGGTGTCCTGGGCAACTGTAAAGAGTCCTTCGGGGAAGACCTAGACCCTCGACTCACACATAGTACATACTTAGTGCGGTGTGCTGGCAAAATGGCTCTCAAAGAAAATAAATGGAATGTGTTGACTCAAGAACCATCCGTTCATAATTAGTTTAACAACAAAGTCACGTACCAAAGGTCCAGTCAGTCCTGCTTCTCCAGTTGCCCCTTTGTCTCCCTTTTTCCCTTTCTCACCAGCAGAGCCTCGGTCGCCCTGCAAGAGACAGGTAGCATCCATCGTGTCAGTCCCGTAACACAAATAGGCAAACATAAGCTAACCGGAATGTGTCAGAAGGACACCTTATCACCCTGTATTCCAACTCCGGAGGACCCCTCGAGCCAGGGACTCCCTGAAATCCAGGCTCCCCCTGGAGAGAAATCATGACATTAACACTTTAATAAATGGAAGGAAACTGGAGTCAGCTGGTTATTGGTTTACCTTTTGCCCTTGGATGCCCTCTCCTGGGGATCCTTGTGGACCTGGAGGTCCGATCATGCCAATGGAACCCTACAGCGATTAAGCAAGGACTCAGGTTACAGAGGACACATGATCCCACCTCTGGATTCATGTGTAACCCCCCAAAAATAAAACGATTCTGGCACTGACTACCTTTGGCCCTTGGAACCCAATTCCTGGTGGTCCTGCAGGTCCAGAAAGTCCAGGCAGGCCTCTGTCTCCCTAGAGTAAAGGAGTTAAATTATTTTCTTATTCCCATACCTCACCATACTTCATCCTTACCTTTGCCCCAGGTAGGCCAACACCATCTGCTCCGGTCTCTCCTGGCAAGCCAGGAACTCCCGGAGGACCCTGAGACCAAGAGTTTGGCATGAGTTTGTACAAAGATTTAATACTTATGCTGCACAGTGGTACTCACCGGAGGGCCCGGAAAGCCTTCACCTTTACCTCCAGGTAACCCCGAAGATCCTGGAGGCCCTCTGTCACCCTTCAAAATAGAATCAGAATCATCTTTATTGGCCAGGGTTGTAGGCATACAAGGAATTTGTCTTCAGTAGTATGAGCTACACTTGTATTGCAATAAACAAAGACATGACACGATAAACAAAGTCATAACATATAAGTATTGAAAGACTTTCCGTAATGTCAGCACTGTGGCTTGCGATCAGATTGAGTCACTCAACTCACCTTGGGTCCAGTTATACCCCGCCCCGGTTCTCCCACAGCTCCAGCAAGACCTTGTGGGCCTGGATCTCCCTGAACAGAAAAGAACAGATATTGGAATTCAACAAAGTTTTATACAACGGCACCTAAAACTTATGAGTGACACAACTTAAAAGTATGTTTTTTCATACTGAACAATACTTTACAGTGTTATCTTTCTAATTGAAAATCATGTTACAAAAATGTCAGTAGTTTTGAAAGTGCCGGAACAGATTAATGGCCTTTCCATTCATTTCAGTGGGCAAAGTTGTTTTAGAGATACAACACATTTGAATCACGAGCGGAGTAACAGAACAAAACAAAATTTTTAATTCAAGGTTGTCCCACTGTCTCACCTTCGCACCAGGTAGCCCCCTCCCAGGTTGTCCAGGTGCACCGGGTGGCCCGATAAATCCCGGATCGCCCTTAATACAAAAACGCAACAAACTTGGGAAGTCAAGGTTCCTAATCGCAAAGTGCCTAAAATGACTTTTTCAAAAGTCATCATCCTTACCTTGGCTCCCACTGGTCCCACAGGACCAACAGCACCTGGCTGACCTCTGGACCCTCTGTCCCCTCTGACTCCCTGGCAAAACACCATGTGAACTTTGTTGAATCGATGACAAACAATAGAGATTGGAAAGTTTGCCATCAAGAAGTACATGTGATGGCATGGTCAGGTCTACGATAAAATCAAGAGCTTCAAACCTTCTCTCCAGGAGCACCTTTACCAGGACTTCCGTCTGGTCCCCTGGGTCCTGGAAACCCGATGTCACCCTAGCATTGAAAAATGACTATCCTTGACTTCTTTTGTTTAAAATATTTAGAAATTGTGGTACAAACAGGCTCAGTGGGGGTACCTTTTGTCCTGGGGTTCCGTCTTCTCCCGGCTGACCAGGTATGCCTGGTAGTCCCTCAGACCCCACGTCCCCCTGAGGAATAAAGTCAAAAGTCACTAGTGGTCAAATACCAAATATTTCTTCAATTATAAATATTTTTGAAGATTATTGATGACATTTTAGGTGGTGAGGTTGTGGGAACTAACCTTTGGACCTGGCACTCCCACACCTCTCTCCCCGGGGGGTCCTGGTATTCCAGGAAATCCCTGATTTCCCTAAATTTAACACAAAAAATTAATTAATTAAGCAAATCGAGACACACTGTGTACAAGATCGGTAGCAGCTATCACTGTTCTACTAAACATTGAGCCACCTCATGATTGCAAAGATACAGTTGTTTGCAGTTATGTCCAACAATTTCCTTATATAATGTGCCACATGCTGCTTCGCAGTGCCATTGGTAACCCAACCAGTCTGACTGGTTTGATTGACAGGATGGATTTATAACATTTGCATAATTGTGTATGAACTTAAACAGAGCAATTTTGACACAATCAAAATGCTAAACAGCCGAAATGTCCATCAGGATTAGCATAGTAGCAAACGGACACCTCCCACTGTATTACCTTAGGGCCCGCAAATCCCACGCCCGGACCTCCTCTGAGGCCTGAGGGTCCAGGTGGCCCTTGATCACCCTTAAGGGAAGAAAAGAGATACTGTTAGTATGCAACATCACATATTTTTTGGGGGAATGATATTTCCTTGGGGTTTTAGAGGGGCTTTCTTTTTTTTTACCTTTTCTCCTTGGAGTCCGACACCAGAAGCTCCAACTGGACCTGGCAAGCCAGGTGGGCCGACACTGCCCTGAGAATGAACATGTTTCTGTCAATTGATCATTAAATACAAAGAAAGGCACAGTGAACCTATGCTTTTCAATGGGGAACCGTTCAAGATCCACCACAATCGATGAAAACCTGCAGTATAAGCAGCCATGCAATGAACTATTAATAAAATAGTTTTACCCTTACGCTTTCAACAGATTTGTACTTATAAAATTGTACTTAAACATCTTAAAAATACACTTTTTCATTCCTCAGGGTTGTAACACGATAGCATAGATGCTATTTGTTTGCCCGTATTGCATTAGCATTAAGCTAGCGTGACTTTCAGGCACAATCACGTGATTGCATAAACAACATTTATTTCACTTAATTTAGTTTGTATAGTTTAACAATAAACAGCTTGACACAAATTTTGTTATTGTAAAGTGTCCTTGGGTGTCTTGAAAGGCGCTTATAAATAAAATGTATTATTATTATTATTATAAATAAAGGGATATGGTTCTCCCCAAAATAAAAAATACGATTTTAAACAGGTGAATCCATGGGGAGTTTGTGAATGTCTACTGTATAATGGAAAAAAAAAAATAATAGCACCTGAAAATTTGCAGCATAGTAGTGTTGCGATTGATACACTACAACCTAGTTTACATACCAGACATGTCACCAAGTTGCATAGCAGGTACTTTTACCTTGTCACCTTTGAACCCGATGCCAGGTAGCCCACGATTGCCCCGGGGTCCTTCAAATCCTCGATCTCCCTGTAAAATGTCAGCAGAGAAATAAAGGTGATGCTAGCCATAGTTTGTTTTTGTACACAGCTACTTAAATATACCTCTACTTAAAGGATAGTACTTAAACAATGATTCAATTAACATATATTTCTAGTTAAATACATTTTCCCATATATCGAAAAACAAATAGTTCCAAAAGAATAAAAACATTTGTATTGTACTTAAAAGTTAAATACAACTGAACTGGACTTAAAAAAATGTACTACAGTGTCTTGAAAATTTGAAGTCACTTGAAACATTATGCAAATGTTGAACCTTGAATTCAGTGATTATTTCACATACCACTAGAGGGAGCCAACCAACCACACTCTTTTACATTATGCGTATTCTGTTCTGACCCACCTTGGGTCCTGGCAAGCCCTCTCCAGGTGGTCCCGGGTTACCTCGAGTTCCGGGTGGTCCTAGAGGACCCTGAAACAATAGCGCAAAATGTACGTATGTAATTGTGTAAGTAAACGTAACTATGAAGTAACATGTCTCCTATGGGCCACACAGTAGTGGTACTGCTGCAACACTGTGTCCTATTTTCTTTTAGTTATTGGCCTGTGACCAGTGTTTCCTCTCACTGCTCTTTTTCTATTTTCAACTCTGAAATGTATTTCCCTGACATACATAGCCTCCCACACACCATGAAACATTGTATTCATGCGGTACACTACTTTCCAGGGGTACAGTAGTACTATTATTGTTTTTCATACCTACTATGCTGTAACGGAAATGCTGCAGACAATATTTTTCCCCTTTTTTTTAGTTAAATTAATTTTAAAAGCCCATAAATAAAAGGCTCAAATAAATGAAATGTATCGCTAAAAAAAAAAGGTCATTCAATTTTAAAAAGATGAAATATTTCATGCCTTTACTAGTTTGAAAAAATAGTTTTTAATTTACTTTTGACTAAATAAATGCACACCCCAAGCTCAGTTGATTAAAAAACAAAATATTAGTTAATGAGGGACAACAACAAAAAAAGATCAATCATCAATTACGGTAATGGACAAACTGATGATAAAATTCAACCTATTGTAGCAAAACGTAGAAAACAAAGATGCGTATCCCGTGAACATTGTGTTAATACTCACTGGTAGTCCCGGTTCTCCGACACCAACGAGACCAGTTGGTCCAGGTCTTCCCTGGTTGCCTTTTTCTCCCTGAAAACCCCCCAAAAAATAAATAAATCATATTTTACATCATTGTTCATCTTAATGATGATAAATGAGTCAACCTTGGCTCCTGGGAAGCCAATCCCAAAGTCCCCTGGTAGTCCAGCATTCCCACTTGGCCCTCTATCTCCCTGTCAACAAAGATCAACATGAATTAATAACTGAAAAATGATTAAAAATGACAATTCTGAGTATCGTTGGTCCAATAATCAAGTCAAAACAATTCCTAGTTGCAACCCTCATTTTAGCACCAAAGAGGAGTCTTTGTGACTACTCCTTTGTGAAATCTCCTCTGAATTAATGCCTGAAATTCTCTCATGTGCTATAAATCAATTCATATTTCCCCGTCATAAAGACATCTTTGTCCGAAGGTTGGGGGTCAACCCGAGGGCCCGTTCGTTAAAGGTCGTTTACTGTATGCGTGTGATTGTGTGACACACAAGGCAATGACACGAACAACGTCCAGTGCTCCATGCATCTTTTGTGGGAAAATAACCTTCACAATGCCTCCAAATATTCAATCATGATTCTTGTTTTCTTTCTTGACATTTTACAACTTTATTTTGATCCTCCTTGACAAACCAATAGTTAAGTCGATTTTTAAAGGACCCCTAGAAAGTGGCAAAAATTCCTTAAATTGGCCACTTTAACCAAAATGAAAAACATCCTGTGTGTTCTCCTACATGGCATCTTGAAACTCTTTTTGTGAGTCTACACATGATAGACATGCCGTCTGAATTTTATGTTTCATATTGAAACTGGCGACAGTGGCAAAAAAAGAAATTTAAAAAATCTTGGGGCCACATCTGGCCCCAAATGTCTCCTTCAAACTAAAAGAGCACACTTTTTTGTGGGTCTACTCATGATAGATAGTGAATCCGGCTTTGTGGGCTGAATTTAAAAATAAACTCTTAGGAGCCCCACGACTGAGTCCAAATGTCAGCTTCCTGTGTGTTGTCTAGCATTGCTTCCCGAGACTTTTGGTCTGATCATGGTCCACCTGCCAACCAAATTTCATATCCAACGGCCTGTTTTTTAGGCTTACCAGGTGAATGTTACACCTGGGTGAACATCCCTGCAAAATTTGTCTGGTGGACCTTCAGTTCGAACAATTGAATGTTTAGAAATGCTAAAAATTACTTTTTGTCCGGTCGGTCCCTCGGGTCCAATGTCTCCAGGTGGTCCAATCTCACCCTGCAGAATACATTTCATATCTTATAATAATGTCACTTATGTGTGTTCATTTTCGAAAAACGTGGTCAGAGTGGATCAAAGTCACCCTTCCCGGCTTTCATGTTCCATAGCTTTCCACAGCAAAATACTTTTTATTCGGACAAGCCAGCGTCCAGGTCGCTGCGCTAATCCCGCCACACAAAGTCCAAGAAAAATATCCTGCGAGTCGGGATTCCCTGCTTTGGGATGAGGATTAACCAGAAGCCGATACTCACATTCCATGAGTGCAGAGGTGAATACAGACAAAATTTGCTTCCACTCCTGTTGTACGGTTACACTTTGATGTACACGTTTGTTGCAAAAAGGATGCCTGGGAGAATATGTTTCCATTTGCATTTATACTAGCATAATAGTACAAAGAAGAGTGTGGGGTGGGGGCTGGGGGGGGTCAAAGAGTACCAAGTTGTAAATTTGCAAAAAGGAAATCGGTGTGTGTGTGTGTGTGTGTATACTGTATATATATATATATATAATATATACACGCACCTGTTTTCCTTTTGGTCCTTGTGGTCCGATAGGCCCCTCCAAACCCTGAAAGATGGCACATGAGTAATTATTAGGGGTGTTAATTGAGGGCTTCAAATTGAAATAATAAATTTGGTCCGTAACATACCGGGTCACCTTTCACACCGGGAGCTCCACATTCTCCTCTGTCCCCCTAAAAAAAAATAACCATTTACATATCATATACTGTAAGCCTTTTCATTAAGTCATCGTTGATTAAATCAGACACCCACCTTGGTACCTTTGAAACCCGGACGTCCCTGCAAGACAGTCCTTCACAATTAAAAGCCTCATCTCAAACCAACAGCGTGAGACGAGACGAGGTTTACCTCAGGGCCACCACTTCCTGGTTGACCGTCCTCACCGGGCTCTCCCTTGAATGGCAACACAAAATACATAAACATCCACAGACTGGCTTTTGAAATACCGTAATTGAATTGAAATATCTGGTGGCCTACCCTGGCTCCTTTGGGACCAGGCAGCCCTCTGAAACCTGGATCTCCTTTTCGGCCCTGAATTGAGACACTTTCATGTTAAAACTTTCACTGACTACCGATAAACGTATTGAAGTTCCATCTAGAAGAACTGGCAAAAGTACTGAAGGGTGACTTTTAGGGCGCCCCTGATTCTGACAAAACTTCAATAACTTTAATGTTTGACTAATGTCAATCTCATTTATTGTGCAGCTTGGTGGAGAAACAGGCAGAATGAACTCGAAGGGATCTGAGTCAGATGAGATTATTAAGAAGTGACATGGCTAACGTTAGCTTGTTTAAAGGGCTATTACTAGCTTACTATTGGTAGCGCCACTATTTTATTGGTGCTGAACAGCTTTCTCTCTGACTCTTTATCACAACTAATCAACTACTCACTTTCCAAACCGTATGCCATTACAAATAGCCATATTTGAGAATCATACACAAAAGTGAAGCTTTACTCACACCTTGCTAGCAGTTGATGAACTGCAAACTCCCTCTTTAAGAAAAAGGTGCACACTTAAGTGCAAAAGTATCAGGTGAAATCGTAATTTTGACAAAAAACAATGTTCTTAATGAGAGCAATTGATGGGGAATATCTTCCTTTTCCAACTCTGTTGCGTCATTGTCGTTAACTAGCTGAAGAACCAAAATGCAGGTGGTTTTTAGGCACCAATTCTTGGTGTCGACAAAATCAAACAATTCTCTAAAATAAAGCCATGGATGAGAAATAGATTGCTTCTCTGAACCAATTGCGTCATATTTTTTCATTCTTAGTTCACACTCCTCCATGTCACTGCTGTTCCTGTTTTTTTTTAATTTTATAAGCCGCCAAGATCATGGTTGACTTTCCCTCACTCTAGTAACGTGCGATCCTCTGTGGGGGTTGAAAATAAGTAGTCAGCCTATTTTGGCGACTACTTCGTCATTTGAAAATGGAGGAGTAAATTGAAATTATATATATATATATATATATATATATATATATATATATATATATATATATATATATATATATATATATATATATATATATATATATATATATATACACACACGCATAAATCTCACCTGAGCGCCTGGTGGGCCTGGCTGTCCACCTTCACACAAACACACCTGTGTTTCAGGACACTAATAGTAAAAACATGAGAAATAAATCAAAATGATTGTTCATGCTGTTGAAGTTTACGTTCGTTCAAGTGATGAGTAACCCAAAACAAAAACACGTACCTCTTGTAGTACGACCGAGCCCTGGAAGAAAAACAAAAACAATAACCAATACAATTAAGGAGACTGAAGGCAGTAAGAAAACAGCACGGCAGCAAAATGGAGGTTGTGACTTCAAAACACAGCAGCTAGAGCTCAGGCACAGTAGCGAGATGAGAGAAAGTTACCACATGAATTGTTCAGAGGGATAGACGAGTTTTATTCTTCCATGAGAAACAAAAAAATATTTCGAAACATTCAACGTTTGTGTGCATCAAAGTCAAGTTGAGTCTTTGCTGTGTTTTTTAAAATATCAAGTCAAGTCCAACTTATTGTCAAATGCGCTCTATGTGCAACATACAGCACAGATAAAATGTCTTCCCTCTCAACCAGACAACAAGAGTCGTTTTAGTGTAGTTTTGGGTTTTGATGAGCACGTATTTTCAAAAACCTCAAAGAAAACATTGTCATGCAAACATATACACACAACTGTTCTCACCATCTCTTTAAGCAGCCGCTGCTCCAGCTGAGGGTCTTGAAGGCTTTGCACAAACTGTTGAGCCGGCGCGCTGGCAACGGCCCTCAATTTGGCGCTGTTGGCCCCCTGCTGGGCGATGTGCGATAGCCCCACCGCAAACATCTTCACGTCGTGCTCCTTGGCCTTGATGGCGGCCGCCAACACGTCGGGGTTCCGCGGGTGGTCCGCGCCGTCCGTCATCAGCACGGCCACACGGACGCTGTCGTCGGGGGTCTCCTTCACCAGCAGCTCCGTCGCGTTTCCGATAGCGTAGGTCGTGTACGTACCGTGGCCGATGTAGCTCATGACGCTGACTCGACCGTGGAAGGCATCCAGGTCGGTCCATGCCGAGAAACGCTGCTCAATGGACACGGAGCTGCTGTACTGCAAGGCCGCCATTCGCACGCTCAGCGTCCAGCCGGCGACCTGCAGCATGGACAGACGCGTACTGAAGCCCAGCACGAACGCCTTCTGCTTCTCAAACAGGCTGATCTTGGCACTTTCTGAGCTGTCCAGGATAAAGACCACCTCCAAGGAGCATGGGCGACCTCCTGAAGGTAAACACACCACAAAGTCACACATTGGATGTGTTTTCATTGATCAAAAAGAACTTTGTATAGGTCAACAGAGTTTGATACCAACAAAAAACATCGAAATCAATGTAGTACATTTGATAAAAGCCATACATGGTTTTTTTAAACATTCAAATGTAGCACATTTTTCCTGAACACCAGAAAACTGTGTGACTTTGATAAATCAGAGAAAAAAATTGTGAGCATCCCAACCCAACACATTTTTGGGGTAAAAATACTGGACAACTTAAAAGCTTCGATTAAAAACGTAACATCGGCATTTGTGAACATCTAAACCTAACATACACGTGTCTTTGATGACCCCCCCAAGAGAGTTTTTGTAAACATCCCATTTTCAGATCCTATTTTGTATCTTTGATCAAACCTCGCACGATTTCATAAAAATCACAACCCAAGTTGCATTTTTCGTCAACATCAAAGACAACCCAGTGTCTTCGATCAACCTAACAAAGGTGTTTCCATAAACATCCCAACCCAACAAACACTACTTCACGTAAAGTTGTGTGAGGGTGAAATTTTCAGGAGCCAGTTTAGGAATAGACCACGCACCAACGGTTGGGCACCACTGATTTGGCATCTTCAATGAACCTCAATTTCTTCCTAACTGATGAACTAACTACCCAACGTTCTCACTCACTCACTCACTCACTCACTCACTCACTCACTCACTCACTCACTCACTCACTCACTCACTCACTCACTCACTCACTCACTCACTCACTAACCAATGAATAATTTTTAACCTTACCATTTGGTCCGTCCTCATACAGCTTGTAGTTATTCCTGCGTCTGTTGCGCCTCTGCGCGGTTGTCCAGTGTGGTAGAGACCATAGCAGGAGGAGGATCCATGCCAGTCCCCTCAACTTGCACACCTCCATCCTAATCCATAACGCATACAATTCAAACAAGATTGCCTTCAGCTTGCGTCAAACTACGCAGGCCAAAACAAGCAAGAACATTTCATATACTGTATTCTCCTGATATTATGCCATGCTTTACATGCATAAATGCAAAACAGCAGCCACAAGTTTCAAATAATAACGAATGCAACGATGCAAATAGTTCTGATATATTTTTTTTCCATGTGAGATTGCGCATAAAACAAAAAAATGCTGCACAAATGTATAAACATTTACCCAAAATGTCATTGGGCCGAAGCCACTTGTTGCAGTCCGCTCAGCTGGGGTCCTTTTGGGGGCATCCCGTCTTGTAAAACCCAACACAGACTGACTGTGGGTGAAGCCGATGTGTCCTTTTGTGTGTGTGTGTGTGTGTGTGTGTGTGTGTGTGTGTGCAATCGAGGGCGGGGTCATCTCTGATTTACCGTTTAGTCCCATAAAAAAAAATGGATCCCAATACTCCAAGGCGCACATTTTCCACTAGCTGAAGTGTTTTTTTGCTCCCTCCTCCTGATCTGTGTTTTCAGCTGTTGCACATTCGATGTTCGACTTTACATGGAAAAAAAAAAGCAAACAAGCCAATAAGATTTCCACTCTCGCCCTCTAATGTGGAAAACAGATAAGCCGCTGTTATTACAGATAGAAATCTTATTTCAAGCAAGAGCTGCCTATAGTGTCAGTTGTTGACTATGGTAAAATTTAAGCAAATAAATACATAAATAAATTCTGATCATTGTGATCATAATCAAAATTATTATAAGTAAGGCACTATAATAAAAATTATCCAAAATGTATCATCATTACATTGAAAAAGGTATCATAAAAGTAATAATTACCGGTATGTATAGCACAATAACTATTATAGTTAAATAATTATAATAATATTCAGAGGTATAATAATAGTATAAAGTATGTGAAGTCATAAAGTATTGTTCTTGTTATTATGTTTAAAAAAAAAAGATGACGCTGCCGTTTATACAGATGGCATGGGTTTCATTCCTGTTCAGTGCCCCTGATATTCATCCACACTACGATCCCTTCCAAAAGTATTGGAACAGTAAAAGCAGTTCCTCAAAGCTTTTTGAGTTTCAGATCAAAAGGTGATGATGAGACAGAAGTCTGCGTAAGATTAATACATTGAATTTGAAATGGGAAAGCAGTGGAATTTGTTTTTCTTTTTTTTAACGTGGCCGTGGTAATGTGGAATATGTGGAAGGACGGTAAAATGGCGGGAGAACGATAAAAATCAAACACAACAATTAAATCATTTTAGATGGAGAATAACGTGTGAATACTCGCCAGCATTTTCAAAAGTAATACAACTTTTTATAAACTGTGTTTCGTGGTACAGTATTGTCCTCATAATTGGCCTCGGTATACGACATCTTTAGACGACAGCGGCCTCTGGTGCCTGAAGTTCTGAGCACCATCCATCCATTTTCTAATATGTTTATCTTCACGAGGGTCGCGGAGTACACATAGATGAACAACTATTTAGTGTTCCATTAGCCTCCCATTTATATTTTTGGAATGTGGGAGGAAACTGGAGTACCCGGAGAAAACCCACGCAGGAACGTGGAAAACATGTAAACTCGAACAGGAAGGCCGTGGCCGGAATCGAACCCTTGCACCTCTGCACTGTGAGGCGAATGTGCTAACTAGTGGAACACTTTGCCTCCACCTTCTGAGGACCGTTTTTGTGTTTCACACAATAATTGTTTTTTTTTCTTGATTTTATTTTCATTGTATACGAATCATTACATCCAAATCGTGTTTTACTATTGATTAAATTTGATTCGTCCTTCACATCTAGATTTGTAAATTGACATAATCGGACGGAACACAGCCTGAGCGGAAACTGTTAGTCACCGGGTATTATTTGTATTGACGGATTTATACATCAAATCCAAACCCAGTTTCTATGTATTTCATAAAGAATTGCGTAATTACTTTTCACCATTACTTTTCACCCTTGGAATGTATGGTGAAGAAAAATGCTTTGAAAGTGTGTAGATTAGTAGAGTTGAACTTTGCTGAAATCCGCTACTGTTTTTTTCTTTTTTAAATATCATATTTTTTGTTGGCGGATTGTGACTATTTCTTGAAGCTGCCAATATGTTTCGTACATTTTAAATTAAATAAAAATGAAATCAAAAAAATATTGACGGACTTATTTATGTGTGTCACCCAAAAAATTATACATCATTTATTTTCTTGATTAAAATTTTAATACATTTTATTTTCAACTGTAATTTATATTATTAGGTTAAAATTGTGTTTTATTATCGAAAAAATGTACTCTGTGAGATCTGTAAACGACAACGGACGGAACCTTAAGCGGAACGCTTATATGACGGACTATTATTTCCTAGAAGGATCTGTTTTTGTGTTACAAACAACAAGAGTACTACAACTCGAAGTAAGTTTTCCCTGCCCTGCATGTGTATGTTGAATTTTATTGAGTTACAACATGAAGGTAAATGTAACTTGGTGTCACAAATACAATGTACTGACACTAAGCGAGTGCACTGGTAGCTAAACGGTACCAACGAAAAATCTCATGTTCTAAACTCGTCCTTCATTCGCGCTAGCATTAGCCTCGCGGAGTTTCTATGTCCACATAACTCAAACCTCCTTAGTACAGTATTTCTTACACTTTTGCATTGGCAAATTCGGCTCAAAATTACGTGTTGGGCGTGTCTCGTTGTTTTTTTAAGCGCCTACATTAACACGTAAGTTATAAGTGGGCCTTTTGTGCACCTACGTGTCACATACTTGGAGCGTTATCAAATCACACTCGCCTTCACAAGCTGAGATAACAATAAATAATCGGAATTCTTTATGTTTCAATTGTGTGTTTGATCTTCTTCTGCACTCTACACTTGACATTTGTGTCTCCCTCCCCCAACTCTCCTTTTTAAACAATTTTAACTGTGTGCTCATGCAAATCTAATGAAATTTCCAAAGGATGGTTTTTGTCTGATTTTGACATTTCCATCTTTATCTAGTTAAATATATCTATAATAGATTGTGTTTTTTGGCTCTAGAAATGAATACTGTTAGTATTAGTTTTAATTCCTTTATATTTACCGGATATAACAACTGCAACTTGTATATACAGGTAATGAATTAAGTTCTAGATTTAAAAAAAAACGAATTAAAATGAACAAATCTGATCTAAAAACCGACTTAAAACTAACTGAATTTACAAACAAAAAGTCAAAAAAAATTAACTATTATGGACAATTTGAAACTATTATAACCATGGTTACAACCTCCCAAAGCAAGACTTTTTGTATAGTTTTTTTTTTCAAATTACAATTCGAAAATCTATAAATTTTTACAATACTGATATATTAAAAGAAAATCTCAACAATTTCAGCAATTATCTCTCACTGCATGCTTGTGCTGTGTACCTTGGCCACATGGTGTCATAAAAGACAGACATATTCAGTACATGGAGACATTCTCCACCCAACACTTAATATTAGTCGTTCTTTGCAGAGGATAAACTTGTGTGTATTGTTATATTATGTCAACATTTCTTGCTTCACACTTTTTTCTTCAAATATCTACTGTTCACAGGGTTACAACACCACTACAAAGATGCTATTCGTTAGCCATTGGCTCTGGCATTTTATATTATATGTTATTAAAGTAGGGGAGTCCATACGTTTGTTTTAACCCTATGTTGCATACGGGTTACTTCAGCAACTTCAGTAACTAACTCATATTGGTTATTCAAGTTACCAGTTTTAGTTTTTAAATCCACCGCGAGATGTCACTACCGTGCGCAACAGCGGGAGGAAAAGGTGAAAGAGGGTCCACAAAATGTTTAATAATTTCTATCCGTGAGATGAAAAGGTCCAAATACCCTATTGTACTTGTGCAGAAGAGTATATAGAACATATAGAACACAATAAATAACAGTTTCTATGTGTTACCTATCAGTACTGCCATGCTTTTTGGCAAGGTAATTGTAGTGACCATTATGCACACAAGTACCCCCCTATTGTGTATTTTTTTTCCCAAAATTGTGAATTTATTATGATATTTGGCCATAATCTACCCTAAATTTAAAAACAAACCACAATTGAATAACTCCTGCAGAAGCCATGCAACATAGGGTTAACTACAGAATGTGTAATTCACTTTGTTTTATGTTTGGTTTCACAGTTAACTTCAACTGGGAGTGGCAGTAAACAGACTGGTCTTTTTTTTTTCGATGAATGGGCCGAATGATGAACATCACATGACCAAACTGGAAAACAGGTTGGGGATGTCCTACGTGAGCAGTGGTCACTCCAATAGCTATAGGTTGATGGCATAATTACGTTAACTGCTGAAATGAGATCAAGTTATGAGCGTGCAAACGTATAATGCTAGAGGAGGCGGCCGCATTTTCTCTCCAATTCTGTGAGTTAAACTGCTTATTAGCAAACTACACACATTCATTCACACTAGTTACTACTTATACTTAACAGTATCTTGTGTTCAATTTGAAATAAAAGTGACAACGCTAATGTCAGCAAAGAGACACCTTACACACCCTTGTAGTCACGTATGTAAGATGAAGCATCTAGCATCAAGCATTTGTCCGTTTTTGTCACAGGATTTTTAAACGTCGCCCCTCAAATGTGATGGACATTGAAAGTGGTGATCTTTGGTAACAAATTGAAGACATCTGGTGCAAAACAACACCGTAGACATTTAGTACTTCTGCCAAACTGCTGCTTGTTGTCAAGCCATCATACAGTTTTTGCTCACAAGTTGAAATAACAAATCGCCCGAACAGAGGTTCGAATCTCGAAAAAATTGGGTCACTCGGAGCTTAGATAAATATTGCCATTTGTGCAGGTGGGGTCTCATGGTGATGCACATCCACTTGAGAATTTTTTAGCCCCCCGACCCCACTAGTCATGAGTGGCTCAAAGTCAGACATCCTGTGGTCTCCCCACCACCCGGACCGCTACGTCATCTGCGACTCGGAGCTGGGCCTGTACCGCATTGGTCCGGCAGGGTGTGCCGAGCTCAAGGCCGGTACCGTGCCCCTCTCTGGAGAGACGGCGGCCACCTTACTAGCCATCAACTCAGACACGCCCTACATGAAGTGCGTGGCCTGGTACCCCAAACAGGAGCCCGAGTGCCTGCTCGCTGTGGGCCAGGCCAACGGCCGGGTGGTGCTCACCAGCTTGGGTCAGAGCCACAATTCGGCGTGCAAGGAGCTGGTGGGCAAGGAGTTTGTGCCCAAACACGCCCGTCAGTGCAACACGCTGGCCTGGAACCCGGTGGATAGCAACTTGCTGGCGGCCGGCTTGGATAAACACCGAGCCGACTTCTCGGTGCTCATATGGGACATCAGCAGCAAGTTCTCCCCGGAGGCCAGTGTCTCCGCCGAAAAGATCCGCCTCTCCTCTTCCGACTTGGACCCGAGCTTGGTCGTGACCAAGCCGCTGTATGACCTGGGCCAAAACGACGCTTGTTTGTCCCTATGCTGGCTCCTGCGGGACCCCAAACTCCTCTTGGCCGGCATGCACCGCAACCTGGCTGTGTTCGACCTGAGGAACACCAGCCAGAAGACTTTCGTCAACACCAAAGCCATCCAGGGGGTCACGGTGGACCCCCACTTTCCTGACCGTGTGGCCTCTTTCTTCGAGGGTCAGGTGGCCATCTGGGACCTGAGGAAGTTCGAGAAGCCCGTGCTCACCCTCACCGAACAGCCCAAGCCTCTAACCAAGGTACGGTGTAATGGAGACTTTCATGAACTTCAGCGGATATATATTTGTAAACATTGAAGGTCAGTTATTATTTTATGTAATGATTGACATGGTGCTTTTAATAAATATCAGAACCAGACAAATTGGTATTTTGACAAAAAGTACAGTGTACCCACGGTACTCAGCGGTTTGGTTATTGCGGATTTAGTCCATCTGAAGGTCAAGAGAGGGTAGAGATGTCAGGACTTGTTTGAAAGTAACGATAAGTAATAACCTTAACCTCAAGCCGTTTGTCTTTAGTTTGATATCAATTGTTTCCGGCGCTATGACATTCATCTTGTCGACTTAACCAGAAGTCCTCCCCATTCCACAATCTGAAAGAGTCCAGTTGCCTTGATTAAACTTTTGCAGATTGGACAAATCCTAATATCAGTGTTTTGTGCAACCTGATCAGGTGGCCTGGTGTCCGACGCGCACAGGCCTGCTGGCCACGTTGACCCGCGACAGCAACATCATCCGTCTGTATGACATGCAGCACACGCCCACGCCCATCGGAGACGAGACCGAGCCAACCATTATCGAGCGCAGCGTGCAGCCCTGCGACGGCCTAATCGGCACCTTTGCCTGGCACCCGTCCAGGCAGAACCGCATGGTGGTGGTGTCGGCCACCAACCGCGCCATGACCGACTTCACCGTCTTTGAGCGCATCTCGCTGGCGTGGAGCGCCACCACCTCATTAATGTGGGCCTGCGGACGCCACCTGTATGAGTGCGCCGAGGACGGGCCGGAGGGCGCCCAGGGCCTCCTTGAGCAGGATATCGCTACCAAGATGAGGCAGAGGGCTCAGTCCAGATATGGACACGACACCGTCCAGGTGTGGAGGAACCACCTGCTGGCGGGGGGCAATGATTCCCAGCTCAAGTCTTTGTGGTTTGACCTCTTCTATATCCTTTTGAGAATCTGAGAGCGTATACAAACCTGTTCTAATCCATCCATCCATGTTTATCCTCACAAGGATCGTGGGGCATGCTGGAGCCTATCCCAGCTGTCTTTGGGCAGTAGGCGGGGGACACCCTGAACTGGTTGCCAGCCAATCGCAGGGCACACAGAGACAAACAACCATCCGCACTCACACTCACACTTCGGGACAATTTTGAGTCTTCCATTAACTTGCCATGCATGTTTTTGGACTATGGGAGGAAACCGGAGTACCCGGAGAAAACCCATGCAGGCCCGGGGGGAGAACACGCAAACTCTACACAGGAAGGCCGGAGTTGGGATCGAACCCACGACCTTTGCACTGTGAGGTCGACGTGCTAACCAGTTGCCCACCAGGCCGCCCATGCATTCATATAAAAAGGAAGAAAAGTGACAAAATGAAGACCAAAATAAATCATTTCAAAACTTTGTCCACCAATTAATGTGAGCTGTAAGGTGTACAACTGTGGTGTGTTCAATATTAACCCATCACAATTAGCAACTCCTATTAAATGGGAGTTAGCACGCACCTGGCTCCATTTCAAGTGCCTCTCATATATGTTCAGATTTCTCTGTGGTGTGACATAAAAATTCCTATGTAAAGATCACATATGAAGCAGTGTGCTGAGGATGTCGAGCTGAAGCTACAGGGGAACAAACAGGCCATCGTCTATTCCGGCATCAAGAATATTGTCAAGACCAGCTCAGGTAAGATGCCCGCCATCTGGATCGGAGTACGTCGTTCGCCCCGTGCGACAATATTTTGCAGATTTTTAATCAATCGTTTATTATGGGATGTTTCAGCATTCTGGCAAGTCTTTTCTCTGTCAATGATCGTTATGGATCTCTTGACACCACCAGGCACCACAGAGAGCCACAAGTGCTGGAGTGGCTCGGAGCGTCAGACGGAGGCGACACGTTTTCACAGCGAGGAGCGCGGCCTGGCCCTGCGCCTCTGCGGCTGGATGGGCCGGGCGTCCGACGTGGACGTGGAGCCCTTCCTGCGCTCGCTGGAGCAGGAGCGCGAGTGGGAGCGAGCCGCAGCTGTGGCCCTTTTCAACCTGGACATCCGCAGAGCCATACAAATCCTCAACAGGGGAGCCATGGCCGAGAAGGGTGAGCAAGTCCTGATGTGTTCCTTTTATGCATCCACAGTAGTACATAGGACTAAGACAGAAATCGTCATTTCTCTGTAAGCTTCTGCCGTCATTTTGACACTAGGCACTAGCCTTGAAGTGTTCAGCTACGCGACATTCACGTTAGTATATGCTCGCCTGGTAAATACTGTAATATAATGTAAGGATCTCCTGATAATTTTTTTTTTGCATCTGAGTGCGAGTCCCTTGGTTTAGAGTAAAAAATACAATTTCAGACCGAGACCGGGCCCTCGCATCGCAAGAGAATTTGTTATTATAATTAATATGATTCCTCCTAGCCCCAAATACAACTTTATTCTTGACATATTGACTATTTTTGTTGTTGTTGTTTTTGAGAAATGCATTTCTGAGATGTTTACTCATAAGATTTTGGCTCGTCATTTTAAATACTGCTTCCTTATGTTAGCCGTCTTTGTAGCTCCATTTGAAAACAGCATCTATGAATAAATGCCCTTATTTTTTGAATATGCTAACATGATGGAATTGTATTCGCAAGTGGTTTTTATCCCCCCCCACATGTTTGTTGTCAATGCAGGAATGTGAAACAGATTGACTGAGGATGTGTCGCCATAAGTAACCCAAAAATGTTCAAAATCCAATGAAATGAAGCGCCCGAGGAATGTGTCAAACATAGCAACACAACAACACCCCTTCTGGCCGCATGCTGAGTTTTAATGAAAAATGTGCGCTTGCTGTTGCTGCACTTGACTCACACACATTCCGGCCGTGTAGACCAGATGTTTTTCTACTGCGTACACTAATGAGTGTTTCCTGAAAGTGGCCATTAGCCTGCTTCATTAGATAAGACCCGAAAACAGTCTCTCTGAAAAAGCATCAATCTTCCAGAGCTAGAGAACATACAGTTTGTCGAAGAATGATCTCTGTTGCAGAGCTATGTAAAAGGGGACCACATTTTTTAAAATTCAGCCCCCAAAGCTGGGTTCACTTGACAACGTGAAATTAGGTTCATGTGTCTATCTGTACTACACCCACGAAAAAGAATTAAGAATCCACGACTGAGGAGGGACAGGAAGCCAACCATCTTGCTTTGAGGTGGCCATTTTATGGTAACTTTAGTGGTTTCTACAGGTCCTTCCAAGAGGATCTTGTCGACTGGGTAGCACCCCCTGGAATAAAAAAATATAATACGGCCTCTTAGCAGCTTGAGATTTTTATGAGTAGCGGACAACAACAACAACAACCCTCTGGAATAAAAATAATAACAATTCTGCCCCCTAAGCCTGTTTCACTTATAAATGTGTAATTCGAAAGGCATGTCTGACTTAATTTGATACACACAAAAAAGGAAGCCAAGCTCAAAGAGACATTTCTGCTATTTTAATTTGAAGTGGCCATTTTAGTAGACATTTCAATCCTGGAAGTTTGTCAGATGGGTTAGTCATTGTTATTATATTTATTTGTTTTTTTTTAATGGTTTGAAAATTCAATCAGCAGACAGCAGTTTGGAGACATTTTTCGCTCCCCTTGACCCAGGTGACCTGAACCTGAATGTGGTGGCCATGGCGCTGTCGGGATACACGGACGAGAAGGCCTCATTGTGGCGGGAGATGTGCAGCTCGCTAAGATTGCAGCTCAACAACCCCTACCTTTGTGTCATGTTCGCCTTTCTCACCAGCGAGCCGGGAGCCTACGACGGCGTGCTGGTATACAAATTGAATAATAACTTATAACTATATTTTAAGTTGGTCAGAAAGGAATGTCTCAGTGTAATTTTTCCTTCTTTTTTTTTTTGTGCTACATCAATATTTTTATCGACTTACAATTAAAGTCTGAGGAACTGAAGTTTTCTACACCAGCAGCTGTTCAATTTGTTTAGCTGTTTTGACCGCTGCAAATAAGATTACGCAGCCAAAGAGCATCAAATCTGAAATTTTGTTTACTGCTGTTTGGCCTGCAAGTTTACTGGAGCTGCTGGTAAACTTTCAATGAGAAGAGTTGAACATAAGAGCAACAAACAGGTGCCTCTTTGGGAGACTGTTGTTGTGAAGTCACCTTAGGTGCCACAGGATGATTCTGGGACTTTTCGCATGTAGGACGGAGTCAAGACTTGCCTGAAAATGTTCCATGCTTTTTACTTCAAAACCCAGATAAATTAAAAATTCAAGAGATTGCTGTTACAAGTAGGACACAGCCTACTTTCTTACTATAATTAACAGTAGGAAAGACTGCTAAGTCATGCTAACTCTCTAGCTAAGCTATTGTTAAATGTAGTCATGTAAGACTAGAATTATTGTTTGGTGCCGCAGTACATTTTTCTCTCTCGAACGCGTTGTAGTAGCGTAACAAACTATGAACATCAAATCACAAATACACTGACCCATGATAAGTCTTAAAACTGGAAATGAAATAGTACGTTAACGCCAATGTCAGCCAAGAGGAGGGCCTTTTCAGGTTAAAAATATATCAATATATCATATATTAGATATTGATAATACTATCAATGTTATTTGTTTCTCAGAGAGTAAGTAAGTTTAGTTTTAGACTATTGAGATCTGCATAGTAAATGTTTTCAAAATTATAAATTAAATTATTAAAAAATTATAAATTAAATTATTATTATTATATCTTTAGCATATTTAGTGCCACAATATCATACTGAATATATCAAAACTGATTTTAAAATAATTAAATACTTTGCTGACTTTTGCTGATGGCGTGTGTTTGCTTGGGCTGATTAAAAAAATGTTCCTGACAAAATCAAAATGTTTTTGACAAATTATCCAGAATGTTCCTGAGATGTGATGAGGTTGCCACTTCTACTTGTAGGACACTGCCAGTCCTTGCCAAAAATATCTGCATTTCCAGAAATTCTCCTTTCACGTTGCCGTTGGCCTCTTCTGTCTTGTCAGCAAACCCCTTAGCCCAGACACATGAAGAATATGGGAGATTGTTGTCACGTTTATGAAAAGCGGGAAGTAAAACTGATGATTTGATGTTTTCCCTTTCAGTACGAAAGCAGCGTGGCGGTGCGTGATAGAGTCGCCTTTGCCTCCATGTTTCTCAATGACGCTCAGGTAACCTTCAGCGACGCCAATATTCACGTTATGTTTCTTTAATTTGATTTTTCGAGTGTTGTGGCGGCATTTTTGGGGTGCGGTGGGTGTTTGGCAGCTTCCTCGCTACGTGGACAAACTGACCAATGAGATGAAGGAAGCAGGCAACCTGGAGGGCATTCTGTTGACGGGCCTAACCAAGGATGGCGTGGACCTGATGGAGAGCTATGTGGACCGGACTGGAGATGTCCAGACGGCCAGCTTCTGCATGCTCAAGGTACTATTCAACCAGTGCCATCTGATGAACAGATGCCGGCAGATGGCAGTGTGACATTGTTTTGGATTTGAGATCAGCACAGGTTTTGAGTAGAACATAACTATTAGGACCTAATCATTAGGTGGTGAATCTCGGCTTGTCACGTCCATTAGAAGGAAGAGAAATGCCAAAGCTTACGAAGGCACAGACAGGTTTCAGCAATTGACACTCGAACAAAGTATTTATATTTTAGGTATAAACAGTATGTGTTGCGAAAGTAAGTGTCGTGATTGTGAGAAAAGGTTATGCAGGTCATGAAGTGGACAAGGAACAGGATATAAAAAAGCCACCGCCATTCAACCTGAGCCAGTCAGTGAGTCAGTGTTTATTGTTTCAGGTGTCACAAAAGATGTTTGTTTTCCCAAAAAGTTGTTTTCTCCGCTTTTAGGTTAGAAATCAGTGTTTTGGGTGAAATCAACCCATGTTGGACTGCTGATTACTAAAAAGTGGTAATCGGCTAACTTTTTTTTTCTGGTAGAGAAAGAGAGCCTTCTCTTTTGGTAGTTTTTGTGCTTATGTTGTCATGGGACACAATTTTCTGAGGGTGTCGAAAGATCATTCAAAATGCTCAAATGGCTGGCGGTATGATGAGCTCTGCTTTGAAGATTGTTGCCGCTGAATATTTTAACAGCAAGATGAAGAGGCAGAGAAGGTCTCTGACTAACTCCTGTTATAGTATTTGTTCCCCCAGAGCTGGGAGACTATACAATATGCCTGTGAGTATCGTCATGTGCTCCGTTTGTATTTTACAATCATGTAAAACAAAACAAAATAATAATAACATAGCAAAGGAACATGTATGTGACAAACAGCTTGAAGCAAGAACACTGCACCTCTTATTTGGAGAACGGTGCAAGGAAGACTCTTTGTTTCCGTGGAGTGATGTAATGTGATTTCTGGGCAGCAAGAGAGTGAGAAAGGTGCTAAGGAGTACTTTATTAATATCTAGCTAGCGAGCGAGCTAGCTAGTGAGCTAGGTAGGTAGCTATCCATCCATGGTCTCTTGTATCGCAACTATTTACCCATTCTAGTTTGGTCTGGAATGTATTTAATGCGATAAATGTGGGTTCGCCGTAAACCATAATAAATGGAATTAAAAGTCGACTACTGCTGTTTTTCAGAATAACATCTCTCTTTTTTCCCCCCTTTTTTTCTTTTTTGGGTAATAAAAGTAATTATTTCCACATCTGTTGCTGGCCTATTTGAATGTGTTGTCCGTGCAGGAAGGTCACGCAAACATGCACACATTCCACCCGCGGGATGGGTGCACGGTTTAAAAAAGAACGTTTTGTTCAAGTACGCAAAATGTCTTACAGGTGAAAAAAAATTGGGACATGGCTGTGTAGTGGGCCTTGTTTTTGAAGTTGCTGATATTCATTGTGTGCAAAATGTAATTTTCAACATGCAATTTTGCCTTTTTGTCACCCAATATAGTATTTTAATGGAATATATCACCATCGGAAAAAAAAATGTTAGAAGGATTTTAAAAAATTGCAATGCCCTGATGGCCAAATGTATATTTTTCCTGGATAAATATATTGTATTATTCTCAAAGTATAACATCTGTGTACTGGATTATTGCGTTTTATTGGGCGTTGTGCGTGCGTGCGTGTGCGTGCGTGTGTGTGTGCGTGTTTGTGTGAGAACAAGCCTACACGTGCGGACAAACCCCACAATGGTCACATAAATGACTACAATCTGACCCAAGTCACAAAAAAATAAAGATTGCATGAATGTTAACTGATGAAATTCAGACATTGCTTTTGAATTGTGGTTCAACAGAAATATTTTTAACAAACGCAAACTCATGAAATGGGACCAAACGAATACTGACCAGATGTATTTAAGTAAGATTCAGACACCCCACCCCACAAAAAAGGATTGAAAACAGAATCTTACGATATCTAGGGTAATGAATACCAAAATTCCACTGTCAATCTTCTCCAGATTTAGAACAAGATTCAGGACTCTATTACAACACCCCTGATCGATTCATGACTTGAAAAAGGAATGTGTCCCACCACTTTTGCCTGAGGTGTCACCCAATGACACCCATGTCCCCCTTCCAGGGTTCTCCAGGGGAGGTGCTGAAGGACCCCCGAGTTCAGTGCTGGATCGAGAACTACCGCAACCTGCTGGACGCGTGGAGGTTTTGGCACAAGCGGGCTGAGTTTGACATCCATCGAGGAAAACTGGACCCCACCTCCAAACCTTTGGCCCAGGTTAAGCGTCCAAAATGAATTTCTTCTTGTGACATTGAGTTTTTTGGAACATTAAGATTTTTTTTCTTGCAGAAATCTAACATTATTTTGTAGTCTTATTGCGAAAGAAAATTTCTTTAATTTTTTTGGTAATATTGCCACATGGCTGCTGAAGTGAAGTGGGGGGAAAAAAACGGAGTGATTAAGGTACTCCAATACCCATGCATGTGGGCAAGGCGAGCCACAGTTGGCGAAACATTTTCAGCCGTTTATTGAACAGAAACAAACACAAATGCGAGATGAGATCACTCACGACAGGCTTCTGCAGGCCACAATTTGCGCTCAGATGAGGACCTGGAGGCTCACTCTACTTCAGCTTCTGATGTCGTTCACTTAGTTACACATTCAATACCTAACTTTTACAGTTCATAAAATAATCACACTTTATGAAGCCAGTTTATTTATATTTTTAATTTGTTTACATTCTCTGACATTTTTTTTTTTTTTATACAATGAACAAGTTACACTCATAGATTAAGGTACCACTACAATGGCCTGTATCGGGAAATGACCATGAAAGCCATCATAATAATGCTAGACTTCAACTACAGTTGTGCAGCGGTTGGGATTATTGCTGGATTATCTCCACTTTATCTGTCCTTGGAGTGAAACTGCCGCCAGATGGCCGGCACCTCGCTCCATTTACACCTTTCCCCTTATCAAGACGGCCTTTGTGTCCCTCCGCAGGTGTTTGTCAGCTGCAACTTCTGCGGCAAGTCCATCTCGTACAGCTGCGCTGCCATGCCCCACCAGGGCCGCGGCTTCAGCCAGTACGGCGTGAGCGGCTCACCCACCAAATCCAAAGTGACCAGTTGCCCGGGATGCCGCAAGCCGCTACCACGCTGCGCCTTGTGCCTCATGAACATGGGCACGCCCGTGTCCAGCTGCGCCGGTGACGACCACGGGCAAATTTCAGCAGTCGTGATCATGAGTTCAATGTTGACTCTATGGTGTGTGTTTTGTGTTTTTTGGCAGGCACGGGAAAGTCCGACGACAAGGTCGACCTGACAAGGGAGAACAAGCTGGCTCAGTTCAATAACTGGTTCACCTGGTGTCACAACTGTCGCCATGGCGGCCACGCTGGACACATGCTCAGCTGGTTCAGGTAAATTGACACATGCCATACGGTCTCAAGTTTTCAGACAATAATTTTATCAATGAATCATTTAGAAATTCTTGTGCCGCACCAAATAGTTAGCTGAGAGCATCAGGTGGGTACAAGTGTAGCTAAACATGCCTGGTTCGTGAAAAATTGATCAGTAGGAACTGCAACTGTGTCAGGCTGCCAACATTAGAGTGCGCAGAGCAATGTTTGCCTCTTAAACTGCCTTTGAAAAGTAGACCGATGGCTCTTGCCAGCGAGATCAAGCACTCATTTCGCGGCTAGCCATGAGACGCTAACTGTGGCAGCAGGTGCCTTATTAAACAACGTCAGCATAATGCTTTTTAGGTTTTTAATTTTTTTGTATCCTTAATTAGCGATACGAAAATAATGACGATGATGATGCGTTGACTGTGGTGACAATAGTTTGTGATGGCAATTTAAACTAAAACCTTGCCTCTGGTGAGGAAGATGAGTCAAGTCAGCTACCATGCCACCACACACTGCCAGGACCACCTTCAAAATAAAAGCGTTCCAAGGCAAATGATACCCATGTATTATTTGGGAATATTTTATCTTGAACTTGGCTTCTCACCCCGTTGGTGGCGTGTTACTGTTATGCATAGCTCCAGCAATTGTTCCTGCAGCTGGCTTGGCTTGTCTTCCCGAAAGTGCACACCAAATAGACGGTTACCTGAGGCAGAAAAAAAAATCCTCAAGCATTTTTTTTTAATTAAGGTACTCGAATTACTCTGACTCGTTTAACCCCTACTTAAGATTGTTGTATGTTCTTCATACAAACATTGAGCTTTTGGAGGGGAGTGGGGGGTGAAGGGTTGTGGGGGACATAGGTTGGAACAGATAAATGGTATTTCCATTCATTTTATTGGGGAAACATGGAGTTCTGAATATGGTCACGGAAACACTGAATTTAAGGGGAAGGTTGACCCATAGAAATGCAGTATTTTGGCAAGAAAAAGAATACTCGTTGTTCTGAAAAATACTGTTTTGCCACTAAAACACCCTTGACCTGTTGTAGGGACCACACGGAGTGCCCCGTGTCGGCCTGCACGTGTAGATGCATGCAGCTGGACACTACGGGCAACTTGGAGCCCTTGGACAGCAGCTGAAACACGGGCGGCCTTGTTGGACTTGCATGTCCACGATCAAGAAGGGAAACTCAGTGATTTTGCTGGAGTCGTCAACCTCTCAGGCACAATGAACAAGCAGGCTTAGATGGGCCTCTTGGAATCTCACCTGAATCAGGCTTCAGGAAAGAACCTTAAAAAAACAAAAAAAAAAAAAATGTGAATCTCGGTGCCAAACATTCATTTAACATTCTAGTAGTCAATAGAGGCAAATTTTGACAAATGTCATCAGACATTAAGGAAATGTTTTTTATATGCAATCAAAACTATATTTGTTCAAGAAAAGTCAATATTAGGCTACCCCCCCAAAACAAAAGTAGGTTTTAGCCTTGAAAGGCTGTTTTACCTCAAAACAGTTGAACCCCATTCTGAAATGAATCGTGACCCCCATTTTCCTATTAAAACAGCATATTCACTCACAAAAAGTCTACATGAGACTATGCAAAGGTTTAGTTTTGATACTCACTGCTGCTGAAATGATACATTTTTATTTAAACTGTTTCTGAGATATTCCAAAAAGTCATGCGTACAGTCATATTCACACATAGTAGGCCACTGCATTACCTTAAAAATCTGCTTTAATATGCAACTTTCTTTTCCCCCCCAAAATATGACCTTTGTTGGCACTGAAGGATGGTACCTCAGATGAAGCACACTTTTTTTTCTTAACTTGGCATTTTAAACATTTTCAAGGGAGGGTTGTGGGACGGGGCGGGTGAGCGGGGGTGCATTGAGCGACCCACTCCAGGCTTGCGCTCCATGAAAAGAATCTCCATGGAAAACAGCAGCTGCTCGGCACTTGGACAAGAAGATTGCCCCCCCCCCCACCTCCCCACCCCAAACCCTCTTACTTCCCCCTCAATTCTTAATACAGAAGCTCAGCTGCCCATTGAGTGAAAAACACAACCTTACACCCTCTCTTTCTTTCACTCTCCTTCCAGTGCCCACATTGCCCCTCGAAACTATGCATCATCAATCCGAGGACGGGCGCCGTCTGCTCTGGCATTGTAGCTGTTTTTTTTTTCTTCTCCCCCCTCCCCTCCCCTCTCACTTTTTCTTCCTCTGCAACCAACACCAAACAGGCTAGAACTGGATAAATCACTTTAGTCACAGACATGCGGATCTTGGAACCATCATATCCCCACGTGGCCTTAGATGAGCATTTTGGGCAAAGAGAGCTGGCAAATTCGATCTGAAGAATGGCAATTTGAATGTCACAACCTTTGATTCTTTGGCTTTTTTTTTAATGCCCTTTAAATTATGATATAAGTGTTTTATCTGACAAAGTACTGTATAGCAGATGCAAAAGGAAATGAGCAACGTGAATGGCCATGAAAACTGGAAAAATTAAGATGAGATCAAAAGTGGACTATTACAAGGATTGCAAAAGATGCCATATTTTTTTTTCCATTGAAACTTTTGTGCACAAAATAATTCATAGTTGACCACAAATATTTTGGCACAAACATGCTATACCTTCCCTTAAAAAGCAGGTTGTGTTACTAAAGTAATATATTTTACCATAAAAGACGTTAGCCTCATTAAACATTTTGTCACTAAAACTAGAAAAAACTTAAGTTTCACTACTATGTAGAGTAGATGCAATGTTTTGCCCTTAAATCATTTTTTGCCCTAAAAATAGAGTAATAGACCACAAACCATTGTATTTTCACACAAAAGTTAAATCGTTTTTGTCAATATTTTATTTACAAAAATGATTTAGTCCGTCTGGAAAGTTGTACTTTCCTCATATAAATTTAAATTGTGCTCACTAATATGTAATAGCTGACCTCACGGGGTTATATTTTGATACAGAAGTACAATAATTGTCCCCGTTATGGTGTGCCAAAATGACATTTGATTAGGAAAGTGGTGAAAAAAAGCCAATGAAAATGCAACAATTTGACTTTAAAAGGCCATGTTTTAATTGCAAAAGCGAAAAAAATAGTAGGTGTCATTAAATGCTTCATTTTGGCACAAAAATTATGTATTTTGTTTGAAGAATTCAGTTTCTCCTAAACGCTAAAAACATATTTTGTGCAAGTAACTTTGTGGTGGGGAGTAACTTGGCAGTGACATGTTATATTTACCTCATATTTGGTCACAAGAGTGATATATTTGGCCTGAAAAGTGGTAGTTTCCAGAGGAAATGCAATAAGTGTACACCAAAATGCAGCAGTTGACCACAAAATGCAGTGTTTTGCCAAAAAAATGCTGTGCTTCGTCAACCCCCCCCCCCACAATATTTTGTTACAAAAGTGAAATATTTGGCCTAGGAAGTGTAAGTTGCACCACGGAAATGGAAAATGTGTGAATTAAAGTACAATTAAAAAAGGTGTATTTTGTTCCATTCCTGGCTCAAGAGCCACCAATTTGGCTGGATAATTTGAAGGGTCTTTCTGTGTTTATCAAACATCTACATGATCACCAGAGATTAGAGTGGAAAATGTGAACTCATTTTAATGATGAGAACTCAATTTTCCACCGTCGCCTTTCAGAGCAGCTCGATCATGACCCACGTTACAACTCAGTCGAGCCCTGCTTGTGGCGCCATTGGTTACAAGCGCCGTCGATAGATAATCTCTGACCAATCGACGGCCTTACTGTACATCGCCGCTGTCCAATCACAAGCCGCTGAGCGGCCACTTGAGCTCGCCCCTAATAGTCGTCAGCTAGTGGTCTAGCCAAGTCAAGTCATTTAGTAGAATGGTCGAGATGGGTGCTACGCATCTTTAATGGCTTCAACTCAGCTTTTAAATAAGTTATAAATTTCACTTTAAGCTACTTGTGTTATGATTAAGGTGCGAGTTTGCATTTGTACGTAACTTAAAGGTAAGTTTTCCATCAACACACATCTTTTCATTACTGTTTTTCTTCGAGCGTAAAAGTCGAGTACGCACGTACGCGCGCGCACACACACACGCACACACACACAAAAAGAGGAAGCTAACGTGTTGTGCTAACTCTTCCTCCACTCCAACAGCTGCTGCTGGTGCCCTCACTTTTTATTTCCCTGTTTTCGCTATTTAAAGTCGGACTCTTTGGGGAAGGATGTCAGTCCCCGGCAACTCGCTCCAACAGCCCCGGGTGAGGCGCACCAACGCGGGCTCCCCGGGCTCGTTCGGCAACGGCGGATGTCGCCTGCACCCGCTCCGCGCCACCGTGCCCTACCAGCTGCTGCGCGGCGGCCAGGGCAGCCCAACGCGGCCGCCGCCGAGCCTCCACGGCGGGGCCGCCGCGGGCAGCCGAGGCTCCAGCCCCCCCTCCAGCCCGACTCTCCTCCTCCCAGGAAGTAAGCAGGGACTGTCGTCCGAAAACAAGGACGCCTCCTGCCCCCCGGACTCGCCCGTTTCCAGAGGTAAACAACACACACGCTAAAAGTATGTCACGCCACGTTGTAACTCTTCCATTTTTACACACACACAGTTTATACAGAAACAATGTGAAAACTCACAAGTCAACAGGTAATAATAATGAAATGGAAAACTTGGAGTTCAAATCATCTTCAGCAAACACAAAAGTAGAAAAATTTGGAGTACAACCAGAATTACTGTGGTCTTGTGCTTCAAAAGTGTAATTATAACCCCAGCAACTCAAAAGACAAACAAGTTGAAATGCAAACAACATTTTTGGGCTAACTTGGAGTTGTAACTATCAACACAAAAGATAAAAGTGTGATTAATAATCACACGCTCTCCAGAGTCGAATATAGTGCTAGCGCAAGTGTTAGCCATGCCCCCCCCCCTTCT
Organism: Hippocampus mohnikei; assembly: GCA_026261675.1. Lineage (NCBI taxonomy): Eukaryota > Metazoa > Chordata > Actinopteri > Syngnathiformes > Syngnathidae > Hippocampus > Hippocampus mohnikei. The sequence goes on from JAKGUB010000556.1 coordinate 7,333,703, forward strand.
TGGCATCGCACTCAAGTCAAAATCACGCAACTTAAAATATGAATAGACTATTTACGCCAATAATGAGTCTGCTGAAAAGATAAAAGTATTCCTAAGACGATTGGTCAATGCAACTGCATGCAAGGTAAGAGAGTATTAGTTGACCACACTTTTGTGTGAACATTGAATGGAGGTTAATAATAATAATAATAATAATAATCAGCAATACTGCTTTGGGGTAGCATCTGATGCAAATAAGCATTTTGAATAAACTGGTGACCCTCGTGTTTACTGCAAGTTACACTACAATCCACACAATTTTTTAATAGATTAAAAAAACAATTGTCAAGATTGACTGATATTAAATACTTTTATTGTGAAACATTTTTGAGCTATGTCACCCAGTACAACTAAGCATGTTATGCTTAAAAAGGTGTTTATTCAATCTTTATTTTGACCAGACCGTTGACTTCTTCATAAAGATCAAGTATTATATATATTAAGGGGGACTGGTTAGCACGTCTGCCTCACAGTACAGGGGTGCATGGTTTGATTCCGGCTCCAGCCTTCCTGTGTGGATTTTGCATGTTCTCCCTGTGCCTGTGAGGGTTTTCTCCGGGTACTCCGGTTTCCTCTCACATTCCAAGAACATGCATGGCAGGTTAATGGAACACTCTAAATTGTCCCTAGGTGTGGTTGTGAGCGCGAATGGTTGTTCATCTATGTTTGCCCTGCGATTGGATGCAAACTACTTTAGGGTGTACCCCGTCTACTGCCCAATGAGAGCTGAGATAGGCTGCAGCACGACCGTGACCCTTGTAAGGATAAGATTAGAAATGGATGGATGGATGGATTAAATTAAAATCACCTAAATTGAACACTTTTTGTTTTTCTCTGGGTCATTTTTTTCAATAGTGGAAAAAAGAAAGAGGGGGGTAAAATCTTTATTTTAGACATATACCAATATACCTCCTTGAATATAAATTGAAAAGTGATTGAACAAAACATTATGTAATGGCTTCTGAGTTCAAAACTTTTGTATATGTAATAATGGAAAGGGAACTTACATTAAAATTTTTGAGTTTAGAGTCATAACAGCCCTCCAAGGGACATCATAACTCAAACTGTAAAGATTGAAATTCAAACTTAATTTATTGAAAGAAATATGCCAGAAACAAAGGTGTGATAACTTGGAACCCCAAAATTGGAAGATTTGGTAGTTCAGTCAACATTTTGGGGAACATTTGGAGTTCAAACCACCAAAATAATTAAGATGGATATGCAACGCTAATAATCATACCATGACATTTTCTGACATGAATCAATGAATAAAGTTACCGTATTTTCATGACCGTATGGCGCACCGTATTAAGAGGCCCAGTGTCAGTTACGGGTTCTATTTCTGGATTCAACACATACACAAGACATACTTCATTATTGGACGCAGGTATGGTAAAACGAACACTATCTTAAAAAAAAAAATACGGTAGCATGCATACATGCTGGCATATGTTTTTAAAAAGGCAGTAGGAGCAAAACTGAGTTTGATTGTACTGCCTTTTTAAAAATATAGACTAGCGTGCATGCAATCCTACCATATTTTATAAGCTAGTGTACGTTTTATCATGCCCGCATCCAATAATACAACACGTCTTGTGTATGCGTTGAATATCGAAATAGCACCCTTAACTATCACGATGCCTTTTAATACGGTGCGCCATATGGTCGTGAAAATGCTTTTTAAGGTTGATTTTGGGGTGCGTATTATACACAGAATTTTACGGTATATGGGGCTTTGAGCAGAGTACTGGTTCACATTGCTGACTCAATCTCTTCTCAATGTCTGTTGTGGCTTGTTTTCACTGCAGGATTTGGAGGCGGAATACTGACATAAGCACAAAATGTTTTTACATGGCAATGGATGAATCCAGGAACTTCCTTATAAGGCTTTTGACAGTGTAGTCGTCCACGTAGCCTCGAGTGGACCCGGTTTTGGCTTGACCATTTACCACCATGTTTGTAGGTGGAATAGTGATAGAAGTAGGAAACCGTTTTACATCTCACCGAATGAATTTGTTAGACATTTGTGTTTGGTTGTAGGCAGAGTAGTGGTTCACATAATTGGCTTAATTCCCACTTGTTTGGCTTGTGTTTCTACCGCAGGATTTGTAAGAGAAATAACCATAGCTTTGCAATATCTCTGACACCCATGCAGGATTTGTAGGGGAATACTGTTGGCAGCACATTTTTTGGACATGGCGATGAATTAATCTCTTCAGACACCAGTGTAGAGTTCTCGGCAGTGTAGTGCTTCACACAGATGACTGAAGTCCAACTGGTTTGACTTTTCTCTTTTTTTTCTCCTCCCCAAAACAGGATTTGTTGGTGAGATATCGATATCCGTGCATTCATCTTTTGGACACGTGTTATGGCTGTTGGCAGCATAGTGGTTCACATAGCTGACTTAAGTTAACACGGCTGCCTCACAGTCAGGAGATTGGGGTTCAAATCTCCTTTGGAGCGTCATATATTCAGTCAGGCCTCTCAAAGCCGCTCATCAAAGAATATTAAATGCATACCCCTGCATTCCTGCGCCCAAGATGACCGCCTACCTTGATCAGTGTAGCGTGTGCATCAGGAAATGAGAAGGCGCACTTGTCTTCTTCTTCCACAACAGGGCATCCATTTCCCGGCCTGACCGCATGCCGAGCATGCCTTGGTTTCAGAGAGCGGCGACCTCTCACCTCCCGGCCGGCGTGGCGTATCGGTGCCACCTTACTGTCAAAACACACCCCAGGGACTGATAATGTACTCCACATGCATGCTACCATTAGATTAGCTGGTTGCTGAGCCGCAGCCCTGGATTCTGCAGTCCCCATCTCCTAAAATGTGCATTTTTTTGTTTTCAGTGGCCCATGCAAAAAAAAAACGGTTCTGTTTGGAAGCTGAAAACCAGCACAACGTCAAACTTAGCAGAAAGGGGGCATAAGTGTCATATTCCGCATGTCGCCGGCATGACATCACTTGCCCGACAAACTTTTTTTTTCTCCCTCTAACAAAGAGCGTCAACAAACTGGCAGCTGTGCTGAAAGGCTCCTGTTTCATTGTGGCCCGGGTCAAAACTGCAGAGTCGGACCGAATGTGAAAAGCGGCGCCCAAATGGTCGATCTGCTAAAACAGCTGCGCCGTTTTTATTATTTTGAACGGCGTCGTTGGCACACCTTTGTTTTTGTCTTGCAGTGACTCGTCAGTGCCTGCTTGTTTTGTTAGAGTTGAACTTGTGCAGTGATGCTAACAAAGCTTGCAGGCTGTTTCCTGACCAACTGAGGGACACATGCTGAAGCCTTCTCTCATGCTCACAGCCAACATTAACAACAGACTCCGCCCATGTGTTTGTTTTTTATATTGCACGGTTTTTAGACTTAGGAAAAATGTTAAAAGTGACCTCCCTTCACGCCCAAACGGGCATTATTTATTTAGAAATTCTCAGAACTTTGTAGTAAGACACAAAGGATCTAAAAATATTAGAAAAATGAAAATACACAGCGGTACCTTGATGTAAGTGTTGAATTTGTTCCCGTGATCGCGCCAATAGGCCCAAATATCCGTCTGAACTCCCCAATGAAATGAAAGGAAATGCCATTAAGCCATACCAAACACCCCCCACACACACACACACAATGTTGTGACATGGCTTTTTAATATGAGGGAGGGCACACTTGAATATTGTATAAAAATACAGGGCACCCTACATAAGCGATTTTCACCATACTTGCTCACAAAAAATTGCAATGCACGCACTGAACGGCCACAATGAACTTCAACCCAAGTAGTAGTTTCTTGTGTGTGTGTGTGTGTGTGTGTGTGTGTGTGTGTGTGTGTGTGTGTGTGTGTGTGTGTGTGTGTGTGTGTGTGTGTGTGTGATGTACTGCACACCAGAAGGAGCGGCACAATATCCATTGAATTGAAGCAAGGCAAAATGATGTAATTCTTTCCTTTTTTATTAAACTATGTCATTACTATGTTTTCATAAAGTGCAATGATGCTATTTTTCTTATTAAAACACATTAAATCATAGTTTGGTTTGGGAAGCTTGAACGGATTGATGGCATTTTCTTTCATTTCAATGGGGCGAGCTGACTTGAGATGCAAGTGTGGTCACAGAGCAAATTAGTCGTACCTCAGGACCCCATTGGATGTATGTGCGTTTTCCCCTGAGTCTGCATGAACGCCTCTCCGCCTGTGCTTTTACCGGTTGGCACCCAGTTTGTTTTCACCTTTTGCTCTCCCGTTCATAAACCACTCGCTTCGCTCTGGAAATGCGGGCGCGATTCATTCCCTATGTCCACTAAAGGCAAAGTTTTTATTACAACTCCAGCCTGAAAATAATCACTCTTCATCCCCAAAAATCGGGATGCTTTGATCGTCTTGGCCAGGCTCACCGGGGGAGATTATTCTGGTCTGGCAAGTGCGGAGACGGTGGAAAATAACCGCAATCCCCTGCTCCGAGAGGCCTGGCCGGCCCTGTATCAATATTGATGGAAATGTAGCCCGTCGTCTTTGTCCGTGGAATTGTACTGTAGCCCAGTGAGCTTACTTAGGCCATACCTTTGGCTGGATGGGCCTGTATGTTCTACCAACAATGGCTGCTTGTGTGTAGGGGACAGAGAGATGGGCGCCTCGCGTTTGGTGTGTGTGTGTGTGTAGAGCAAGGACAGAATGTACAGCAACTTTAATGCTCATCATACGCAGCTCTTGCAAGGGCCTCGTACTGTACTGGAGTGCCAACTTGACAACCCTAATGCACTTCTTGTTGCTAATGTCTTTGCGCGCGTGCAGTATTTATGCGCTTTGTGTTTGTGCACGATATGATGAATGTTCTAGCGAAATATGCCAAAGTGGTAGACAGCAAAGTGGGGGGAAAAAAACCTATAAAAACACACTACTATAAAAATATTACATTACATTTAGTACGTACGTATCGCGTCGTAAATATAAAATATTTGACAAAACTACTGAAATATTTGATAAATAGTTGCACTAGTTGGGGGGGAGTAAAGCAAATATATATCACCCATAATACCCGAATATTGGAAATAAATACACAATTATTATGACAAACTATTGGAAAATAGTTAAACAAAAGTCAACATCACATGATTATTAGATGGGAAAAAATACATACAATACAATACAATACATGCTGATTTATATAGCGCTTTCACAACAGCGGAAGCTGTAACAAAGCGCTTAACAAAACAGTTAACATAAAGTCAAATAATAAACACAACACATAACATAAAACACGGACAGTCGTGCAGTCGTAACCACTTTTCCCCTCATACGCGTTGTTGTTTAAAGCAGTTTGAGATGAAAGAGGAGAGAATCAAAGTGTCCTTTCACCAGTGGATCAGAGACGTCATGCTCAAAATGTGCACACGTCGGCTACAAGCTAAGTTTCAAAGTCAACAAGAAGCTGTAGCATCCATTGACGAAAAAAGAGATTGGTTCACTTCTCCTGTCCCAAGTAAATCCATTCCAATACCAAGCGGTGACTCTCAGTTCCAAATACGCATCGGCGTTCTGCGCCGACGCTCCTCTCTCCTCATCCTCAACTTCAGCAGACATCCATCCAGCCGCACCAACGCAGACTGTCCAACAGCGCCGACATCTCCACTGAACAAAACGGGGCCGTGAAAAATGCTGCCCATTACAGGCGCTAAAGACACAAGCGCCCCGGGGCTGTCCAGCACCGACAGTCAATGGCGCCAACGTTCCTCCCAATCAAAATCTGTGCTAGTACAGGCGTGCTGCCGAGAAGGCGCAACCACCAAGCACAGATTCTTCTCCTTTGACGAATGTCGTAGCCAAAAAACGCTGAAAACCGTCCACATCAGGTCCACACGACAAAACAACAAACGTGACAAAAGAAAAGACAAAAGCAACAAAAAAGAAGAAAAAAAGCAAGGCTCTTGAAGAGCACTTGCTGAAGGCTGCCTACTCAGGCGCCATCTTGGGAAAAAAAATGCAGAAATATAAGAAGATAAAAGTAGTACAAAAGTAGACAAATATTAGAAAGATATTTAATCAAAAATACAAATGCGGATGAATGCAAAAAAGAATATTGGATGAAAATTTGAAGAATCCTCCCAAAATATTTGACTTACAGCATATGAGATGGGGCGGGGACACATGCATGGCAGAGGAGAATTGAGAAACAAAAATATTACACAACACTTTAAAAAGGTTTAAAAAAAAAACAAATATAAAAAAAAAATAATGAAGAAAAACATATCGCATACCAAATTTAAAATACCAAAATATCAGACAATGGTATTTGCTGAAAGATTCTCAAAGTAACCCTGACCGTTCCAACCAGGCAAGCCTAATGCACTTTTGATTGTTGGGGCTTATGTCCGTGCGTGCAAGCAGTATTAATGCACTTTGTGTTTTATGAGCTCAGATGCGGCGGGCATGACATCGTGGAACCGAATGAGCTTGCTTGTTTTCTTTGTCGGAGCGTCATTGCACAACCGGTGGTTTCAGTCCACAGTGAACTTTGTCGTTTTGATGCAACGCCAAATTCAAAACGTTGCTCTCTGCAGCTTGTACGCTTGTGGATGTTCCTGCTGAAGATAGCTGTGGAAGTATGATTGAAGAACATTGTCCCGTCTTGACTTAAGAGTGCCGCAACCTTTGACTTTTTGAGGTCACGAGGCATTTTGCGAGCCAAAATTTGACTTGCAAGCTAGCTTCAGATGCGCCTTTTCTCAAGTGAAAAACGGAGCAATTCAGGTACTGTAATGCCCTGGTATGTGAGAACACTCATTAGGAGCTGCTGCAGGCCACAGCGTGCATTAAATACATTTCATAAAAACATTTTGTTTCTTTGCGTTCTATTATTATCCACTATAGTGTAGACGAAGCAAAAAAAAAAAACCTAGCGGCATTATCCATCCATCCATTTTCCAATCCGCTTATCCTTAAAAGGGTTGGGGCGGGGGGAGAGTGTGTGCTGGAGCCTATCCCAGCCGTCTTCGGGCAGTAGGTGGGGGATACCCTGAACCGGTTGCCAGCCGGGCACACACATACGAGCAACCATTCGTGCTCACATTCACACCGAGGGACAATTTTGAGTGTTCAATCAGCCTGCCATGCATGTTTTTGGAATGTGGGAGGAACCCGCGTAGGCCTGGGGAGAACATGCAAACTCCACACATTGAACCCCGTACCTCTGCACTGTGAGGTCGACGCGCTAACCACCGGGCCGCCAGCGGCATAATAATAATTCTAATTATTTCCCAAAACGATGAATGACGTACATTGTCTCCGTTTCTAGCAGAAAGGTCCAAGTTGCAGATGCGTAGCTCCAGCGCCATCCGACGGACGTCTTCCCTGGATGCCATCACCGCCCCGTACCTCACCGGACAGTGGCCCCGAGATGTTCACGGGCCTTACCCCTACTGCATGAAAGACAAGTCCACTCAGGTACACCAAACCGGTCCAAAAAAGGAAAGTGGTGTGTTTCGTGTCAGGTGTGAACGTGTCGATCTGGAATAAATTTGTTATCTGTGAAGATACTTTATGGGATATGAATGTAATTGTCAATGTCTTTTACATGTGGTGTGACCACATTTTATACGGAGTGGAAACAGACCCGCATGTGTTTTTCTGTCAGGCGTGACCGTGTTTTAAATTAGCTCCGAACAGGCCTCTTATCAGGTGTGAAACCTTTTGCTGTGTCAATGTGTTTTGCCAGCCTCGTTTATGTCAGGTGGGACCGTGCTTCATTGCGTACGGTGGCAGGCCAAGGTGTTAAATGCCAAATGCGTCTGCCGAGGTTTTAACATGTTATACCAGATACGCTGATATACAAAAAGCGCCACAAATATGATAAATGACTTTTCTAAAAAAACTATTTAAAAGTTTTCTATTGTACGAATTTTCATTGTATGGATGTATCTCATACCAGATCTGAAACGTGTTACATGCGAAACTGTTTTAATCCAGAGTGAACTCACACTATACTGTGTGAAATTATTTTGGGGGTGGGGGGTGTAAACATGTTTTGCATTGTGTGAATGTCTCTTAACAGTGAGTGAGCAGGTTTTACGCCGTGCACTAGGTGTGGAGGTGTTTTTTTGTAAGCGTGAACAGGATGTACATTGGCATTATACAATGCTCGTGAAAGGTTGATTCTGATGCTTCAGCCATCGCGTTATATCAGGTGTCAACCTGTTAGAATGCATCGACTGAAGCAGTCTGACTAACTTCTGTCCTGGCCGTGACATCCTTTAAATCGTGTGAACTAACAACAACCAAAAAGTTTTTACTGCCTTGTAAGTCTTCGTTATTTTAACTGAACTCGACGGCGATTATCCAAACGCTGCCAGTGCAGAGTAAAGCTGCAGTCCACACATTTGCTGCTGAAATGTGAACTCTCGGCGAAGAGAACAGCGATTCCCCTTCGACAATCCTTGAGCAAATACATTTAGAAACTTCCCCTCAACAATTGGTCAAAGAGCACTTCTTGCTAACCGTGCACGAAGGGACCTCGGCCATTTTTTTTTCTCTTTCCGAACTATGCTGATGGTTTGCACCTGTCCCCCGGGGTGAGGACAAATCCCCCTGCTCACCACCTGGCCCTCTTGGCCCCCGTGGAACGCCTTCCCTTTGTGTGACACAGGGCCCATAGACATGCTAATAGCCCAACACACAACGTCTTTATGAACATAAGGAACCGCCGAACAAAAGCCGACTCATCAAACAGCTTAGCCCCCCCCCCCCGCCCCCGCCCGACTCCCCCAATTAAAACATTGCATTCGAGTACCCCTGCCACGATTGGGCATCTACTGTACGCTCCACGACTACGCTTTGTTGAGGAAATCTCGGGTTGAAGAGATACAAGTGAAATCGCAAAATAATCTCTCAGCACATTCCTCAAATATGAAGGCAACATCAGTCTCAAAGACATGTCGACATTTTGTCAAGCCGTGTACGGGGAGGGGGGGGGGGACCAAAAACAAAAGCCCGGATCATTAATTTTGACCTATTACACAACAGCTGGTGTGAAACACAATCGCACATCCTATAAAGAATACTCCAACTACATTCATGCCTAACAACGTGCTTGAGAGAAAAACCTGTTAACGCCCGGTGATGCGTAATCACACCCAATATAAAATATCTTGACACAATCCAGAACATTCTCACCTGCAATGAAAACAGTTCACACCTCATCATGTTAAATATGTTTGCAGCGCTTTATATGCGTTCGCAGCTGCTGTTCGAAACACTTTCACGCCAGGTGCGAGACATGTTGACACCTGATTTAAAAAAAAAAAAGAAGACGAAAAAAACCTTTATTCGTCTCACAATGGAGAAATTCCCAATTTAGAGCAGCAAAGTTATGAAAGGAACAAAAGTCGAAGACCAAAAGTATAGGAGCTGCTGTAAAGGCAGCCACTCTCGCCGCACCATCTTGAAGTCATAATAACATCAAAACAAATAAATCTACATACAAATAAACATTCACCCCTCGTAATAAAACGCATTCGTATCTGGTACTAAACGCCTGGAATTAAACATCTGATAAATAAAACATGTTTACATCCGCTTACATCAAATATGATTCCACCTTGGTTATATCGTGGAAAACAGGTCACACCTGGTTTTACACACCTCATGATTATAATTTGTGCATTCACTCCTGGCCCAAAACGCATTCAAACAGGTTCGCGCATATTCTCGCCAAATGTTAATGGTTCTTACAGAGTTCAGACGACAGAGTCGCGCACATGCCAAAGCCAAAAGTTGGTGCGGGCCTCAGCGCCTCATATGAAAACACTTCTGGACCTCATTCATACCGACTTTAAGGAAAAAACCCAAAACATTCACACCTGATTTATACGTGTTCACACGTGATTAAAAATCAAGATCAGTTGTAATGCAAAACACATTCACACCCGTTGTAAAACTGGATCTTATTTTTTCTCATTTAGACCCCCAAAAAAATGTCTGTAGACCAGAGCAGTACACCTCGAAACAATTCTGCTTTTATTGTTCCCATTGAACACGTACACGTATTCCGGATGTGGTTTGAAACGAGACCTCCCACACGCAAACCAAACGGACCTTGTTTTTTGACCCGTATTTTATGGCGGCTCCGCTTGCTGATTTTCAGACATGAGCAGCAAACAATTCGGCCTCTTCCTCCAACCATCCTTAGAGGCATGCGTGTCCTGGCGTGCAATCCAAACAATCGGAATTCCACGGAAAGCGGCGGCGGCGGTGCTGATTTCCTGCTTTGGATTCTTGAGGATGTGGCCCGCTTGCCGCTCTGCGTGTGTGATCGGTCGCGGAAGTTTCGATCTGCACGCCGACTCGCTATCTCGCTTGCTACTGCGGGCCAAAAGGGGCACACAACCGCGACGCCACACCCGGCTGTCATTGCCATTAAACATTTTTAGTAACAGAGAATTCAAATTTGGGAAAAATAGTAATCTGGTAGAAATCAAACCAAAATCATTTGTTTCGTTGACAGTCAAACCCAATCTCATTGGGATGAAAAACGCGAAGGCTACCCCATGCCAAAATGTCCGCATTCACTTGGCCCCATCCGTTGAAGGTACAATAAGCCCTGTTCGCACGGGCAGATTTATTTGGCGCTGCACCGGAGTATTTTGTTGCGATATATTTTTACACCAGAACAAATTTTGTGGAGCGTTCACACGTACAAAGCCGCTGAGCGTCACAGCTCCGTCACAGCGTCACAGCTCCGGCACAGCGTCGAAGCGGCTCCACTTGCGTTCACACGGGCAGTTTCTGCTGCGGAGCAAAACGACAGAAAACAAATGAGCTGTCGTGTTGGTTCTTTTTAAAACGTATACACAACTCGAGCAACTACTGTACAGGCACGTCCTTCCCCTTCTGTGCCTTCTGCTACAGAGTGACCGCCCCCGAAAACGTAAATCAACGATGAGTTCAATGACACTCAGAAAAGCAAACATTTAATGCGCCAAACACAAAAATCAAGAGATGAAATCACAAAATAAATTCTATGGAGGGCGCGGGGTTGTGAACACACAACAAAGGAACAAACTACACAAACAACTCCGAGACAGTCCCGTCTCCTACAAAAGGAAAGATGACGTTTGGGGACTCTACCAAAGTAATGAACTGCCATCATCTTGTGGCTTGGTCTTTCATTTAATTGGAAGGGACAAATCTGATCTATTTTTTTCTTTTTCTTTTGACGAAGATTGGAGATGTTATTTTGGGCCACATCGCCCAGCCGTTGCGGTGCATTAAATTCATTTTTTCCATGATTTGCGATCAGGTCAAGGCAAGTCAATCACTTCTCGACCACCCGGACGTGTCATGGCGCCTGTTGTTTACCAACATAATGAAAGGGGGGGGGGAATGGATTGACGGATGGCTCAAGAGAATGTACTTGTGCGCCTTTCAGACTCCAGGCATGTGGATGGACGACGGGGCGGACCAAGGGAGTCCTCACCAGAGGTCCGCCTCCTGGGGAAGCGCAGACCACCTCAAGGAGGTAGATGCTCGCACGCACGCACGCACTCGCTCCCTCAACCTCACGCTCACTCTCCCACCACTTTCTCACACTCACACACTGCAAACTCTTTCAACCTCACTCATTCTGTCACTCTTGTGCACTCACACATTCTCAGATTATTCTCTCTCACACTCACTTGCACTCTTCCTTCCTCTCTCTCGCATGCCAAATTTTCCACCACGCTCTCACTCACTCCTAACTTTTCTCACGAGCGCACTTACAGTCCTGACTGACACGCTCTCTCACATTCTCTTCGCTCATTCTCTCAACTTCATTCAGGCTCTCATTTTTCTTTTCCTCTGCCACACATTGTCACACACACACACACACTCGCCGCCGTGCTCTCGTTCACTCCCTCCGACACTCAAACTTGTGCTCATTCCCTTCCTCTCTCACATGTTCTTAATTCTTTGTCTCGCGCTCACTCTCCACTTACTCTCTTGCAGTCAGTCTCTCGCCAACTCTTGCACACACTCTGACACAACTGTCACGCGCCTCAAATACTCTCTCACGCACAATCAAACTCTCTCTCGCTACACACTCACTCACTCACACTGACACTCTCACGCTCACTTCTCCTCTCTCAGGACTCTCAGATTTTTACAGTCACTCGCTTCTTCCTGCACCCTTTCTCAAACTCTCTCACATGCTTTTTCTTTCTCTCTCTCTCTCTCTCTCTCTCTCTCTCTCTCTCTCTCGCATTTTCTCTCTCATGGTCACTCCCACAATGGAACTGGCAGCTGCTGCGACACGTGTTTTTGTCATTTTCCCGGGGGTTTAACTCCACATGTGTCTTTGCTTGCGCCGCGGTCGGCCTTTGCACAAGCTTTTCCGTTTCTAATCCGACCGCTCTTCCCTATTAGGCGTCCAACTCTAAATTTAAGGTCTTTCTCTCCCTGAAGCGCCACTGCACCGCCGCCTCCCATATTTGAACTGATCCCTCGAATGTGTGCGCTGCATTCAAAGCGCACCGCTGCATGTGTGGGAGCGTGCAAAGAGAGCCGTCTTTGTGGTGGCGAGCGGTGAAGACCGCACCTTTTGTCTGCATAGCACAAGTGCGTCTCTCAGGCCCATAAAGGGCATCCTGTTTTCGTCTGATACAGAAGACCCCCCACCACCACCACCATCAAGCCCTCCCTTTTCACTGAGCTCGGTTCATCATCGGACGTGAATGGCTGCATCACGCCCTGCGTTGTCATGAAGTCTTTATGAGTTCAAACACTGTTCAAGCAATGTTGATTTGCGAAGAGGTGGCGTGCGGCGAGGCTTTCAGGACCCCAAAAAATGTGACGGGCTCATTGCGTGATCAGATAATGACATAATAGCAAGCAATATGGAAAGTCCCTGTAATTGCCCTTCATTTGACGCATGTCTCGACGGAGGTTTGTCGCAAATACATTTTTTGGACATCGGAAATAGTCACCAACTCTGACGTCGATTTAGTCAAAAGTTATGATGATAAATAGCAACTAATAGGGACATTAAGTGGTTTCATACGGATTTGTGAGTTTACCAAGTGCCGCAGAGAGACTAAAAGTGTGTTTTGGGTGGGGGGGGCGGCTTTATGTCATCATATTAGGTCATTATTGATCACATAGCAACAGATCAGGAAAACCGACCTCATTTTTGACATCGTGATTTGTCCCAAGTCTTTTTTTTTTCCTTCCTTTTGTTACATCCATCCATCCATTATCCGAACCGCTTGATCCTCACTAGGGTCGCAGGGGGTGCTGGAGCCTATCCCAGCTGTCTTCGGGCAGTAGGCGGGGACACCCTGAAATGGTTGCCAGCCAATCACAGGGCACACAGAGACGAACAACCATCCACGCTCACATTCACACCTAGGGACAATTTGGAGTGTTCAATCAGCCTGCCATGCATGTTTTTTGGAGTGCGGGAGGAAACCGGAGTGCCCGGAGAAAACCCACGCAGGCCCAGGGAGAACATGCAAACTCCACACAGGGAGGCCGGAGCTGGAATTGAACCCGGTACCTCAGCACTGTGAAGTCAACGTGCTAACCACTGGACTACCGGGCCGCCCCCTTTCGTTACATTATATATATATATTTTTTATGCTTTCTCCAATTGTGCGTGCCGTGTAATTGAATCTGTTCCATTTTGTCCCTTTTCCAGCAGATTGCCAAGCTGAGGCTGCAGCTTCAGCGCGGCAAACAAGGGAGTCGGCAGAGCAAAGAGCGAGACGCCACGTCCGGGACGCCACACACACAACAAGCCGCCGCTGCTGCTGCCGCCGGTGGTGCCTCTCCCTCACAGGTTAGGCCCAGCCAGCCCCTGAACACTAAAAAAGCCCCCCCAAACATTCCTTTGGCATCTTCGTGTCAAGGAACAAATGTTCAGCCAAGCCATAGTTTGGTTTAATCGGAAAAAAGAGCTTTGGTGTCACCTTGTGGCATCTGCAGAGGATTCTAAACCGTTTTCGGTGGGGCTGTCAATTCATGAATTTTCAGGACTCGGCGGCAGAAGTATTCAACACCGACACGTCCACCCAATCTATGCGTCGTCTCATGCACGTCTGCCAGCTTATATAACACATCGCGCAGAACACCGTCTACTGGTTTCTGGAAACTAGCATAGTTGTTACGGTTCTTCTAAACTTTCAAATAATGTCTACTTTGACACACGTGGAGGAGCAATACACACAAAAGGGGGATTCAACATTATTTCAACACCAAAATGGTTCAAAAGGACACCATGGCGTTTTGGGGTAGCGCGAGGCTGCAAGCTTGGCGCTAACGCACAGTGCGAAACATCATAGATGGGGGGATAACTGCAATGTTTCCCAAAACTACAGCTACTTTAACACACACAGGGGGACTAACACTTCCAAAAAGAGCACACAACAATACTTCAATGTATTTCTTTCTGTTATGTGGGGACGACAACTAGCGCTTTACTGGCGCTTATGTTTACAATACAGTTGCTGTCTTATTGCTTGTACTTCATTTTCATACATACTGCATTTGTTTCTATTGTTTCTTCTTCTTTCTTCCTCTTCAGCATAAGGGATCTTCTTGTTCTTTGTCCGCCAAGTCTCTGATCTGCAGAGTGCCGAGCAGCGTGGAGGCGATCAACCACGAGCTGGAAAACGTCTTCATCAGACATGATTGGGAGCACGGCTTACAGGTAAACGCCCATTGGGAGCGGTAGGACTGTTATTATCACGCCCAAACCTTTTGGAAAATTACTGCTTTATTCTGGGAAGGTTCCCTGAAAAAAAATCTGAATATATAGATTTTTAAAAAATAGTACTTGTAATTTGCCAACAATTTTATAGAGATGTTATGATTTACAAAATAATTATTTTTGATGTCTTAAGTTAAATTCTTAGTTTTTCTTGAAAATCATTAACGAAAATAATCTTTATACTATTTTAATTTTATTTCTTCATTCTTGTAAAATTATGACCTTTTTTTTAAATCTGGGAAAAGTCTGACTTAATTCTTGTAAAATAAATTGATTTGTGAAATGAAATATTTTTATAAAATTAATCGTAAGTAATTGCTTTTGAATTTTTGTATATATTTTTTTACATTTTATTTTCATGAACATTTCAAGTAAGCATATTCGCCCATTTTACCCAAGTGCTGTCTCTCGCCTGTTCAACAGGCCACGGACGCAGCGGACGGCCGTCGGGCTCCTTTCCCGCTACACCGCTACAGCAACATGGGCGAGACACGGGACACGGACACCCAGGCCCCCTCCAGCGGAGAGTCCAGTCCGTCCCCCCGACTCCGCAGCCCCCTCAGTCCCCAACACCTGCACTCCCCGGACGGAAGCCCCTCATCCTCCGCAGATGACGTGGACAAAGGTTTAACTCCTCTGCTCTACTCTCGTGAAGACTTATCGTACAATGGGAGGACCCCCGCCCCCCTCCGAAAAACATAAAAATCCATATTGTAGCGTATTGTATTGTGTTTTCTAGTTTTAATCGTATTTGTTTGTTTGTAGAAGGCGCGTGCGGCTCGCCGCTTCCCAAGTTTGCAACATCTCCCAAACCCAACAACAGCTACATGTTCAAACGAGAGCCACCGGAAGGCTGCGAGAGGGTCAAAGTCTTTGACGAGATGCTGTAAGTTGACATGAATTAATTAGCTTGTATCAGAGTACACTTCCGTGCTCTCTGTCTTGATTTCACTTGAATGCATCGCAAGGTAGCAAAAAAAAATTCTGCCCGATTTGTTTGACACCGTCCTAGAGAAATTCATCTTAATCATGTTCATAATAATCAATCCAATGTATTTTCTTTCTTTTCTCTACATAGACTGGAACATATCTCTTCTTTATTCAAAACATGTTTATTTGATTATTGCTTACAACTATTTAAAAAATCAATCAATGTAAAAACACTCCAAAACAGTCTTGGATATAGATTTACTTATGTGCTACAATTTCCAGTGTAAGTGTTAGCTACCAAAAAAAGAAATAAAAACCGCCGGGTGGATTTTAATCACCGCTTTTTGTTTTTCCAAGGTGTGGCCAATCAAAAGGCTTCCCGCTCTTCTCGTGTCCCGACAAAAACAAGGTGAACTTCATTCCTCGAGGTTCAGCTTTCTGCCCGGTCAAGCTGCTCTGCTCGTCC
The DNA here is from genome assembly GCA_026261675.1 of Hippocampus mohnikei. Classification (NCBI taxonomy): domain Eukaryota; kingdom Metazoa; phylum Chordata; class Actinopteri; order Syngnathiformes; family Syngnathidae; genus Hippocampus; species Hippocampus mohnikei. Next base: position 7,349,860 of record JAKGUB010000556.1, read on the forward strand.
CTCTTCTCGCCCATGTCCTGCTCCGGCGCCGATGCCGACGCCGGCGCCAGTGCCGCCAGTCCCCACAGCAATGACGCCCAGTCTCAGGACACGCCCAACTCGCCCGATAGGCAGGAAGCTGAGGCGGCCGTCGGTGGTTTGTCGTCAGGAATATAAAAGACGCTGCCACATTATGATCGCAACATCAACAACAAAAAAAGCTTTGCACTCCATTAATTCCAAATCAAGCTCATGTCCACACAATCACTAATATATTTTTTAACACCCCCCCCCCGCGCCAATAAAGCTAGTGCAAACTAGAAGCTTAACAGCGCGGCTACGGTAAAGTAATTATTAGCTTATTTAATTTAGGCTAACACCGATGCACTTTCAATCACGTTATTGAACAAACGGCAAGTAAACACAAGCAGTTGTTATTGTTCGTCAACTGACGCTGTTACACGACAAGCAGAGAGGCTAGCGGTTAGCCAGTTAGCTGCCAGCCAACTCGATGCTCCAATTTGTTCAGGGTCATGTCACAGGCCCAGGCCAGGTCCAGCTTTGCATTCAGTCACAAATACGGCACTGTACAACATGAGCATGGTGACCCCCAAGTGGACAAAAATATCTGCACCTCACGTATTACGTTGGCATGAAGCGTGAAGGTTTAAAATACATAGAATAATTTTTAAAAAGTTACTACTTCATCTCTCCGTAACCTAACCTCCACAATAAACGAGTTTATCATAAATTTTTATTTAAATGTGACTATCCATGTACAATTGCATGTTTCCGTACACAATTCTAATTTCCCAAATTTACAAATGTATTTCTTCCCAAAACAACCTCAAGACTGTTTTTCTTGAGGAAAAAAAAATACTTCTTTTGAATTATTTTATTCTTCAGTGGTCGGGAATGTTGAAAAAAAAATTGTTTCTCGTAGCTTTTTTTGTTTAAAAAAAGACTAATGGTATTCTAATTTCAAGAAATTTCTGGAAAGATTACACTGTTATTCTGTAAAGGAGCACCTGAGGTGTCAAAAAACGTATGAAACTGTTTGTGTGGACATGTCCCTTGTGAGGCTTCTTCTACTTGCTGTTTTTTTTTTTTTTGCAGCTCATGGAACTTGATTTTGGACTGTTGGTTTCCATGGTAACATACATTTCAGACAAAGCTTTGTGATGGCCAATCAGCTTCTTTGTAGACAACAACACTGCTGCTCTTGTAGTTCTACATGATGAGACATGAGTAATCTCGCTTGTAGTCTTTTTAGGACATGTTACCTTTTTTTCAATGCGAGAGACCAAAAAGTTTTGCCTCCTTGCCGTCTTTTTTTTTTTTTTTTTTTAGTGACTCTGAATCTTCTTTGGCCAATGGGCAGACGTTAAACCTGTTGACGCATTCCACAGGGATCGTGCTACATCATGGGTACCAACTGATGCCAGCCCTGACCTCTTAAAATGACAAATGTGTTAAATGGACCAAAGCAGAGTGTGACAAAATTGGATGAGGACTGATGGTACCTGTGTATGTTGTGTGTGCTCATGCACACTTGTGATGATTTTTGTTTTTTCAGATTACAAAATAAAAACTCTCCAGCAACACTTCAAAGGTGTAAATGGGAAAAGTTAAATGTGTCAAACACATTACACATATACACTTTGTTTTTAAAAAAATTTCTTGGAATATAATTGTATTTTAGAAAGTTGTTTTGCCAGTCGTCGCTGATGGTATAGTGGTACACCCGCCGGACTTGTGTGCAGGCAGCGTGGGTTCGAGTTCCACTCGGTGAAGGCGGAAATGTGCATGGTCATTTGTCACAATATGTGGCCTGTGTGTAGGGTGTAGCTGCCTTCCGCCCGAGGTCAGCTGGGATTGGCTCCGGCAACTCCCTGCAACCCTATTCAAGATAAGCGCCGTTGAAAGCGGATGGATGTTTTTTTCAACGGAAGCTCCACATTCTCAAAGGAAATATTGATTTGAGAACTTTTTTTAAAGAGAAAAGTTAAATGCTTTCACGAGGGCGGGGAAACATTTTCAGTTTTTCTCTTGGAAGATCAACTGAGGCAATGATGTATTGTCATGATATGTTTTATTTCCAACACGCCAAGGATGACATTTGAGTGTGTCGTCGTCTTTGGCTTAGCTAAAATAATGCGCGCATTAAGATCCAGTTTGAAGCTCATCTTGGTCACATTCTGTTTGCATTTTTCACCATTAACAGGAAGTGAAGATGAAATCCCTTGAATGTTTGTTTGGTTGGAAGCTCGTAGGCTAGTGTGGATAGATAGCTACTGTAGCTAACTAAGCATTGTGTAGTTGTTGCTCAGTGTGGCTATTGCCGACCGTGTCCGGGTTGGCCAGGGGGTCCAAGTCTGCAAACAGGTTGAACCACGCCAACGTGTCCTTGGACAGACCAGAACAGCTCGCTGCTACAGAGGGTGGGGGAGGCAAGGGAGGTGGGGACGGAGGGCATGGAGAGTGCAAATTCAAATTCATTTGTTATAGATTAATGTAGCGATATTACCGAAGAAAAAGGTGAATTGTCAGAAAGAAAGGTTGAATTTTTAGTCGATTTTCCCCCCCCCGATAATTACAGTATTTTCACGACCATTCGGCGCACCGTGTTGTAGGGTGCAGTCTCAGTAACGCTAACGATGCTATTTCTGTATTTTACACATACACAAAACGCACTGTATTATTGGGCGCAGCCAGGCATGGTAAAACATGCGCCAGTTTAAACATACGGCATGCATGCACGCACGCTAAAAACACGTTAGCTTGAAGCATAGCGTAGCATGCTAAGACATGCTAAAAACACGTTTTTAAAAAGGCAACAGAAGCAAAACTGAGATCGGTTGTACTTTATTTAGCCATTTTACAATGTACTCACGTTTTTCGATCAATCATCACCCAGAAATCCATCAAAGTCCTCATCTTCTGTATGCGAATTGAACAATTGTGCAAGTACCGGTAGTCCATAAAAAACGGCGGGTTCCCTCTGGTTGTCAGAGTCACTCTCATTGCCATGTGGCTCCACAGAAATGATGCGGCAGCCACTTACACGCCCACCCTTCACTGATTGGCCAGCTGCTTACCCGCACTCCTGGTCTCACTCGCGGCCACTTACACGCCCACCCTTCACTGATTGGCGGGCTGCTTTCCCGCATGCCTGGCCTCACTTACGTCCTCACTCACGGCCACTTACACGCCCACCCTTCACTGATTGGCCGGCTGCTTTCCCGCATGCCTGGTCTCACTCGCGGCCACTTACACGCCCACCCTTCACTGATTGGCTGGCTGCTTTCCCGCATGCCTGTTCACGCTCACTTCCGCCTTTTCTCTATATAAACAGCGTGTCGGCTCTCAGTCAGGATTTGGAACTCGGCTCATACACTAGACACTCTGCATTATAAGGCGTCCTGTCCATTTTGGAGAAAATTTAAGACTTTTAATGGCGCCTTATGGTCGTGAAAATACGGTAAGTAGTTTTTGGGATGAAAAGTGGGATTTTTTTTCCCCTCTCAAGAAAAAGGTAGTGAATTCATGAGAAAAAGTTGGATGGATTTTGGGGGATTGTTTTTTTTTTTGCAGAGAATAACATGTTCAGGTTTTGTGAAAAAGTCCAGTATCGTTCGAAAGAAAAGTGAATTTTTTTTTTTTTTTTTTAGAAAATGTGGAATTTTTCAAGTAATAATGTTGGATTATACTTATAAGAAAAACTACATTTGCAGGATTTTTGTTTTAAAATCTGAGAATGCGGTAGTAATCTAGAACCAATAGACTCTCCCTACGACAATATCGATGCTTGTTTTGTTAGCCCAATTATGGCAGATTACATTCCGTATTGGGCTATTAAGCCATGAACCATATTTTTGGGAGGTGGAAAAGCTGTTAAAACCAGCATGAACCAATGGAGGGGGGGGGGATCCACAAATAGTCAAAACCCATCATTCATGTTACCTTTCAGTCCAACGACTCCTTGGGGTTGCTCTGTTGCCGCGGCGACAGGCTGCAAAGTGCTCCCGGCTCCATCTTCTGAAACAGGCAAACAATCGGGACATTTATCCGCTTCCAGTGAACAAATTCTTTGCCTACTCGCTTGTGCTTACCTAGCAGCGTCTTCAAGTTGTGGTCCAGAAGCTGAGAAGGTAGAAATAGTGAGCGGGGGTCTGCCGCTGCGGCGTTCCCATCTCCCGGGTCATCGCCAAACACCGGACTCCACTCTCGGCACAAGGCGGCGGGCTCGTGAAGCGACAGGCCTCCCAGGATCTCCTCCAGCAGGGCCGAACTGTCCTTGTCCTCCTCCGGAAGCTCCGACGACGATTCACACGGTTCTCCTTTAACATCCAAAGAAGGATGTTGGTACCAATAGCGGCACACCTGACCTGATGATGCGCAGTTATTTTTGCGTTTATTATTATTTTTTTTTGGGGCGTCTGTTCATTGGTGTGGACACTACAAAAGGCAAGCCCCAATTTAAAGTCGTGCCGCAACATTCTGTATGAGGTCTAATGGAAAACATGCAGAGTCATTTAGAGAAGAAAGAGGAAGAGAGTAGTAAAGTCGTAGTAGTAGTACTAAGAAATAGGGCCTGACCGAATTTTTTTCTTTTTTTTCGGCTGATGGAGATTCCGATATTTGGCAGAATAACACTCCGATAACTGTCTAATTGTCCGCTGAATTTAAAAAAAGAAATGTAATGAATAAAACTTTTGATCCCTTCATCCTTACAACATAAAGATCTGACATACAGGCATAACATTGGACTGTTTTACAATACTTTATTCTTTTGGTGTTTGTTGAAGTTTGCAACAGTCGGTTTGTCAAGTCTTTTTGGGGAATGAATATTTGAATGTCATCTGTGTGTTCTGTTCTAATGTAAAAAAAAAAAAATCTATAAAAATTGGTAAAAACTAGAGCTGTCAAACGATTAAAATATTTAATCTAATTAAAAACTCAACTGTCATAATTAACTCAAATTAACTAAAAATTAATCATGATTACTCACGCATTTTTTATCGTTTCTGAATTTCCTTTTATATTTTTTGTCCTATTTTCCCCCATTTTAATGCTCTCGTCAACATGGAATCATGAATCAGTTTTCTATGTGCAAAATGCTAATATTTACTGAAATAATTTCGATTTTCAATTTTACATGAACATTTTTCACTTGGAGCAGTTATTCACACATCATCTCTCACACAATATTACTGTCCATCAACAACAGTGAAAAAAATATTTTGTCACACAACAGCTGCTTGAACAGCTCTTTTTAGGGAATCAAAACAGCGCAATATAAAGTGCACATCTAAGGTAAAGTAGTACTCAGCCTATAATTTTTCACGGCCCCCTGAATAGGGATTGTCGGTCAGCATGGAAGGATCTCTCATTCTGTACTTTTTTGATCATTTATTGGAGCACTTTGCAGAAGAAGTAGTAGTAGTAGTAGTTGTAACAGAAGTATCAGAAGCAGGTAATAACCTAAACTACACATAAATGCAGTAAAAAATTAATATATCTATCTTTCTGCATCACAATGTAAATATGTATATAATTGACAATTAATACCTTTATTTAACAATACGTTTAATAAATAATTTAATCAACCCTGATTTCACTATGTATCATTATCGTCATCATTATTCATTGTTTTAAACGTAAGAAACCATACAACACAAACATAAAGTCGAATCGAACAAAAGAACTACAAGTCCCAAAACTCAATCCCGGAAGTGGGCGCGGCATGATTAACCCAACCTGAAACGCAATTTACTTCGTTTAAGCGTCAGATTGCAGACGGACAAACATGACAACTATGCAAAAATGAACTAAATAAAGACACCCCTGTTCTAGCAACATTTTAGCCCGCGCTGTTTGCTTTGAAATGATCCATAGCTGTCGGTATGAGAGGGGGGGGCGGGGGGAGTACGCACGTCAGCTGTGTGCTTGGCCATTAAGTGGTATTTCAGACTCGACGTGCTATGATGATAGCTCAGTTTACAACTGCAAAACATACAGGTAACTTTGGTCTTGTCATTGAAACAATCTGGCAACTTTTTAAAAGTAAACTTTCCATTCATAAACTATTTAAGTATCCGTTTTGTGTCTCGCGCTGCCGTGGCTGGCAAAACAAGCGTCGTGGACCTGTGCAGAGCGATTGATGTTTTGTTTCTGGTTTATTTATAGAGCAACGTAACATCCGCTGTGACGTCTGCCGCGTTAATCTCGCGAGAAAATTTTTGATCCCGATAAAATTCATTTAAATTAATGCCAATAAAAACGCGCTAAACTGACAGCTCTAGTAAAAACAAAAAACACATCTTTTTGCCAGCAAATAACAGTGGCCAAACATGTATGATGACCTAAAGTACATTACGATAAAGTACGGCTGTTTTACTGTCATAGTTATGAAAGGAGTAGTAGCTCGACCTGACTGAACGCCACGCTCTGATGTTTACAATCCGATGTAGCTGAGTTGATTGGAACGTTTTTCACATTTTCTATTTTTCTATAATTGAGTACCATTTTTACCTTCTCTTGTCGTACCGCTACTGGTGCCATTCGCCAGCGATACCAGTCTACAAAACAAATACACACCAAAAGTTTGAATGAATACATTTAAAAGAAATCGAGTCATGTTCTTATTTTATCGGAACGTACTCTTCCGGTGGGGCCATGTCGTCATCTTTTTTCTCTGCTTGACTTTTCTTCCTCCTCCTCTTCTTCTTCTCCCTTGATGGCCCCTGCCGTCATTCGTCATGAGGAAGATCACGTTTGAAATTTGGATGTGAAATGCGAAATGGTGCGCTTGGCGCAACGCGGGCCAGACCTCGTGGCGCGGGCAGCCCTTGAAGTTCTCGTGAATGGCGGCCATGGTGTGAGACGTCTTCTCCCAGAAATGCAGTAGAGTGGTCTGGAGGGGTGCGGAGGGGGCACATGAGAAAGCGTGGAAGCCTCCCATAGGGAGGCCGGCGCCGAGTCTTACCTGGTAGGTGGCCAGCACGTGGGACAGCAGGTTGCAGCGACTGGCTCCCAGCAGGTCCACCTTCTGGCACACGTCCATCTTGAGCTGGTCAAAGCTGCGCTTGGTGCAGCGGACCTCCGCCTGAACCTGAAACGCACACGAGCACTCGAGGTGATGACACATGAAATGCTTTCTGTAGCTGGCGTCACAAGTCTCCTGTTGGGAAAGGCTGCCCTCTAGTGGACATTTTCCTCAAATCTCATTAAACTTGAAACCCTAATCAGAAACAATAACCTTGCTTGAAACATTCCGTCGACATTTTCGGGTCTTAACGGTTTAATTTAAGACACAAACCCTGACTGACTTCAAACATTAATTTGATGCTCTAACCATGGTTGAAAACCTAACCCAAGATTGAAACAATAATTTAAAACAATAACTCTGATTTGAAACCCTACTACAGTATGTAACACTATCACTTGGCTGAAACCCTTACACTTTTTTCAGACCATTAACCCGACTTGAAACCTTAATTTGAAACCCTAACCATGGTTTGAAACCTTACTTTTAAAAAATCTAACCCTTGTTTAATTTCAAACCTCACCCAGGCCTGAAACCCAGACCCAGACTTTAAACCTTACCTAGGCATGAAACCCAAATTTGAAACTCTACTTTGAGACCGAACACTTGTTTGATTGTTTGAGGCCCTAATTTCAAACCTCTTAAAGCACGCTGAGGAAAACTGATATCGTTTTTATGATCGGGAGAGACCCAAATCAAACTCCTGATTATATTTCTATTAATTGCCAAGCCCTACTTGAAACCCTAACCCTGACTTCAAGCCCCATATGTTGTGCCCAGTATCAAGCTCCTCGCCATCATCCCCTAACCTTACGAAACTTGTCCATCTGCTTGCGCGTGTCCGGGTCCAGTTCGGCGGAGACGTCCTTCATCCACAGCAGGGCTCCTCTGTACTCGGTGCGACTCTGCTCCATGCGCTTGACCGTCAGCCACGTGTCCGAGATGGCCCGGAAGCGGAACGTCTCCACCTCCTGGTACAGGCGGCACAGGGGCTTCCTCAGCGCCGGTCTGCAGGGGACGTTACCGTGACCATTAAGATAGCGATGACGATTATTAACGGGGTTGGCGGGCAGGCCGACCTTTGCTGGGAGGAGAAACAGAGCGCTTTGCCCGTGGCCTGCATGATCTTTCCCGCCCGGCTTTTGTCCTGAGAGCCCTGAGAGCGCAGGAAGCGACCTAGCTCATTCTCCTCTTGGGAAAGAACTGTGGGGAAATGTTGAGGGGCTGTGTGAGGAATCACTCAGTGCTCACTATATGGGGATTTTTCCATCGAGTGGACCTGGATAGTGCCTCTGAAAATCTCTCTCTCGTGTGAAGGAAGAAGGGATAGAACTGAATGATTCCGAAGAATCATTCATTCATGTCCCTGCATCCTAATCACTACACAGTGGTGCTTTGAGATACGAGTGACTTTTTGCTTTGACTTAAGAGAAAAAAGACTTGAGATAGACAACTCAAAAAGCAGCAGTTTGGCACAGTGTGAATTATTTTTTTGGGAGGGGAGGGGGGTACGGATTAATGGCATTTAAGAATGATGAAGCCGAATGAAGAATGATGACTTGTATGACTAATTTGTGTTTTACGGGACAAATTAAACTTGTATGTCAAGGCACCACTTTTTAAAGACTATGTAGTCCACTGTATCACTTTAAAAAAAATCCTTATCACATGATGATGTGGTGATACGTACAGCAGATCCTCCTCTGATACTGCTCGATGACCTTCAGCAGCTCCATGCATGTCCTCTGGATGGAGTGAAACACCTGACAAGCAAAACAGTCACAAGGATGAAAACAAGTGAGCGTTCAGTCCCATAAGACAATTGCATGCCTTTTTAAAAACCGTAATTTTGAAATCTTAACCCCGTCTTAAAACCCTAATAGAGACTTGAAACGCTAAGAAATGATTTTGAAATTGTGATTTGAAATCTTTCCTTAAAAAAAAATTAAAAAAATAAAAATAAGGCCTTAAAACTTTAATTTGAAACTCTATTCCTAGTTAAAAAACATACTATGAAATCCTGACTCAGACTGGATTCCATAATTTCAAACTCAAATTGAAACCTTGCTTAAGAGGCTAATTTGAAACCATAACGCTTATTTTACACTTCACTCCCGCCAATTGTTACATCAGCCAAGTGTGAACTTTAAGTCGTAAATAAAGCTAACATGTATGTTTTGGAAAAGTGGAAGCAAGCCAGAATCCTCCAGCACGAGAGCAGCCGACCTCCAGTTTGGCGTCCAGTTCTGCGTCTGAGGCCACCACGTGCTGATCCTCCTTCTTACCGCTCACCCTGATGAGCGTCTGCTTGGTTTTCCAGTAGTGCTGCTGGAAGCGGCTCACTACCGAACGAGAGTCCTCGCCCAGGAGTGCATGTTCCGCAGCGTCGCTATTCGGAGAAAACGCACATATGACGTCAGGAATGAGTTAACAGGGCCATGTTACATGCTAGGCTGACAGTTAGATGTACTCACACATTCACGCCCTCCATTTTGTTTTTTTTAGGATAACCTGTGGGGAGATGGAATCAGTTTGTCATTCTTTCACATAATAAGACTACAATTATGAAATTATTAACCCAGGGTTGGAACCTGGACCCTGGCTTCAAACACTACTTTTAAACATCAATCCTGTCATCAATCCCTAACACAGAAAAACTGGAGAAGAACAAAAGTGAAGATACTTTAAGTCCAGTGTTAAGTTTCCAGAGTTAGTAATGATTTGGCGAGCAATGTCATTTGCTTGTGTGGGTCCACTGTGTTTTATCAAGTCGACAGTCAACGCAGCTTTCTACAAGGAAATTTTAGAGCACTTTGTAAAGTTATCGACACTATCGACAAGCTTTTTGGAGACAGTGATTTTATTTCCCATAAGGATTTGGCATCTTCCCACATAGTCAAACCTGACAATAGCCGAATTAATAGCATAAGAAAAACAGGACTTGATTGGCCAGCTAACTCACTTGATTTGAGTCCAACTGAAAATTAATGGTGTATTGTCAAGTGGAAGGTGAAATCCAGATGATGATATGGCCAAAATCAAACAATCTGAGTTATAATAACATCTCAACTGCGTTAAACACTGATCATCTCCATACATCCCACCTTGATGCTGTAATTAGTGCAATAGGAGCCCCAACAAGGTGGTGAAATTTGATTTTTGCATGTGTGTCTTTCTGCCATAATCATAAAAACTGAAACAATAGAGGCTGGTGTGTGGTGAACACATACAATATTCAGGTTTCACCTATTGAAAGAAATAATTGAAATTCACGGACTTCCCCTCAATATTCATTTTTTCTTCGCACCCTCCTGTACAATACTGCACTTACTGTACTTGGAACTGCAGTCCTCCCACCGGTCACATCAGTGGTCCAGTGGCATTTCGTCGGAAACTCTCATGAAACCACTCAAATCCAAAATCGACGCGCAATGCTAGATTATGCAAAAACTTTTGTTAAAACTAAAAAACAAATTATCACTCCAGCTGACCGGTTGATGACTGAACTGAAACAACGTTAAACAACACTTAAAATAACAGATTTTCGCTAGCATGTGAACGCTAATTTAAGACGAGAAACAATGAATAAAATACATAAAAAATATCACCCTGCCTAGACTCTACATTCTGACCTAAGTGAATTTTGTTGTTTCGAATTTAAAAGTGCTAATGAAGCTAGGTAAGGAAGTAAGATTAGCGTTCTTCTTCGGCGGTCAATCATCACTTATTGACACACTATCGCCCCCAGGTGTGTTGAAGCGCCACAAAACGGCGATATATATTTAAAACATCTGATTATATTTCAGTGACAGTTATTGTTTTCTATTCGTGATATGTACGTTTAATTGATATGAATTTTAGATTTAATGTTGTGTTTGTGAGGGTTTATTAGCAAGCGCTAAAGAAGCTACACGTTTGTCTAATCACTCCTCGTGCGCCACCTAGGTATCTAGGAGGACCATCGAAAAAATGCTTAACATATGCAACAGAAATAAATATGACATTTACAAACATAGCTGTTTAAATTTCAGTTAACTCCATAAGGAGTATTATTATATTAAATTAAATTGGTGACGGATCAATACATATTCATAATTATACTTGCCGCAGCGCGCTCGTCACGACTTCAAATTGATGGTGCACGCGCCTCTGCATAAAGATGACAACCCACTACAAGCATAAATTGTTCTTATTATGTCTCTTTAAGTTACTGTAGCCATAAATTGCTCTAAAACCAAGTGGTGGCTGTCGTATGAACGGCACATTGAGCACGCGAAATCCTCGCGCATCATTTACACCATAGGCCTAGACTACTAGTCACATATTTTTTCCACCACATAATACATAAATATAAAATACACAAAATACAACACTATTACACGCACCTCCCCACGTTTTCTTTAAATTGTCACTATCATTTGCCTCCTCCTCATCTTCATCAACACCGCATCCTTTCTTTTTTTCTCCGTTGACGTCACCCAAGGTGACGCCCTCAATCCCCTATGTCTTTTTTGATTGGTCGCTCCAACCCAGCGTTTGCCTGGCGCAAACAAACTATAAGAATAATCATCATCAAAAGACAATTGTGTGTCTTTGTCGGAAAACTGGTTTGACGGCATGCGCCTGGTCAGCACACGCTGAACGTCGTCATCAGATAAAATAAATAGAAGGGTGCACGTGCGTCTGTTGAAGTTGCAAGTATTTATTTGCATAAAAGCAACAGCATTATTAAAGTAAAAAAAATAAATAAACTTCTGCCGCCACTAAAGCATTACTGTACACAGAAAGATGAATTCTAACATGAACTACATCACGAGCAATACAACTCAATCTCAATGACACCGCCACATACAGGTAAATTAGTTAGTCCGTACATGTCTATGGTGTTTCCCATTATCTGTTAGTTAGCATGAAAGTAGTTGAGGCTATATGGTCGTTTTAAAAACACAAACGTGTAATATTTTATATTTAGTTTGCTTTGGGCTCACAAGTCAAAGCAAACAAACAGCCTTGTGATGGCTTGCAGAACTAGTGAGTGGCATATTTCAAGGTATCACTCTATGCGTATATTTTCGCACTTTGAAATACATCTGGCCAGTTATCCTCCATGGTGAAGTTCCTCACGGCTCCAAAGGGTGGGGCTAGAACACAAAGCAAGTGCTTCTACCTCAATTGCTTGTCATCGCCCTCCACCCCATCTCCCCTCACTGGAACTCCCTTTACCGTCCCTTTTGGGGGCCCTGAGCTTTCTTCTATCCCGCCATAGTGCAGCTGATCTAATAGCATGTAGGTTTTGTTGTCACCCGAGGGCACTTTTTTGTCACACCGTAAATGGATCTACCTGTTTGGAGCGTTCACACAATTTTACACCTCAGCACACCACATCACCGCATTATACGTGTGTGTGTGTGTGTGTGTGTGTGTGTGTGTGTGTGTGTGTGTGTGTGTGTGTGTGTGTGTGTGTGTGTGTGTGTGTGTGTGTGTGTGTGTGTGTGTGCGCGCGCTTTCCAAACTGATTATGTGAGCGAGTGCATGAAGCCCCTTGATCCGCGAGCCCCCTGCGGGTCGCCCTCCTCCGTTAGCTTGTCGTAAATTAGCGAACCACTTTGCATCTCGGTCTTAAACAAGAACCCTGAACCCCTCGCCTCATTTTTGATGGACTTAATCTTCAAGTGTCTCCGCCAAGGCCGATGTCCTTCACCCCCGTTTTGAGGTCGCTCTCGATGCTATCGGCAGACTTATATGAGATGGCTAGATAATCAGGGCTCTCAGCAAACTTTTTGTCTGTCGCTTAATTGTGTTAACGATATGGAGCCGATGTACGTGTGTCACTGCTGTTTGGTTCTGACATTGTGTGCTTCTTTTTTTGGGCTCTTTCAGTGAATTTCTCCACCGTGGGATCAATAAAGTCTTCTTCTTGTAGGGCTTTCACCTCTATCCATGCTATAGAGCCTAAAAGCCAGCATCACTTCTTTTTGATTTACTGGAGACCTTGAAGACTCTTAATGCTCAGGGTGTCAAAGTCATTTCGTTGACAGGCCACGTTGTAGTTGTGGACTGTGATAGGAATGAGTTTGGCATTTCGACTAAAAATACAAATACCTGGAGGCTTTTAAGTAAAAAAAAAAAAAAGGGAAAAAAGTGTTTTTGTAGTGTGTAGCCTACTTCTGCGGGTGCCGCATTTCGATGCTGTCATGCTAGATGACTCTGTTATGATCCGAGTGTGTCAAGTAATTTGCCGCTCCTACGGGGCATGTTTCCGACGGACATAAGCACTACTTGCTGGGTCCACTAGAACAAATTACAGCGACTTCAAGAACAACCTGCAGCCTTTTCGTGAACTGCAGTCACCATTTCTAGCACAAGATGCAGTCCCCGTGTGATAATTGTCTGAGCCCCACTGGTTGGCGTCTTCTGCCATAAGGCAAACATAAGGCGGAAAGGTATGAAGTAATGAAAAATAATCATGCAAGTACAGCTTTCCGAAAAACAAATTTACTTGGTCACTTCCCACCACTGTCATTATCTGACCCAAACCCCCCGTTGATTGTCTTCCACCACCATGTGGAAGCCTGACATTTATGTCCACGCGATCCCTGGCAAACAGGTCACAGGATCAGACACAGTTGTCTCACCCATAAGGTTGCTTAGTCGATCCGTTGGCCCACCAAGATGTCGTCCCTCACCATCCACTCTCCTTTTTCCCTTCTATCGCCAGTAAACCCGGCGGAACACATTTAGATCCCGCGCAACTCTTGGGTGCCGACTCATCACTCTGCGCTGCGTTTGAAGATTACGCCGCTCAGAGACATCCTCGCTGGGCACCCAGGCGGCTTAGAGGGCCACAATCCGTAATCCCTTACCCTTCACGGGGAATTCTCCACGCGCTGAAATACGGCGGCCTCTCACGGTTCGCGGGAACTATCGCCGCCTCGGGCCGAGATAGATGGACGACGCGTCGCGATGAATGCGGGAGGAAAGTGGAGGCCGTTAAATTTGAAAGTAACTTCCACAAGGTTCAGCAATCTTGTTGGCGAGCAGCCGTTGATGTGAGGGCCTCGCTTACATGTCGACGCCAACAACGGTTAGGATGATGGAGCGTAGAAAAGGATGTACTCTTGTCCTTAAAAACACCAAAATGATTTTTCTGCCAGACTTCTTGCTGCTGACGCACAGCCAAACATTCTCAGGCCATGTTTTAACAATGCTTAGTAAGTGCTGAGCAAAAACAAGTAAGTTTTCATTAAGCCACACTCCAGAAATGCAAAGTGGCCAACCACAGCACACCACCTATCAAATTCAATGAGTACACTTTTACACTTTCAAAATTTTATAACAGCGAATCTATTGCCAGGATATGTTTCAGAGCCACTCATTTTAGGTTAAAATCTGCAGTATTGAGAGACCATAGAAAAACACATTGGGATTCTTTTTACACCTCAAAGACACTTTAAATACATTTAAACTTATTAAAACACACTCTTTGCAATTAAAGTATTCCTTTGCGCCTGTTTACACTGTCTCACACACATAGTTCTCAAAGAGGAGAATGATAAGTTTGCTAGCTTCTAATGCTAGCATACAATGTGCAACTAACATACAGGCTAAACAAAATTAGCAAAATACTATGGTAGCATAACATCAAAGCATAACAACGTAGCATATACATCGTACTGAGCCATTCTAATTGCACGGAATTGTAGCGTGGCATCTTAGCTTCCTATCATAGCATTAACCGTAGCGATGTGGCAGAACAACGTAGCAGAACATTGTAGCTACCAGTGTAGCAGAACACTCAAATAAAACCTTGCAGTGTGACATTGTAGCGTGATACTGTAGTATGACATCATAATGTAGCGACCTGGTGTGACCCGGCGTAAGAATTTTAACTATTATCATAGGCAGCTGTAAATGTGTTTAGGCGGGGACCATCCAATACATGCAAATTATCGCCATTTTAGGGCTAGGGCCTACCCCGATGCTAGCGAGGGAACACCAATTAACAAGCTGAAACAATTAAAGCTGTCGTGGCCTTTGATGAAGCAGGTGTGCAGGACTGAAGGTGAGCTGAGCTGACAGAGATGGACGACTGCCGGCATGCTGACAACTGAGAGAAGGATGATGCCATTTTTTTGTTTTTTTTGTTGTTGTTGTAAAAAATGCATGGACGAGCGACCTTGAGCAGAGCTGGCTCAGGTCGACGCCAGTGTGATGACACGCTTTCTGTCCACGATGCCACCATGCATGCCAAACAGCCAGGGGCTAGCTTGAGTACCGCTGGATGGAAGGCCAAATCCTTACTGGTCAAGGACATTCGCGTGGTTGAAGAGCAACACGAAGAGCCCACGTATGGACTCACTAACGGACCAGTGCTGTCCTTGAAAACCATGAGTTTCTTCAAAAACTCCAAGTCGGAAAAAGAGTATGACATTATAACATGATGTAGTGTGAAAACGTAGTGTGACAATATACCATAACATTGTTGTGTGACGTCGTGTGATATGGTTTTTTTCAGGTAATTTCAGAAAATGTATTCTTGCAGAAGTGTGTATCAAACTAGTAGCCCTTCGCATTAATCAGTGGCCATGAAGTAGCTCTCACTTTTAAAAAGTTTGGGTGGCCCCTTTGTAGAGTAACAATGTAGTGTGGCATCGTAGCACGACATGCTAGCGTGTTATCGTAGCATAACACCATATTCGTAGTGTTTAAAATAATTCCCCAAATCTTCCACAGGTTTAATATTCAAGCAGGGCTCCCCCAATTACAGACACCTCCTGCCACTGTTTGCTGGAAAATAAGATTAAAGTTCACCTTTTGTACGATAGCTCAAATCCTCCATAATCCTCAAATAGTAGCAGCAATCACAACAGTAAAAGGTTTCATAAACATACAACATGATGACTGCTAAACATGACAGTTAAATACATAAATCAAAATAAATATTTGTCTTTTAAATGGCGACTGTAATCTGTTTTGAGCCCAGCTAAGCTAACATATACAGGGTACTCTTTCTTGAGACCACATACACATATGCACGCACGCACACACACGCATACAGACATATTACAGAAATGGCTATGCTGTGTCAGCTCAGATGGGGATTAGCGTTAGTTTAGCGTCGACAGCACACAAATAGCCAGCGGGCGGACAAGTCGACAGCGCGCGTATCAAAATGCTTCAGAACGCCGCATTTAAAATGTCAGCTCCCCCAAATTATTTACACTTTTTTTTTAAGCCATACTGCGCTATGCTAATGTTGTTAGCGACTCAAAGTTAGCTTAGGCTTAGGGTACCGTCACTCATTCCCGCCGTTGAAAAGTTATTTTGTTCAAAAATAACTTTGTGGATTTATTATGATGTTCAATTTTTGAAGATTTCTTTGCCTACATCAGCAAATGCAATTGATCCTTTTCAGGATTCTTGGAAAGTGAAAATTGTTACGGTAAGTTGCGTACAGTAAGATTTTTTCCGATGTGAAAAATAAGCCTTGACTCAATGAAGGTTGGGACTGCCTGAAAAGACATTTGGAATCAGTTGAAAACCAAATCAGCACCGATCACTACTGTCAGCTGTCGACACAAAACTGTATGTAGGTGTCGGTCATAAAAGGACGTAGGTCCTTGACACCAATCTCATTGATGGTTCTATCATGACAAATACTGTGAATGTTTCAAAGACACATTTATTATGACGATGATGGTAAATATAAAAAAACACTAGATTTAGCTTGAGAATACCTTTCTGCTTTTTGTTTTGATGTTGAACTGATTGTCTGCCAACATCTGATATATATTTTTTAAGACACGTTTTTTTTGCTATTTGTTGTTAGAAGTGACATTTCAAACCTTAGCAAAACTTCTGGTTGAATTCATACGCTTCTGGTCTTATTAGCGGAATAGTAATCATCTCATTAACTGATAATGAAAATTCACGTCGTTGTTTTGATTAAAACACACAAAATTCATTATTGTGGCAGCTGCTTCATGATGATCTCGACTACTGCTGTAACAACAACAACAACAACAACAACAACAGAAAAACTAGATGAAGAAGCGTTCTTCCCAGTGTGTGGACAATAAAAATAAACAGTATAGATGTATATACAGTATACAAACAATTTTTTTTTTTGAAGAATAAACTGGTTTGACCAACAGATGAAACCAAGCATTGAGTCTATGTGTGGTAAATCGAGAGAAGTACAGCCATCAAGTACTTTTACTTGATTACTTACCACTTGTTACTGCCAATATTTCCCATTAAGCAGTTTCATTATTGGTGTTCTGATGTCATCTAGTGGCGATTGTTGGCCGGAACCATTTATCGCGAATAAAGGTTCACCGGACCCTAGTTGCCGTGCACATTGACTGGAGCACGTTAAAAAGACACGTTTTGTAAGCTTTCTGTAGGTAGCCTTTTGTAAGAAGACAAGAGTGCCGAGAACCTACCGTATGAGGCAAGTCGACGACGGGCAGGATTTCGGTCGAAGTTTAGCTCCTTATGGGTGTGAGCCCACGAGGTTTGTGTGCATTTTATGTTAAATCAATTGTCTTCGTAGTTTTGTCTTTTATTCGGTACGTAATGTCACTTGTTTGTATGTTTCATGTTCGTGGGACCAGTTCTCACGGGTTGCCAGGAATAAACCTTGTATTTTTATCGTGGACTTCGTGTCGTCATTCATGCCGCATCCTGAGGGCGCTACACCACTCCTGAATAAATAAAGGTGCAAAGTGAGTGTTTACAAAGAGACTTGTTTTCGTAGCAGATCATCCTGCCGCGCTTTAACGACGTTGTAACGCGTCTTTCCACTTTAATAAGATGCTTAGTTTGTGTGTGTGTGTGTGCTGTTTTCATTTCGCAGCAGGGGTGCCCCCAAAGCAATTAAGATGACAAAGGTTAATGAATTCTGCAGTTTTACCTGATATGAGTGGAGGATGCCAATGAGTTCAATTAATTTAAAAAAAAAACACACAAAAAAACAAAAACCACCAATGGCAGCAAGTTCACACAGGACAGTTCATTCGGTACACAAGTAAGTACGAGAGCAGTATAAAAATAAATCTGCCTTAAAAAAAAATGTCTCAAATCCACTGCGATGAAACAGTCGACCAATATTTTGCCGTATTTACAATTCTGCCTGAACAAATCAACCTGCTCTGTCTGTTGATCTTTCATGCGGCAGAACAATCGCAAATTGGATTCGGGCTGCAGCAAATTAAATTAATGACGATTCAGTTACTGGATTTGTCTGTAAAATGTCAGAAAATCAAGACAAAAAAAATTGGGATGATTGCTTGACAAAGTTAAAGCAGGCATGTAATTATCTTATTTTTGGAGAAGACCCAAAAGATAATCACTCTGCGTTCATGGAGGACCACAGAAATCAGCCCGCAGTAGACAACAAATGATTTACTTGGTTGTTTAATTTCACTCTTGAAGGGTGGTGGGAACGCGAAAGGATGTACTGTACTGGTGTTATTGCAATTACTTGACATCGAGACAACTACAACAAGTTTGAAGGCGTCACTTTTATTACCAGAGACGGTTCCCTGTTTTCCAAATTAGCTTCATACTGACTTCCGAGTTTGGTGACTTGCTTGGAGGTCACGGCCAAGAAGAGGCGCGTGATTGCGATGCCGAGTGTCAGGGACACCAGCGCAGAGGATCTTTTTCTAATTCCGCTAAATGTCAACAAGCACCCCACCTTCCCTCCACGTGCCTCTGCCAAAAGGCCAGTGCTAAGTCATCTGTTTACTCCAATACAGCTGCTGCCTGTCAACCACCACTCCCATGATGCTCTTTGCCATTTCTGACACCTCCCACCCACGCTACATTAATCAGGCAGTAAGTGGACCTCGGAAAACCGAAAAGGATTTCTACGTACAGTCTTGGACTAACTGACCACCAATATGAGCGGCAGACATATTGCTTGACTGACATCTAAATAGGACTCTGATGGTTTTCTCTCCAGAATTCAACCACAAAATCCAGTTTGACTGCACAGTGTGAAATTTAGTAAGCGTGTCTGTCAAGATTAGACTCACCAAAAAAGTCTCAAGAAACCATGTCTGAAAAGACAAAAAGGTCGGCCATTTTGACTTGAAGCGGCCATTTTCCAGGGTCTTTCCAAAACACTCCTGTTGAATTTTTTTTCACCCCCTTTCCCCACGACCAAATTTGAAGCATTAACATGAGACGTACGGAAGATGCTAAACTGTGAAAATATGTATTTTCTTCTTTTTTGGTCATTCAGTGTGGCTGGAAGATGATGGCGAAACTTGTCGAAACTGTAACAACTCCCATTTTAATTGGATTTTACCAGTGAAGTGAACTTCAAAACACAACAGCGTGAAAATTAATAAGAATGCCGCTGAGTGACAGGCTTAATCAAAGCGTCAAGTCAAAGTTGCGCTAATTGATTTTAGGGAAGCAGAAAAAAAGCCTGACAGTCAACGCTGCCTCATTAGCATCAATTTATTTGAAGCAGCATGCTCAGGGAAAGGTGACAATTCATTTTATCACTCTGACCTTTTTTTTCGCCGTCATTTGCACAAGTTTGCCATTGTACAGTTTGAAGATTTTGCAGACTTGGCAAGAGCAAAAAAAAAAAAAAAAGTGTGGTTCAGCAAGGTGATAATTGTCTCCCAAAGGTGCCGTCTGTCAGTGGGGTGCTTTGTCTTATTTACTGTGGTAGTCACTGTCCTGTGTGGACCATTTGGAACCATTTCATCATTCCCAAGCAGGAAACGTGCAAGTTTAGCAACAAATCAAAGTGAACAGCTTGTCCAAGGGGGACTATTTTTCAACAACAACAAAAAAAAAACTAAAACTTAACCCACAAAGATGCGCTTTTAAAATATATTTAGAGGTTTCCCCAACCAGTTTTTGTCCTTGTTATTGATTTCGCTCTCTATTTGACTGCTTGTTCTCTAACCAGTTTGCACACAACGTTGCTCTTTGGCTAGTTTGTCCCTCTTTGCTTTCCGTCTATCTGCTCTTAAAACGTGTTGTGACTGCTGGCATTCCACATAAGTCAATAAAATAATACGGCTAAACAATAAAGTTTGACGGTTTGAACAAAAGTGGCTCAAAAACTTTTTTCAAATGAAGCTTTGCGGATAATTTAGTAAGGCAATGAGCGTCACACGGTTTTCGTATTGGCATTAACGAGGCTCCGCTGAGAAGACGGAAAGCGGCGAGAATAAAAGTCGGCGGATATTCGTCATCCCGTTCCCGTCGCTGAGGGGAGGGGGAAAAAAATGCACGCAATTTACGAGCGGGCCGCTTCAAGCTTTGTTCCTCGGCGTCGTAAATTTTTTTTCTTTGTGTGGCCTCGTCCTTCAGGAGCCGACCGGCGTCACGAGAGTGGAAATGGCGAGAAGCGGCCATGTCATTTTCTAGTTCACGTTAGCAATCTGCACAAGATCAGCAAGCTCATTTCCTTCCAAAAGCTTCACGCGGAGCCACGTATTAGCGTAATAACCGAGCTTTAGTTGCCATTATGCCTAATAGGTAGTCAATCACATGCTGACTGTTCAGGAGGTGCCATTAGCGTCCCCTGCTGGTTCCTCACACGCCGTAAGAAAGACGAAAGTCGGATAATTTCGTGACACAGCATCTTTTAGATAATTATTTTTATGTAGAAAGAAATTCTACAAAAATGATTAAAATATTACTTTCAAAAATGTATTTTCATATTCTTTTTTTTACATTTAGTTTTCCATGAAAAATATTTTCCCCCCTTGTAAAATGGAATAAGTTGTTTCAGTAAAATGTATATTTTCTCAAAAATGATTTTTTGTAGAAGTCTTTTTAATAATAAAAAAACATGACGGAGGGAAAAATCATATTTCATATTTGTGTTAGAGCAGTTTAAAAAAAAGAAAAAGCATTGATATTATGAGAATGCAGTTGTATTTCTTCTGAAATTTTTTTTCAATAACTTTTTTAAGGTAAATTTTTGGAGCTCTTAATACAACAGTCTACCAAAATTGTTTTTTTTGATAAAAAAAAATGAAGAAAAAAATTAGAGTAGAATATTTTTTTTTGTAGAAAAACCCCCTGAGAAAAAGTACATTTTCCAAGAAAAAAAGAAAGTAATAGTCAATCTCGAACGTATTTTCTTAAAGTAACATTTTAGCTACAATAATTGTGTCGGAAGAACTAGAAAAAGTAACTGCTGTTAGTTTTTATAAAAAATAAAAAACTTACCTTTGATGTATCCCTCCATGGTTCCTTCTCCTTCTCCCTGTGAGCTTGAACCCTTTAAGTCAAGGTAAACACACAAAAAAGGAGCAGAAAATGCAAAAATAATACATACAGGGAGAGGAGAAGATAACGTCTCACTTAGCTTTTATCCGGATGTGTGATTCTCCCCCCCACGTTCTTCCATCGCAGGAGTGTCAGATTGCGAAGGGTCGGCTGGCTGTAGATTTATAATTTTAGGATAAGAAGAGCGGGAAACAATCGGCGTCTCATATTTGTTTGTGTACAGTTTATTAATTCACTGGATGGGATTGGTCACACCCCACATGTTCAGGGCTCCATTTAACACGTGACGCACGATAAACACATTTTTAATATGTGACAGATTGCAACATGTAATAAGTACAGTAAACCCCTTAAAATGTGTGAACAAAAACTGATGCCCACCCCCCCAAAAAATTATTTGAACTGCCAATTTTAATTGCATAAAAGGGACCTAAACCCCTCCCACATTCTTTTTTTTTTTCCAAGTCTACATCATATGTGCCATTTTGATGAATTAACTCGAATTTAGGCACACAATATTAGTCAAAATATCGTATTTTGAGTGCTGGCAACACACAATGGATTCTTACAAAAAATGTTTTGGGGCTTACTTCACCTTTAAACACCCCAAATTGTAATTCCAAAACACTTTCACATCCTTACTGCGACATTAGCTTTAAAATGAAAAAATGTCTTACCGATGATTTGGTTTGGCAAAGATACAAAGACGCTGGTGTGTATGTGGCCTTAGCAAACTGTAAAAATACAGATTACTACTTTGCGATTAGCCAGCGCCTTGCCGGCATCTTCTGGAATCTTAAGGCCATTTTACATGTAGAGGAAAAAAAATAGTGCCGATAGCCGCCCAGAAAAGAAATTCAGTCGCTCAGCAGACAGTTGGCCCAAAAATGATGATTTAGATACGACGAATGATCGTAGCGATCGCCTACACTATTCCTTTTGTCATTTGTAGTTTGAAGCTTCATGCACTGTGCTACCAAGTCTACTTGCACAAAAGGAAGCCGTCGTTCGAACGAGCTGGAAAACACGCATTTGAAAAGGAGGTTCCAACATATTGATAAAATGTCGGCTAAATGCTAAAAACATAGCATTCCCCCCCCATAATGCAACTGGATAATGATAAGCGCAAGCGCAAAAAAAGATTTTAAAACATTTTTTTTTGTCGTGCACAATTGCGCAATTTGTGAGGACTTTGAGAGCACCGTGATTTCCGTTTGGAAGAGTGGTTCTCAACTGCGGTCGCCCTGGAGTCGCCCTTTCCTATCGTTGCAAAGTCGCGACCCATTTTTATAGAACCTAAGAACAATAAAGCATTTTTGTTGTTGTCGTCGTGGTTTAAAAATAGCCGCTGAAAACACATGTGCGGTGAGTTTGACATCCCGGCAAAAGCATAAGTGTGAATGGTTGTTTGCTTACGTGTGCCCTGCGATGGGCTGGAAAGCATTTTTTTTTTCCAAGATTTTTCAAGATCGAAAACACACACTTGAGTTTTTTTTTTTTGTTTTTGAATATGGTCTCTCGAAAGTTCAGACTTGTCAACCCTCACAGGCTGGTCTGGTACGTAACTCCCCGCGACGAGCAGCGGATCACTCCAAATCAACATTTCCTATCAAGCCCCGCCAACTGATTGCCGCCGTCTGATTGGCGTCTGCGATTGAGGCGGAAAAAGCCACAGATGACAAAGAAAACAAAGACAAGATAAAAGGCTGTTTGAGTGGCGTCCGATTATTTACATGATTCCCTTTGAGGGAGTCGTCCCAGCTTCCCTGAACGCCCCGTCGCCGGCCTCCAGGTTGGGGACCGGGATGAGTCCGCTTTCCTCTTCCTCCTCCTCGCTCGCCCGTCAACCGGTGGGCGTGTAGGGCGTGTCGCTGTGGTAGTTGTAGTCGGGACACACCTTCTGCACCAGCTTGTAGTCGGTGCTGTGGAAGGTGATGAAGATGCAGATGACTTTGAAGGGTTTGGAGCACAGCCAGGAGACGTGGCTCTGGGTCTGGTCCTGAGGGCAACTCTGCGACGGGTCGTGGGCGCACAGCGAGTTGCGGGTGCCGCGTTCCACCTTCTCGTACTCCACGCGGCAGTTGAACAGCTTGCTCTCCTTGCTCTCCAACGCCGTCTGCTGCTGGACGCGCAGATCCTGCTGCTGCTGGTGGTGGCGGTGATGGTGATGGACATGGAACTCCACCGCCTTGCTGGGCGGTACGAGCCCGACGGACACGTTGCCCTGCCCGGTGGAGTTGTGTCGGAAGTAGACGCTGAAGGTACCTGGAAATGACATGAGGGCCGTTCACACGGGCAGATTTATTTCGGACCTACTCCGAAACTGCTCCCCTCGAGCGTTCATACGTACAACTTTGTTCCGGCGTAGCGCCCGAAAACAGCTTGTTTCGGATCAAATTTAATCCACCTCGGGGAGGTGGTTTAAAAATTTGCTCCAGAACAAATGCTCGCTTGCGAAGCAGCACCCATGCAAATGTGCACGTATGAACGGCTAAATTTGCTCCAGAACAAATGCTCGCTTGCAAGGGTGTGGCCTCGCTACGCGTCAGAGGAGTCCATCCGGGTACTTGCCAACATGCATCCTGGGTATTTTGGGTCTGATTATCGACCACATCGTTGATTTCTCCGGAGAATAAGCCATTTTGTCACAAAGAAGGAGGGGAAATGGTACTTCCTTTTCCCCGCCTTCTTCTTTCTTTACGCATGCGCATGTTTTACTTCCGCATTCCTGTCGTTTTGTTCCGCAACAGGAACTGCCCGTGTGAAAGCAAGTGGAGCTGCGTCGATGCTGCTCTCGTGCTGTTACGCTCAGCGGCTTTGTACGTGTGAACCCTCCACAAAATTTGTTACGGTGCAAAATTATATCGCAACAAAATACTCCGGTGCAGCGCCAAAACAAATCTCCCCGTGTGAACAGGGCTATGGACTCTGAGCGGTCGTGGGAAGTAGCAAAGTATAAAGCCCGATCCAAATAAAGTCAGGCATCGGCAACAACAAAAGAAACATTGCTGGCTTCTCTGGCCCCGACCTCATCTGAGATTATTAGACACGAAGTTGAAAATTCTGTTGTGGTCTGACGAGTCCACATTTCAAATGTGTTGTGGTCATTGACGAGTCCACATTTCAAACCCGTTTTTGTTTTTTGGAAATCATGGATCAAGGCATTTCAATTCATTTCAATGGATATATATTTTTTTCTTTTGTAAATTGAGTTACAAGCTCGAATTGAACTCTTAAGTCAAGTCATGAAAACATCCGGCCTGTTCATCGAACCAATGCGGAGGGAGAGTACCGTTGCCGTGGTCCACGATCTTGCCGGTGATGAGCAGGTTGAGTTTGACCGTCTTGATGTTGGAGTGGAAGTCTCCCCAGCCGAACATCTTCTTGAACTTGCCCGTCTTCACGATGGGCCTCCTCTTGGCCCGGGAGCGTCCCTCCGAGGCCGAAGACAGCGAAGAGTTGGAAAGCCAGGTCCACCGCTTGGCGTCAGAGTCCAAATCCTCCTCCATGTGGAAGTCCAAGTCCACCGAGGTGAAGTTGTCCTTGCCATCCAGCGTGTGGGCCAGAAGGCGGCTGACTGACAGAGTTTGAGCCGCCTTGCTACCAGCGGACCAGTATGACTTCATTTTAGACTTGCCGTTTGCTGATTTCGAGTCCGCTCCGAGCACCTGGATGACAAAGATGAAGGTCACTTTTCAATGTGGTTATTCAAATCAATGCACACAAATGTATGTTTGCGGTCGATTTCTTCAAGAACCTCAACATGGAAGCTGCGGTTCCAAGTAACCGTGCGCAAGTGTCACGGCAGCTTGACTTTGTAGCTTCCTCTGTCGGCACACGTTCGCGCCGTCCATCATCACCCATTCGAGAAAGCGCTGACGCTCGCCACCGACGCTTACGGAGCACCAAACGTCTTTGGCGTGTCGTCTAAATCAAGACGGAGGGCCTTCTTACCCCCCCTCTCGCTCCCCCATCGAACGTGCCCCCCCCCCCCCCCCGATGATGTATGAGTCATCTCCAACAATCCCGCGGATGACAGCGCCAACTACGCGACGAGACCCTCGCCTCGACGTGACAGCAGATCCATCTGAGCGTAGCCTTCGCCGTTTTTTTTTGGGTATCTTCGCCGGGCCGATCAATAGTGTGAAAATAAGGTCCTCTTTCATGCGGCTGAGGCGCATTGTGTGACGCCGTGAATGATCTTTCCCCGCGAAGGACGCGGCGGCTTTGTGCACTCGGACTTTTGGAGAAAGATGGCCTCCGGTTGTTTTTGAAGAGAACACCGTGATGGACGAGCCGATTGCCGTGGTAAAAACGTGCATAGATCTTTTTTTTTTCCCAAAGAAAGTCACCGCAGGACTTTTTAAAAAGTAAAATATTTGCGCTGGTGAGATGAGGAATGAATTGGAATGTTTTGTGGCTGAGCGGCACGATTAAACGATGTTAATGACGCGCGGCTTTTGTCTCGCACGTGCTGGCCGCCATAATGTATTATCAGAAGATAAATTCAGCGGCGGGCGTCGGCTACGACTTCCCGCTCGGGATTTACGGCGCCATTACGCCTTGACATAAAGCTCCTTCAGGACGGACAAGTTC
The DNA here is from genome assembly GCA_026261675.1 of Hippocampus mohnikei. Taxonomy (NCBI): domain Eukaryota; kingdom Metazoa; phylum Chordata; class Actinopteri; order Syngnathiformes; family Syngnathidae; genus Hippocampus; species Hippocampus mohnikei. The sequence continues at coordinate 7,375,751 of JAKGUB010000556.1, forward strand.
AACGAAGTGGCGTCTTACAAAGTGCGGAGCAAGCAGCTGGAAAGTGGACTCTTCTTCATTTTTACATTATAGTGACGACTTCAAACACACTATGTGCCGCTTTACAAAGTAAACATGAAGTAAAAAAAAAACGAAAAGGAAAAAAAGCATATGAGAAAATTACCAAATTTAAATGTACAGTGGTAATATTTCACCGTCTCTTCTAATATTTCAAAACAGTATTTTATTTGTACAGTTTGTATTTACAGTAATCCTCTCTCCATTGCGATGGTTACGTTCCAAACCACATCTGCGACATGTGAAATCCACATAGATGCTCTATTGAAATACTCCCTGTGCGTGTTTTCATAGCACGTACAACACAATATATTTTTTAGGTCTTTAACGCTTTTGAGCATCATCGACAGGAAATGCCATTAAGACAAGAATGTTTAAAAAAAAAATCATAACTATCGCTAGCAGTTGGCAGCATTGGACCTCTTTTGGAGGAGCTCACTGTTTGTTGCTCCGAAAACATGGCGGATCCTTGGAAATGTAACTGTGAGAGGAGATGGTGACTGATCAAAATATTTGTCACATTAAATCTACTACAAAGAGTCTCACAAAAGAAAGAAATCACATCGAAGCGATGATGTAATGTTGTTGCACACACAGACACACACACACGACTAAATACTACTACTACTATTCAAAATAGCCACAGCCACAGTTGGGAGTAAATATGTACAAAACGGAAAAAAGATATTAGAATTTAGGTTGCATGAAGGTTACTGCTTCTGAGAGTGTCTGCTGGCCATGACCACTCGCCACTGGTGAAAAGTTGTACTTCAAATGGAGTTTGATGTCATTTTCTATTCTGAGTCATAAAAGTGATTCCGGAAGCTTCTCAGCTAAGTGGGTTAAGTCTCAACAGAGGCGCCGCCGTCACATGAAGGGATGTCAGGAAGCTGCTTTACACATGAACACACACACACACACACACACACACACACACACACACACACACACACACGCACTTTCACACACACAAGATGGCTGCCAAAAGGACTCAGAAGTGTGCCGGAAAAAATAGGGATGGGATTTCTCCAGATACGATGTCACACCTACGAGTTCTTCTTCCTGTGTGTTTGGGCGACACATAATTAGCTGGCGTGTGGAAGCACACCTGACAGGATTAGCGGCACAATCGCGCGGTGGATTAGAGCACCAACCTGTAATCCCAATTGAGGGAGATTGGAACCTGCGTGTGTGTGTGTGTGTGTGTGTGTGTGTGTGTGTGTGTGTGTGTGTGTGTGCCTCAAGGTGATTGTGTGGTGCTGTTTAAAGGTCAGCTGTCACACCGAGATGACTTTGCCAGGCCTGGGGAAATATCGATCGCCCTGGTTTAATGATGCCGCAGTGGTTCCTCCTGGCCAGCGGGGGCAGTAAGCAAAAATCTATTATGTTTTTATTGTGCACAGAAGTTGATATAGGGCACATTTTCAAGATATCGTGTGTACAGGCAAGTCAAATATTGCGCCACAATATGCCAGGCGGCAGTGAGCTCGACTGGAAGAGATGCAGCGTAAACAACAGCTGCTCTGGGTGGGATAAAGTGGCAGTGTTTGAAGGTTTTCAATGACTTTAACACCTTTCTTGTAGTATAAACAGAATGAAGGGAGCATGTTTTGCCTTTTATATGGAAAGCCATGTGAGTGAGCGAGTCTTTCTTCAAGTTTCCTCAAAGTGATATTAGCTCCAATTTTTTGACAAGAAGAACAGTCTGGTAACACCAATCAACAAATATTTACATTTTTATTTGAATCTGAGATGCAATTCAACTTTTCTCAATCAATTTTCTGCCCTGATTCTGAATTTCGCTTTGTTTTTTCACTCGCACATCAGATTGTCATAATAATACGAATAAGAATGATAACAATAAGTAATATAGTCACATTTAGTAATATTTATAAAGTTCAACAACAAGTGTGATTGTTCTCTGAAACATCATAGCTATAAATTACAATGAATGGCATTCAAAGCTTTCAAAGGTCAATCTTAAAAACAGAAAAAAAAATGCAAAGATCTCAAAAACCTGATGTGCTCGAAAAATGTCAACGCATTTTTGAAATTGGCGTCACAAAATACATTAATGTAAAAATACTTTTGAAGTCATCCAAAATTTCAAATATGACGGCACTTTTTTGCATGCAAATCATGTTATCATAAATCATAAAATTAACATATGTATTGCGTATTGGATATGTGCCTTTAAGGGGTGTGGCTTCCAGAGTCACATTAGGAAATGGAATTGTGTTAGTAAATGACATCAGCTCCTCGCGAGAGTTGTCACTTTGTATTTATGTGTTGTTCCGTTCAACAAAATAGATTTTGAATTGTCCTCACTCCTTTTAGATTTGGGGGGGGAGTGGAAATTGGTGTGAAGGCTGATCACCTTGGCATTTCGGCCTTTATCAGTAACACCGAGTTTTAAGATTGTTTTCACGATCAACAGCGTTTGATGAAGATGACAGCTTGGCTGTGGGAAAAAAAAATGGCGTCGGATTTCATGCCAAAAGTCATGAAGCGTCTTGTTCGCCGTTGTGAGTCGCGAGGGCGTACGCGAAGGCTAGAAAAAGTTGTTTTATCGGGTAAAAGCGACAAAGACGAGTGGCAGAAATAATATTGATGGTGACAGCGGGAAACATCATCAGTTATCCGCCAGGAGACTCTCAAACGATCATCTGTCACGCAAACGACCTCAAAGAACACCACCACGTGGCAGGCATTCGTGATGCCGAGGCGCACGTTTCCCAAGCGACAAAAAGGAGGATTTGACAACAAAACAACACATTTTTTTGTTGTTGTTCCATTTAACCAGTTCTCACATGTCAATCGAGTGTAACGCTCCTTTCAAGAAGAATATGCTTTTTCATTCTTCTTGTGAGCCAACACTTAAATGGATGCAAATATTTGATAGAATGATCTAACCTGTCAGTTAACTTACTCCTGCACTGTTTTTACTTTAAATCAGTTATTAATGCAGATATTGTCCTTTTTTTTTTTTTTTGAGATTTTAAATCTTAAATAACTGCAAACATTTCACTTTTTTTCTTTTGTGTTAACTAAGTCAGTTGTATAAATCTGCCATTTAAATGTATGCAAAATATTACAGAATTACAAAACTTGGCTAAACTTTTTATGCAGAAACGTTTTTTTTTTTTAACCAGCCATTGCATTTTTTCTTGTGTTAAGGGTTAACGCAACCAAGTCTGTCCTGTCAATGTAGTTTTAAAATTCAAAAATGTAGGCAAAAAGGTGAACCCGCTAAGTCATGTAAAATATCGCATTTTAAAATCCTCACTTAACGCAAGCATTTTGAAGGAAATTAGAACATAGTTGCACTTTCATTCATGCCCGTATTTTACACAATTATTTTATGTGTGTCACTCAACTCAGCCTTGTGGATTTAGCATTTGAAATCCTGAAATGTTAACCAAAGAACTCATTTAAAGCTTGCATTTATAAAGCTAAAATTTAGGCAAAGATTTTCCATCAGTGTGTTGTGCGAGCTCGAGAAAAAGATGTATAAATCCTAACCTGAATTGTTTTTTTAAATTTTAAACATACATTGTTTCTATATTTTTGCAAAGAGCGCATTGCCCGTCAGTCAACATTCGTTTAAACAAAGAAGGACTGCTATGATGTTCATTAGTTTTATCGGAGCCCATTCTGTGTTTGGCTTTGCTTTTGAGTTCTCGCTCTCTCTTCTCGCTATTTTTTTTAATTGTATTTTCTCCCACACTGTTAAAAAAAAAAGCCAACATCCCTTCCAACATAAAGTGTGATTATCACCGCAATGGAACATTTTATTGCTCAAGGCTTGGACAATTCATTTGCATTTACATTTAACACAGCCTCGTTTACCCCCAGAAAGACGATTGAAGGGGGCTTTAATATTATTCCAGGTTTTTCCAGTCGTGTGGCGGCATCCTGGGCGGGCGGGACAAGAGCAGATAACACACACAATCACATTAATCACACACACACACACACACACACACACACACACACACACACACACACACACACACACACACACACACACACACACACACACACACACACACACACACACACACACACACACACACACACACACACACACACACACACACACGCGCACAAAAGTCGTTGTCGCTTGTTGGACAAACTCAATGCTATCTACACGCTGCCGAGCCGGGAGATAACACACGTAGGCCGCCCGCCGCACTTTGAAGATAAACAAGTGCCGCCACATTCTATACTGATTCCCTACACACACACACACACACACACACACACACAGGCCTTAATGGCAAGTGTGTGCAATTTGAAATGTGCGTAAATGGAGCACACAGAGCGGGCAAACTTCAGTGGTTGCTGAAATATATGCGGGATGTATTTATATATTAGATACAATGCTCTAAGATTGGATACAAATAGTGTGTTTACATCACATCTGGCAAATGCTTGATTGGATTTAACCCTTTCAGGGACAGCGGTTACAACAGTGGACAGCCTATCAGGTTAGTTTATCATTATTGGTGCATGAAAGGGTTAAGAGTCAATGGGAAAGCGTACTGAACTTAAAAAATACATCTGTCGTGGAATTACGTATTGAAATGGAATGCACCTAAAAGCATTCACTTTTCTCAAAAGGCGACAGTGCGCCTTATATATGGATCAATATTCTTATTTAGTGGACATAGTATTTAAAATGTTCTGTAAAGTGCTTCGTTACAGTAGCAGCAGTTGTGAAAGCTCGATATGAATAAAGCTGCATTGTATTGTATTGAATTCCCTTTAACATAGCTCCATCTAGTGGATGCCTGACGCAACCGCAGCCACTATTTGGAAAACGTTAAGAATGATTGTCATGTTTGTCCTCTCACAGGAACCATACTAAAACAAAAAATATATTTTCCTCCCCGATCAATTTTCAAGCTTTTTTACAAAAGCTCCTCGGGGCCACAAGGGTGGCGCTAAAGACCCCCGGTTTAGACCTGCTTTAGAACACCTCCTAAAACCAGTCATTGTTTTGGAGGCTTCCATGAAAGGTCTAGGTCAGCGGTGGGCAATCCCTCAAATGAACAGGTTCAATATCAGGCTTCTGTCAAGCTTGCTGATGATCTGGTCATTTCGTTGTAACAGGGAGAGCTGGAAAACATGCAGGACAGCGGCCCTCCAGGACTGGGATTGCCCACCCCTGGTCTAGGTCCTTCCTTTTAGGTTGAAGGACTTCTACAAAATTTGTTGAGCGCTGCACTCAGTTTCGACGGGCTTCCAGGGCCTCACTAAGTGGGTGTAGCTGTTGTATCAAAGTGCTACCTGAGGGCATCGGAGAAGATGACAAATCAGAGTGTCAGGAAATCACAGGTGCCTTATCTCCAGAGGAGTCTGGGCCACAATTACCGGCGTGAACTCACACTCATGATATGCGACAGGAACCGGTTTGAAGACGAGGACCAAGAAACTAGCTTGCACTTTTGGAGGTAGCCACGGGAGAAAACGCATAATCAGACTTTCTCCACACTAGCTTCAAAGAGATTTGGAAAGGTTCCCGTGGGGGAAACGTGATGATTACGAGAACATGTGATGTACACGTCTTATGATCTGTGTTCTGCAGTGGTAGGCAGTGCATTTTGTACCTCATACTGACCTGGCCTAACGCCCCTCTTGAAACATTAATTCTCTTTTAAAAAAAAAAAACACAAAGATACCAGCACCCAACTGTGCCAGGCATTTAATCTATAGCGTCCATCTACCCATTTTCTGATCTGCTTATCCTCACAAGGGTCGTGGGGTGTCTCCCAGCAGTCTTCGGACAGTAAGCGGGGTACACCCTGAACTGGTTGCCAGCCAATCGCAGGGCACATATGGACAAACAACCATTGGCGCTCACACCTCGGGAAAATTTAGAGTGTTCCATTAACTTGTCATGCAAGTTTTTTTGGAATGTGGGAGGAAGCCGGAGCACCCGGAGAAAACCCACACAGGCACGGGGAGAACACGCAAACTCCGCACAGGAAAGCCGGAGCCGGAATCGAACCCTGCACCTCTGCAGTGTGAGGCCGACGCGCTAACCGCTGGACCACCGGCCCGCCTGCAGTGAATCAACATTTATTCAAATAACATGACAAAAACATGAAAAATGGCGTAGCACACGACATATTCACTGGAGGCATAATTTTGTCGACCAACCAATCAGTGGACTAAAAAAAAAGGCTTGATGAATTTGAAATCCATTCAAGAAGCAGTTCCATTGCTAATACATCGAACCCTTGCCATACGTGTATTTTTGCAGTTTGGCATTTGTGAATGTGCCCCTCCGCAGATTTTTAATGGGAACCTATCCTATATGTGATTCGCTGAAAAACTCAACCTTTTGGTGGTTTGTGCTCAGGCCAAATTCATGTCAACAAAGCTAAGGCCAAGAGACTATGTTGAAGTGAGGAAAAGAGCTTCATTTTTGTCAGCCCATAACTTACGCTAAAAGAAACAAAGGACTGACACACCCACACACACAAAATTGCTGGGTTGTTTTTGTAACCCATTCGCTGGGTTATGTTCACCGAAGGTTGCCTTAATTATTTTGACAGAGCGGACTGGGTTGAAGATTGGATCAGGGTGGGCTGGAGCGCAAAAGCTAGTTGCCATTTGCGTACTGAAGTTGAAGTTAAATTTCATGTGACAGTCTTACAGAACGTCGTTAGCGGCTGGATGGATCATTTGGTAACACTGCCGCCCTTTGACAAAAGGATTGAGGTTCAAATCTCGGGTAGAGCCAAAAGCCCATCGACGGAAAATTAGTAGGCCATCTGGTCTAAGAATTGTGCCAAACTTAACATGTGAGTGACTTGATGCGTATAAATAACCCAGCATTGGCTTGGTCTCTTTTGGACACAGCGCTGGGTTTGCTATTTCCCCCATTTTGGGTTACTTTTGAGCCAGTGTGCATCTTAGAGGCGACTAGAAACCTATTTGGGTGGGTGTCAAATACTGGCAGATTTCCGTGATTGGCGACAAGGCTCGGTCGCCACGCTCTTCAATATTCTGGGTCAAAACTAAGCGACTTTTGGTCAAAAATGGGACCAATCCACTATAGTGGCACCTCTACTTTCGAAATTAATTGGTTCTGGAAGAAATTTCTTAACTAGAAAATTTTGTAAGTAAAGACGTGTTTTCCATGTAAATGCCCTAATCCGTTCCAAGCCCCCCCAAAATTCAGACATAAATGTTTCCTAAAGCATTAAAAAACACATCAAAATATGTAACAAATGCATGTTACAATTAGATTATTGCACAATAAATGAGAATTGTGCATAATTTAAAAAACAAAAATAGGAATAAAAATGATGGTCATTTAACTTTTAACTGTGTCCTCATCGTTTTTTGCCCTCTTTGTCCTGAAAAGTGGTTTTGGCCTGTCGTCTTTTAACAATCCTTTGAAAAGAGGTCCCTCTTAGCCAATGGGATGCCAGGATGATGCTCGGGAGTAGCCAATGGCAGAGCAGCTATAAGTATGTTGCGTTCAGGAAACTCGGAGCTGTAAGTGGCAGCCCATACTGTATTTTTACCTTTTGTATCTTGAAATTTCTTTCATAACAAGAGGCAATACTTTCCCGTTGAGGCGTTTCATAACTTGAACATTTCGTATGAAGAGACGTTTGTAAGTAGAGGTACCACCGTACTTGGATCCAATAGACCCAACTTTATGGGTTGTTTAGTTAAAAAAAGAACCCAGAAAGTTGGGTCAAATGGTCCAAAGATGCAAGTTGGTGCAATTTTTGACCAAATCTGGGTTATTTTTGACCCAGGAGTTTTAAGGATGTATCTTCTGCAAAAAATGTGCTGAACACTTGGTGGTTGAAATTCAATCGATCCAACACGACTGAAGGCCCTGAGTAAATTATATTGACATCGCAACAAAAAGAGTCGGAAATCTGGTTGAAAACAATACATATCACAGAATTGAATTGAAGTTGAAAACCGTTGGTTAATGATTCTGACAGTGTTTCAGCCAGCGGAGAAGGCCTGGCTGTCCCTGACTGGCCACCACTTGTTCTTCAGAAGTTTAGGATGCGACAATCAATGAGTTTGTTAGCGGCGGTGTGTGGCATTGAAGGGGGCTGGCGGTATGTATGGTTGGTGAGGGGGGGGGGGGGTGTAAATGATTAGCGAGTTTAGCCAGCTGTGAAATTGAGTTTATGCTTTTCAAGACGGCAAATTCAATTGGATAATGGGAATGAAGTTGTAGAGAATAATTAATAGTAATTGACTTCTTTCCATCACTATGCAAATTAAACACTGATAACGCCGCGGGAGCTTTTTAAGTGAAGTTTTTACGTGGATTATGGCCGCTGTTCTCCGCCGATTGCTTTGTTGACGCATTCATCAGAGCAGGCGGGACGGCGGGATGGCGAGGTGGCGGGGTTACCGGCTCACACGGGATTAAAGCAATTGGCTTGTCACAAACCGTCAAGACGGACACTTTTTTTCCTTTCTTTTTTCTTTTAACTTCCCTGTGGTGCTCCTGCTGCAGAAAATACTTTGATTATACTGATGGAAAATGTATAGTGTCCATATTGATTTCTTTTAGTACATTTGAGGAAAATGACTGTAATGACTGTTGAGTGTGTTTATAATTCGGGCCGATAGTTCCAATTTTGATTAACTTAAAAGATGACCAAGTAAGTCAAGACCATCTTCCTGGGAGAAGAGAAAACAATGACCAATGATTACAATTGAGGGTTTCTTTGGTTTTCGTGCTCCTATTTAGGATTTAGGACTTCTACGAAGGTTTTAAGGACTTCCATTAAACATTGTTGGAGCTTCCATTAAGGGTTCGAGTCCTCCAGTAAGTGTTTGGGTGTTAACAGTATTGAAAATCTGTCGATGCCATATCCATGTCTAAGGGGTTCAGGACTTTCACAAAGGTTTTAGGTCTCTGACTGACCAGTTTCGTTACACCGAGGATTTAGAAATGACTTCAAAGTTAGTTCGCTCACCAAGAGACAAAGCTTGAATCTCCCACTGAGGGTTTAAGTTTCATCTGTGCTTTAGTACTTCGGCGTTGGTTTAAAGGACTTCTGGAGAGGATTTTAGGGGCTTCCTTTTCGAATTTCGCTCCCTTATGAAGTGTTTAGCAGAAAGCCTCAGAAAAAGAATGACATACATGACCGTTTAATGTCAATAAACATGATTCATTCATGTTTTTGCTAAATTTAAAAAAAAAAGTTTTCACAGCTAGCTTAGCCTTATCTTTGGACCACATCTTTGGACCTTTAATGATGTCAGAATACTCATGCTGAATTAAATTTATAATTAACAAAGAGATAATTAAATAACTCTGGTAAAAGCAGAATTTGCTTTAAATTAAATGAAATAAAATACACAATGGACTCAAAATAACATGATTTAAGTCCACACTGCACATTCGACCAAAAAGTGGGTCCAAAACAACTGTTGCAAGTCTAATCAGTTTTTCTTCAATTAAAAATGTTACCTATTGTATTATTTATGGGAAAATTATACATTAGTCCTTTATTGGTGTAGAAACCCCCCCCATTCAAGTCTAATTATTTCGAACATGTTCTTTTCTCACTTAAAATCAAAGTTCTCACAGGTAGCTTAGCGTTAGTTTTGGATTAATTACACACTGGGTCTTTAAATGGTTCCAAAATATGATTCTAAGTCAAATGAGTTATCATCATTTTTTTCACTTAAATTTAAACTCACTTATTCAATGTGACCCCCCCCCCCTTTGATATTTAAAATGTCGATCCATTTTCCATTTAAATCAAAGTTCTCACAGCTACACATTGCAGCAGACCACATTTTTGATTACAAGTCTAACCTGGTTTTCTTCTCCCAAAAGAACCTCAGCGGGACTCTGAAGCAAAATGTTGCAAAAAAAAAAAAAGATGATCACGTACGTGATCAAATCTGAGTTAATACGCGGGAGTTGCTCACCAGAGAGATGATTGACAGCAGCAGAGCCCAGCAGCACCATGTGGTCGACATGTTCGGACCACCGAGCGTCTTGCCTGGCTTCAACCCAGCCGTCGTCCTCTCTGATGTGGGGAAAGAAAGTGCCCCAAAAATCTCCTGCTGAACCAACTTGAAATAAAGTGCAGGGCCGGAGTGAAGGGGCAGGTTGGGGGGTTTGGCGTCCCGAGGTAGAATGATGATGATGAGGGTGTTCTCGGTAGGGCATAGAATAGATGTTGCGTTCAGAGGCGACGCTGCGCTATTTGTACTTGAGAGGGTCCGTGTGGAGGGGATGCTTTATACTCGCATGCAGGGATGCAGGATGGGGGTTGGGGGTGGGGGGGGCGGTGGGTATGATGTACTTCTGAGAACTTGAGATGTCGTCAGGCTGCCCCCCAGTGGTGCTCGACTGCACTGCAACTGACTTGGGGACAAAAAAAACAACAAAAAGACAAATACAAAGTGTTTAAACCCCCCCCAACATACAATAATAATTATATATTACCTATTTTTATAATATAATAAAAATAGAGTACAATGGGGAATTTAAAACTACAATAAACTAGACTATTGATTAAAATGTGAAACAATATAAATGATTGTTTCTAAAGTAATCAAAAATACATGTTAAATTATAAGGACTAATAAAAAGCAGACAGAAATTTAGTTTGCAGTGTAAATATTGATTAAAAAATAATATATTGATGCAAGCATTTATAAAAAAAAATTTCCCAAAATATAGAAAATACAAAATATATCAAGCGAAACACGAATAAAATTGACTCAATGGATTCAATTAAATGAATACAGAAATGAGTTGGGAATGTTAAAAATCAAAATATAATGAAAGTAAAAATTAAATCAATTGTCAAACTTGCATTGTACATTTTTGCATATTTTCATACACATAGTGTATGTATTTAGATTGACACTGTATGTTTAGTTTTCAATATACCGCATGCTATCTTATGAATAGTTTTTACATGTAAAATGGTTCACTGTCATGACCTTTTTTGTCCTTCTATGATGCTGCTCCTACAAGTCAATCAATAAAGTCTTCTGCTGTCTTCTATCTTATCAAATAAATAAAATAAAACGCATCATGAAAAACCCAAATGAACATATCACAACACCAACACAATCTTTGTTAAAAGTAATACTAAAGTTGTGTATGTAATAAAAGCAGTGACGGCATATACAGTATTCAATTTGTCATTCAGGTTGTGAGACAAAACCTTTTAGATAAACACACACACACACACACACACACACACACACACACACAAAAGAAGAGCAGTAAGAGCAAAGATAAAACAAAAGGTCAAAATCAATCTCGTAAATGGCAGCACGTCACACTCCAATGCGGCGCGATAGCATCACTGCTAAGGTAAAGGGAGGTCTCGGATGCATAAACCATCACGTTGCAACTCTATTAGCGTCACTGTAACGCAAGGGGACGCTTTGCCTTCTTTGAATAGCCGCAAAGAACAAATGAAAGGCAAACGGTCGATGTAGAGGCTGCATTAGCTTCGGCAACATTGCACAAAACACGTTTAAAAGTGTCACATGAACATTTTGTTACATTTGCATCTTGATCCCAAACTGGATTCCAATGATCATTTTTCCTCAAAACTCCACACAAAATACATCACCTGTAATGGCAAAACTGGGTTTTGAACACTTCTCCTAAAAATACAAACAGTAGTGCCGTGAGACATTAGTTGAATTTGTTCTAACAATCAATCAAATCATCTTTCCCCATTGAAATGAATGGAAATGTCATTCATCCGTTCCAGCCCCCTGCCTGTCATGTGTTATTTCATAAGGCAAATAGCACTCTTTGGACTTTTTTCAAACATACAGGGATCATCTAAATGAAATGGAATTGTATTTATACTTTGCAACATTTCTTGTTGCAATTCAGTAGATATGGTGCTGTTCCTTCTGGTGCAAGTGCCTTGGCCACCTTGGGCCAGAATAATCCAGATAGACGAATACAGTACTGTACATGGAGATGCTGTTCAGCTCGTCAGTAAGCGGCAGTAATATTAGTCGTTCATCACAGATGATAAAGAATATATGTTTGTGAGTATTGTTCCACTACCTGCCTCTGTTGCACCAACATTTGCGTTCAGATATCCGCTGTTTAATGGGTTATAACACTGCAAAACCAATGCCATTCGTTAGCCTGTCTGTTATTTTATGTAACTCCTTGAGAATTTTGGGGGGAAAGTTCCATTTTGGAACAAGGCAGTCCCACAACAAAACGTTGCAAAAAAATGAAGGGGTATTAAGCCTTTCCGGATGTTCTATATTACACTTGAGCATTATTATTATTAAAAATATATATATATATATATATATATATATATAATACCGAACAAAAGATACCAGGCATCACAGACAGCTAAGCATTAGAAAAATCACACACGGTATTCTTTGTAAAATGGATTCAATTTACTGGTATTTCTTCCACCTAGCATAAGAGACAAAAAGGACAAATATGTTTTGTCACCGTGTCCTTGTTTATTACCATATTTTCTTCCCGCACACACAAACAACCTGTACAAAATGGACGAGCGTTTTTTTTTCTTTTTTTTGGCGTCGTCTTTTTTTTTTTCCCCACCACAGAACTTGCATCAGGACAGCAAAAAATATTATACATCCACTTTTGCGATATTCAAACTAAACATTTTCTGTGTAGTACAAAATAAATTTACACATACCTTTTAACGTTCTTCATCTGCACGGAAAACCACTCAAAATTAAACATTTTATTTTTCATTTGTTAAAAATCAATCCACCAGCGTAAACAATGTCTGACATCTACCTTTTTAGTTATTTCCCATGTCATAAATAATAATAAAGCTTATATGAAAAACACATGATGTTCATCAGTGATCATTTTTGAAGTGACTGCATGTTAGTTGGACCCCGTCAAGAAGAAAACTTGCAAGTGGTCGTCAGTAAGGCAAATAAAAGAAAAGTTGGAAAGGAGCGAGGACTTATTGCATTTTCTGCCCAAAGGAGGCACCAATGAATACCTTTGGGGCGTTTTGGTGTTTTAATGCCGAGTCACCAAATGTTGTCATTGGGCTCCGTACAAGCAACGGCAAAAACAAAAACTTTTCATAATTTTGGATCCGCCATCTATCTTGGATGTCAGCTATAAATTTGGTAGGAATCAAACAAAGGTGCTGGAGGAGTTTGACTCTGAAGAACCGCTGGAAATGAACAATATGATCCAGAACCGGCCCGCTTCAAACTTCCTTTCGGACATTGGTTCTTGAGACTTTTTCATGCGTCTACTAATGGTAGAAATGCCTACTAAATTTCATGCAGTTATCTTTAATTGGATTTAGGGGCTTAATTTTGAACATGTTTTTAAGTAATCCTGAAAATGACCAAATTGGCCCTGAAATGTCTGTTTTAAACCAAAATGTCGAACATGTACATTTTCAGGCATGGCCTTTTGAGACGTTCAGTGGGTTTATGCAAGATAATCATGCCTACCAAATTTCACGTTGCTCAGTGAACCTAGCTTAGTGGGCTACATTTTCATAAGATTTTGAAGTAAACCTGAAAATAGGAAAACTGACCCTGAAATGGCGGCTTCAAATCAAAGTGGCACACTTCCTGTGTCTTTTTTTACATTGGTTCTTGATACTTTTTTGTGGGACGACTCATTTTTGACATGCCTACCTATTTTCATGTTTCCGCATGAAGTTGGACTGAATCTCGGAATGGAGGTACCATTCTATTGTGGATCTTGGTATTCGTTTTCCAGTTTTTATTTCAAGTTATCAAACTTCGCTCTCACGCTAAGCCCACATGCAAAGACAAAAATGTTACAAAATTTGCAGTTTAGCATCATCCTTCTGGTTAGTGTACGTGCTACAAATATGGTAGCAATTTGACACACTCGACTGAAAAGGAGGAGTTTGTAGTTACTGGGCCCCTGGAAATTGCCAAAATTCCCATAAAATGTCTGCTTCCAAACTTTGTGGCAGACAGACTTTCTGTGCATTTTTGGACAATGGTATTTTGAATTGGTTCATGATAGACTTGCTGATCAAATATTACGTTGCTAAGTAAGTCAGACCAGTTTCAGGGGCTTGATTTTTGAAGGTTTTCAAGTTTCCTTGAAAATAGCCATAATCACCCTCAAAATGGTGGCTTTTAATCAAAATGCCTGACGGAATATGGAGAAAGATGAGTGAGACCTTTGAAGCTTCATCTTGGCAGAAACAAATGTTACACCCGACGACTTCAACAAACCACAAAAGGTTTTTTTTTTACTGGTAAAAAAACCCCACAACTATACAGTTTTGATGATTATCTACAAAGGAGTATTAGGGCCACACTGAAAATAAAAAAATAATTCAAAAAAGTTGCATGTTTTCAAGAGAAAAGTTGCATTTTGGGCGGGGGGGGGGACAAAATTGAATATTGTGAGAGAAAAATAAATCATAAAGGCAAAGTGGAAGGCAAAGCTGAAGTGCTCACTAACAGAGACTTAGAACAGTATCTGAGATAAATATTTTTTTGTGTACAAGAAGTCTGTTTGACTTCAGCTCAAGAAAAATGGGAGCAAAAATAAGTCTTGCATTGATATTTTTGCTCAATGTGTATTCTTGAAAAAAAGGTATGATCTTTTGGAAATAAAAATTAACTTTCTAGAGAAATGTTTTTTTTTTTTAAATAAAATTGTTGCAGTCTTAACAGAATAATGTCAGAGTTATATAAGACCCCAAAAAAGGCAAAGTATGTAAAACAAAAATTGAATTTTTGCTTCAACAGAGAGAAAAGTACACACACACACACATATATATATATATATATATATATATATATATATATATATATATATATATGTTTGTGTGACAAAAATGTCAATCCATGATGAGAATAAACCTGTACTTTTTGAGGAAAAAAGTCATCTTAAACAACAATTTTTTCAAGTCTTTTCTTTTTTCCTTTTTAAAAGTAATTATTTAATGCAAATGTTTTTTTTTAAATATAAAGTCGCATTGATGGACATTTTTTTTTTTATTAAAATCAGACTTTGGAGAGGAGTTGCCAATTATACACACATACACATATACATCTATATATCTATAGATATAGATATATAGATATATATCTAGGTATGCAACTATTTCCCGCTAATGTGTGTCCCTAAGGCTCCTTTGCAAGTGAACCCTGCGTGTTTTGCCGCAATCTTCCCTCTTATATGGCATCATCGTTCATGTGCTGCACTAATATAGTGCACGTTAGCGCCTGAAACACGGCCAGGGTGGAGGGGAGCGAGAGACAGAGACAGAGAGGGGCGCAATGGCCGCTCCAATCCAACAACAACCACAAAAGCACAAGAGAGTGAGAGGTTGGCGTCCCCTTTTTGTCCAGAGGATTCAGCTAAGGAAGGGATTCTAAACCCCTTTATGGAGATTTTCCTCCCCTTCATCCCTCATCCCCATCTTTTTTTTTTTTTTTTTTTGGCAACAGAGGATGCAACATATCCTGTTAAAGCCTCCAGCGGCGGCTCAGCGGAAAGAAAGTGGGAGTGGGTGGGGGAGGAGAAGTCTTGGTTGGGTGGATGACAAAAAAAAAAGGCATTTGCCTCAACGCTTGCAGAGGTCATGAAGGTGAAAAAAAGTGCGATTGGGGAGAGCACTTTTTGAAACACAGACGTGCTCTAAGAGGATTTACTGTCTCGCCTTCATGCTGTATTGGGGGAAAAAAAAAAAAAGCATCCGGCGTGCAGCTGTGACTACATGTCTGTGTCGCCATCGTAGGCCAACGTCAGAGGTTTGAGGCGGTTGTTCTGCTGCTGCCTCGCTCGCTCCGGTCGCTTTGGCTTCTTGCTGCCGGTCACACACGCGGGAAAACACACATTATGGTTATTATTTGGGCGAAACGTCCAGGGACGCTGTCACATTACGCAGATGTAAGCACTGGACACAACATTAGGTACACCAGCACACTGATACAAGGTGCAACTGTGCTTTGAACTTTTGGACTTTCTCCGCTAAATCCACTGACAAAAGCAGACAAAAAAATGGTGACTTCAAACCCAAAATGGCCAATTTCTAATATTTGGGGAATTTTTGTAGATCAAAAATGTTTTTTTAATTTTATATAATTATATTATCTTTTCAATTCTGGCTTTTTCTATCTATTTTATAGTATATATATATATATATATATATATATATATATATATATATATATACGTTTTTAACATATATATATATATATATATATATATATATATATATATGAACTAAAACTAATTAAATATTTTCAAATGTTTTGAATTTTGTGTACGTTTTCATCTATTCCATTTTTTTCTTTTTCTTTTTTCTTTTCTTTCAGTACTGTTTGTAAAATATTTTGAATTAATGTGATTATTATGATAACTACTACTACTACTAATAATAATAATAAATCCACTCTATAGCCTTTCCAATATGTTCAGATTAAACAGATACTCTGGGAGTGAACGCATAAATATTCTAATTCTCCAGACATGCCAATCAAAAGTCAAAATCGTTTTTGGATCGCATCAATTAGATTGTACAGTACAGGTGTACATAATGAAGTGGACAATGAGTACCGCTTCTATTTCACTGAAGCCACAAATGTGACGATGCTCCCCCCTATTGGGAAATGGAATCAACACAAACGATGGAGAAGATGAGTGCAATGGCATGACTCGGCCTCACGAGGGCAGCAAGGCAACATCTATCTATTTATCTATCTAGCTATCGAACTAGCTAGCTAGCTATGAAAACTATGGTTTTGGCATTACTTAAAATCAGTGTTTAAAAAGTGAGTAAATCTCATTGTCTCACATCTGTGTTGCAAGGAGTCCAGCAACATGTTGCAGATGTTATTCCAGCCCAAAATTAGTGGGCAGTATATGGTCAAGATAACATTTAAGCATTTAAATTACTATACTAACATTGAGCTTAAGCAGTACCGTAGGCATGTTCAGACCATTTATGGGGGTGCTCAAGCATCCCAAAAGTTAATCCAAGCACCCTCAAAATTTGAGAACGTTTTAGAATTATTTTTTCTTTCTTCGAGTTGAGACAGGGACTAACATCCTCATATTTATTTGGTCGTATCTGTGACCATTAGTATGCGAGACTTTAAAAGGTGGGGCCTGGCCTGGTGAGTGACGTGGGTGTCAGGGAATGGCACTGGCTGGCTGGCAACAGTCTGCGTGTGGAGTGAGTTGTGGCAGCTCGTGGATGAGTGTGGTTTCTTTTCTTACCGATTGTTACAATCAAATTTTCCGAGTTATTCAATTCATTATTAAATATTTATGACCTATAAGGTCATAAATATTTTTCCTCACTTTTCCACACTGGTCTACAGGCGATTGGTCCTCACCTATTCCAGCGAGCTGCCTCGACTATCAGGCAGACCACTGAGGGGAGGGGCTGTCGGCACTTGAGCAAGGCATGCTGGGAGAAGAGACTTTCTTGGGCGGGGGAGGAGGAGGTGGATCTTTTCATTAGCTGCCGCTGCTCTGAGCCAGCTCTTGGCAGTCGGGACAGGTGTACACCATCCCATGGGCATTTTGTTGTCCCGTCCACACTGCCGCTCCGTTGGCGTGGCACTCCTGGGAGGCCAGAGAGCGATGCACCTTGGCGCAGTAACTGCTGTACCCGCCGTGAGAAGGGTGACGGGACAGGATAGGAGATGACCGTGGTGATGATGATGATGAAGATGATGAGGAGGAGGAGGTGGAAGAGGAGGGACAAGAGGAGAACTCACCAAGCCAGGTAGATCATAGACACGATGAAGATTAGCAGCACGAAGGCTCCCGCCGCCACGCCGTACACCCAAATCTTCATCTTACCATCTGTGAAGAAAGAGGAGGAGGAGGAGTGATTGGCTTGGCTCACACTTTTTACTTTTTTTATTCATAAAAAAATAAAAAAAAATAACAAATCAGGTTTTATTGTTATCTCCATATTATCCATCTTTCCATCCATCATTCTCTAATCCGCTTATCCTCACGAGGGTCACGGTTGCAATGGAGGCAATCCCAGCTGTCTTTGAGCAGTAGGCGGGGGACACCCGCAACCGGTTGCCAGCCAATCGCAGGGCACACACAGACAACCATCAAAATTACACTTAGGGGCAATTTAGAGTTAGCCTGCCATGCATGTTTTTGGGAATGTGGGAGGAAAAAAGGTCATTTTAATTTTTTTTACATTCATAATTTTTTTTTGTGCACTAGAGTTGTTTTTGTACGCTTTTTTAAAATAAAAAGATTTGAGAAATATACACTTTCCAAAAAGTCTCAAAACTTCATCTTAGTGAGCGTCTCTCTGATTAACTAACTTTGAACCAAGAACCACCCCTGCATACTATTGTGACTTAATTTAGTCCTGGGCGGCACCGTGGACGACTGGTTAGGACGTCCGCCTCACAGTGCAGAGGGGCAGTGTGACCGTGAATGGTTCTTCGTCTACGTGTGCCCTACGATATGGCTGGCACCCAGTTCAAGGTGTAACCTGCCTAATGCCCGAAGACAGCTGTGATAGGCTCCAGAACACGTGCGACCCTTGTGAGGAAAAGCGGATTCGAAAAAGTGGATAGTTTAGTTATCGTGCTAGTTGCACAACATGAATAAAGATGATTGTGACCTGGTCCGTAAGGTTGCAGGTACCAGGTGCGTCCTGATCGTCCTGGCTGTGTGGTGGCAGTCAGCGTGGGGTTGACGGCACGGCTGGTCTTGACGTCCCCCTTCTTGTCTCCCGCCGTAGGGATCTCCAGAATGGGGATGGGGGCGCACTGGTCCAGGAGCCCGCCGGACGACAGCACCTCCGTGTAGCCTTCTTCACACATGCAAACACCCGCCTGCTGGGGGCAGCACAGAACTGATGGATTTTGCTGCATTTTGTGTCTTGAATGTACACCAGACTTTCACTTCCTGCCTTGCACTCTTTACTTCAAGTTGACTGACCTCGCTGCAGTAAGACGTTGGGGGGACGCATGGTGGGTTGCATGCACTGTCGTCCATCACAGGGCTGGCGGGAAGGCAGCCCCCTAAGAGGGGGGGGGGCAAAAAACAACAAGATCCAAATGAAGAGCGATAACGGCATGACGGACATTTCTAGCAAATTTCATGTGGCTAATTCAAACTGGCTTTGACTTTATGGAGTTTTGAGTTTTTCTGTCAAATTTTGCTTCCATGCTTCGTCCACACACAATACCCCCCCACAACTCCAAATGTAAAAATCAAGTAGCTTAGTGATACCGATCTGTCTTAATACATTATGTGCAGTTCCAATTTGGTAGCAATGACACAAAAGGATCCGTGAAAATCCCCCCGTCTAAAACCCAAATCATGGCAGTACTTTGGGGCGTGGCTGAGTATTTTATTGTATTTATTTTTTTGTGGGTCTACTCATGATAGCTAGGCCTTGCAAATTTCATGTTATTCAATGAAAGTGGCTTTGGAGGCTGAATTTTCAAAACATTAAACTGGCTCTGGTATTGGGATTTTTATTTGATTCGAGTTTTTGTTGTGTTTTGGCTCGTCGACAATCTCTGCTGACAAATTTTGGCCACATGCAATGACAAAGGTAAAATGTTTTGCATACTAACGTGGTCCATCTGTCCAAAAAAATAAAATAAATCAAATTTGGTAGCAACCAGACAAAACCTGTACAAAAGTTTGTCCTCGAAATGGCTTCCCACTGTTGTGATGGATACGTCCTTCGTTCTAAAGTTGAAAAGTGCTGCCATAAAGCAAACCTCGTGTAATGTGGCTTTAAAAGTTGAGTTTCTTCATGCTTTGTGTTTCTTGGAGAGTGACTGTAATGTTCTTACCAGTGACGTTGAGTCCATCAGAGCGCTGACACCAGATGAACGGTCGCGAGGAGTTGAGCCGCAAGCTGCTCAGCCACTTGTACTCAAAGCATTCGCCTTCTAAAATGACAGACCAAAAAATATATATAATAAATAAAAGCAAATCATGATCAGAAAGCACTTGTGAAGTTGTGGACATGTCGTGGTCTAAATGTCAAAAGAGTGCAGCGGAGAGTTTTATTGTTCACCGAGAACCTCGTCTTAATGAGCGTCTATCAGTGGTGCTGAGAGATGATATCAGTAGCAGCCTCTCTGCAGACTCAGCCAGAGGAAATGAACAATTTAACCTTGGACAAAGAAGTGGCTATCTCGCCTCGCCATCCAGAGACTCTCGTTCATCTGCGGGAGCTCACGCCACTTCAGGCTCTCTCGACATCGCAAGCATCCTGGTGGAAATTGAGTCTGCCGGGCCTTGATAGCGAACCCGCAAATTTTTCGAAAATGGAGCCCCCGGCCGGTTTGACTTTGCATCGCAATGTGAAATTTCATAGGCATGTCCATCAAGATGAGACCCACCAAAAAGTCTCAAGAAGCCATGCCCGGATATGCACAGAAAGTGGTTCATTCGAGTTGGAGCCCTTTAAAGATTTTCATTCTGGGGGAAAGTGAGTCTGGTCGAGATAAATAGGGACACTGCCGTCCTTGGAACATTCAGCGCCCAAAGCCAGTTGAACTTGGTAACATGATATTTGGTCGGCATGTCTCTCTAGAATAGACCAACAAAAACTCTCAAGATGTCATGCCTGAAAAGAAGTTGCCCAGTTTGGTTTGGGTGCTTTAACCCTTTAATGCACCAATAATGAGAACCTGTAACCTGATAGGCTGTCCACTGTAGTAACCGCTGTCCCTGAAAGGGTTAAAGACATCCTGGTGGAAACCAAGGGTGGTAAGGGCAAGAAACCGAGAATGTGATTTTTGGAAAATTCTCCAAAGCCAGCTTTCCTTTGAAATCGATCAGCCGGTTTGACTTCACATATTTTATACCTGTGCAGGGTTGCGACTCCCAGGCCTGGTCAGGACACAGCTGCAGGTTCTCCGGCTCCTGGGCCAACACGGCTCGTGAGCGCACCCGAACCGAACCGAAATCCACGCCGGCTTCTTTGGCGCAGATTCTAACGCAGGAGCTCCAGTCGGACCATTCCATCAGGTAGCACTCACCTGACAGGACAAAAACACCCTGCTTGTCATTTGACTTGAAATGATTTGACTTCTTTGGACATGTGTTGTTCCACGTTGTGATCAATTGTTCATGTTGATCAATTGCTTCACTTTCCTACCTATCATCAGGTTTGACCTGACCAGATTTGAGATACTAAACAAACTGAAGACATCTCATTTTCTAAATACAGTGGAATATATATAGGTGTGTGTGGAAAAAATCACTTTACAGAATGATTAGTTTGATTTGGTGAGAGCACAAAACTCCAAACGAGAGTATGCAAATTACAACAGTTATCTTTTTTTAACTGTTGTTTTGGCATTTGATGTCCTGTGTATTGAGTTCACCCACCCCCCCAGTGCAAATATCAACGCCGCATGATTACGTGTCCTAACCGGGTGCTGTTTTTCTTCACACCCTTTTAACTGCTTGAAAGGTTAATGATGTGTTTCGGTTCTCGGAAGCTTCAAATTGCAGCTTGAAAAAAAGAAAAAAAAATGAAAGAAGGACCGGACGGAATCAATTAGCTCCAATCTTTGGCGGATAACTGACGATGACCGTTGCAATGTCTGCGCGGCTTCCTGCCACATCGCGACACTTCTATTCATTTCCTGTACCCTGCTGGCTGTGCTAACAGCCGGAGCCCATCAGAGGTGAGCTGCGTGGGAAACGGATGAATGAGGTGAGACGTGCTTGGAATCTTTGGGTTTTCATTTGAGCAGCAGGCGGAGGAGGAGGTAGAAAGGAACCTGGATGCTGCGCAGGTCGGATTTGACGAAAGCTGACAAGTGCAGCTCGTCAAATAGTGAACAGGGGACAAAGAAAGTAGAGCACGGGTCAAGAGTGCATGGACGCGTGTGTGTGTGTGTGTGTGTGTGTGTGTGTGTGAGTGTGTCAGAATTCCCATGCAACTGAACTTCCTCCCATCTGATGTGTCTGGGCAGCAGACACACTCTTCTCGCCTTCAAAATTTAAAGGAAACTATAAGGCTCCTGTAAACATGTTCCAGTTGGTCTTGAGCGCTGACTAGAATCTGAAGAAGAAAGCATCCCTAATTCTTTTGTAGTGGGGTTATTGTAATAGACAGCGATATTTAGATTGTGGTAGGTCTTTTTTTTTTTCCCTTATCTAGATGCTTCAGAAAGTCCAGATTGTGGCTTGAGTGCCGACTAAAACCGGGACAAGAGATTTTCATGTCTAAGATTCACCATAAAAGAGAGCAACTGTTCATTTGTTGACACCTTTTCACAAACCGAACACATTTTGGAGAAGTTACTGTAATTGGTCTACAACGCTGCTTGAGTGCCGACGAGAACTAGCACTAGGATGCTTCGCTGACTTGTTTAGCATAACGGTAAAAGGCATTTAAAAAAAATGTTGTTTAGTGGTACTTTTTTTCTGCAAAGATGCTCTAGCTTATAAAAAAATGCCGCTCAAGTGGCGACTAGAACTTAGAGACGAAGCTATCCTGTTTTAGTTTCTCTCTATAAGACAAACGTTTTGCTCATGGTACTTGCTTTAAGAGCATTTCTAATTTTGTCAGTGCAGTTTTTGCTCTTTTCTCTTTTCGATCTGTCTGTGCCCTCTTAAAATGAAACCGATCTGAATTATTCCGCCCCAGAATGATGAACTATCTGTGACGAGTTACATTAGACACTTTGGAAACAAAGTAGCAGCTTTGCGCTCGCTCTTTTTGGCAGAGCAAGCTAGCACTAATTTCCTTTAGGAGTGACAAAAAAACCCCCAGTTTTTCATACAGCGTAATCTTGATTCAAAGTGGGAGGTGTCTGTCAGTTAGAGCTTAAATCAAAGCACTTTTTTGTGTCCTAAGAATATCCAATACAGTCCAAGATCAATGTCCTGTAGTATTGCCATAAAATAAAAATGCTTTCTAAAATTCACTTCGAGAAAATCGAGAGAGGTTTCAAGTGGAATGAAATCCTCACCAGGGCAAGGAAGCATGCAGGCCTCTTTCAGTTGGATGCGCTTATCTCCATCGACGGATAACTCCAGACTCCCGCACAGCTCCTCGTCCACTTGGCCGCCACTGTCCTGCTCGCCACCACTGCCATCCGACACGAAGCAGGTGAGGTTCCGATAGCGCGTACCGTGACCGCACACCACACTCTGAAAGACCACCGAGACCAGTGGCTGATTCAGCGGGCAGCATGTTTACGGTCAATTTCCTAATTTTCTGTGAGACAGTTTCACTGGACAACATGAAATTTGATGGGCAGGTCTATAATGAGCATACCCCATCGCTCCCCCACTGTCCCCCTTCAAAAAAAATAAAATAAAAATCAAGAAGGCTTGCCTGAAAACACAGAGGTAGTCAACCATTTTGATTTGAAGATACCACTTTAGCATCATTTTGACCCTTTTCACAAAGCCAGACCCCAAAGACACTTTCAATGAAATTTGGGAACACCCATAAAATAGTTTCAAGATGCCACGGCTGAACAAAGGACAATTTGGCCATTTCTTTGAAAGGCAAACTTGTAACAAATTTTCAAAAAAGAAAATTGTAAATTCATAAATGTCCATTGGCAAGAATGATCGCTCTCATCATTGGAGCACGGCGGCTAAGCTTGATGATCCAGTTTGACTTTACGCAATATTCCATACTAGTCATGGGCTGTTAATTTCTCCCCTTGGTGTGTGGTTTAGGGAAAGGTTTGATAATTGATATGCCATAAAATTAATTTAGATGAACAACTCAAATGGGTCATTGAGCCCACATTCCTCTCTGCTCATCACTTTTGCTTTAGGACACCAATGTATTGATTTACAGCTAGTCATCAAGGCTTTTTTTTTTGGTGGTTTTTTTGGTATGACTGGATAATCCACACATCATTCACATTTTCAATTTTCAATTGGCAACCAAAAAACAAAAAAGTTACTCATTATTTTGTTAAATAAAACTTGACCGAGTTTGTACTATGTCAATTTTGTGGCTGAAATCAGAAATGCAAAATTGAAAAAAAAAGGCCACTACATTTAACTTATCTCAAGGTCCCTATGTACTTTGCCGCGTTCACGTGGCTCTGAAGGTTGGTAACTAGCAGCATAAGCTACACTCGCTTGTTTGTCGCCATGAACCGTGATCATCATCAATCAAATGATCTGTCAGTTATATTTATAGCAATGGCAAACATGGGAGTCACATAAACAGCACCAATTAAATCTGGAGAACCTTCAAGAAAACAGTTTTGCGAGATAACTCGGTTATTAATCATTTATATTAATGACGTATATTTGGGTCAGTGTGGCCCACTGACCAAACTGTCAACAAACACAGCAAGGATGGAAGGAAATTACATGCGGGAGAGGGTTGTAGAGTTTTACTTGGAAACTGACCCAAAATATGAAGACATCAAATGGGTACTTGCGATTGAGACACCGTTAGCTACAGAGTCCCCAAACGGGATGTGGAAAAACGAAAACTACTTTGAACAATAGAGTTTGTGAAACATTTACGGGGCTGTTTGGGGACATTTTCGAGTCAAGCCCAAATTTTGTGTGCGTGTGTGTGTGTGTGTGTGTGTGTGTGTGTGTGTGTGTGTGTGTGTGTCATAAAAACAAAAACTAAAATAAGGAGTCACAATTGCAAATTGAGAATGGAATTGAGCAAAAGATACTTTTGGTTGAATGGAGCACATCCATCCACGGCTTGTACAAACCTCCACACGGCACTCTGACCAGGCGCTGTACTGCCATCGGTAGCACGGCCGCACCGGACACGGCTTCCACTGCACCATGGGCGACGAACACGGACGACCGTCGCCCTGCGAGGCCTGCACGACGGACCTCTGACGCCACATCTTGCCTGGGGACCACACCGAAGGAAATGACATCATCAGTTGGTCACATTAATAAATCCGTGTCTACTGCTTAGGTGTCATTTGTCTTTACAGGAACGGAAAATAACCTCTCTCTAAAAAAAAAAACTAAAACTAAAAAAAGTGTGTCCTTTTGTCACTGTGAGCGTGTTGTATAATTTTAGCGAGCTCCTGCCATCTGTTGTTTTTTTTTTTCTTATTTCACTTCATCAATCAGCAAACTTTTTCTGAACGAGCGAATGCAGAGCATTGATCACATGAGAGGAGAGCACAAGTCTAAAAATAGACATTGTTGTGGAAGAGTGCACGTCATCAAAGGGAGCCCGTTTCCATTTTACGTGCACGCACCTTGACAATCCGCGGAACCTTTCATCCCACATACACGCGCACGTATATAAAGAGACACGCACTCAGATGCACTCTCGCACGCATTTGATTGGTCAATTGATCTTTTATTCTTTCGGTTCTCCCTCATGTTGCTTTTTTCCATGGCCGTTGGTCTGACTGTCTAACTTTTTGTAAACAAAGCTCTTCAAATATCAATCGTTTATTTTGGTAGGTTTATGCTTCATGTTTCTTTTCCCCATTACTGTGATTGCGCAACGTTTGTTCTAAACAAAGGCAATGAGTTGAATCGTGTTATTTTGAGAGGTTTCGACTTTCGCTTTCTTTTACCCACTGCCATCAACATGATTGGCCAATTTTTTTCAATTTCTTGATTTTTTTCAAAATTTTTATATTTCCTATTAATATATACATGCTTAATTGTGTACCTGTTAATGTTTTGCATACAAATAGTGCAACATTTGAGTAATTTTAGTGCATCAAAGTGTCACACATCACTTACCTTCTAAACCGCAGGTCTGCGAGCACTCGGACCAAGTCGACCACTCGGACAGCTGGCAGTTGACTGGACACTCCACCACACAGGAGATGTTCATTTGCCACTTCTTTTCCAGGTCCAGCTGTACACCCACACATACATGCATGCACACACACCACACATCAACAATAATAGCATAGCGCACTAACAGCATAATGCGGTAGCTAGTAGCAGAGTTGGGCAGTTCGTCTCTGGGATGGAACGGTCCATTCGACACCCATTTTTGGGATGGCGGATAGAGGACGAGAAGTTTTGTTTTTTTGCCTTATTATGCTGCGTTATTATGCTGCGTTACTATGCTGCGTAATTACGCTACGTCACTGCACGATGTAATTAGGCTAGGTAATGGTACAGTACGATGAAACTTTACGAGGTTGCGCCTCAATGTTGTCAATATACGAGTCATATATATATATATATATATATATATATATATATATATATATATATATATATATATATATATATATATACATGCACACACACACACAAATAAAAAATTATGCTAAGCTGTGATGCTACATCATTACACTACATCGTTATGCTATGCTGTTACGCTACGTCGTTACGCTACATCGTTACGCTACGTCGTTACGCTACGTCGTTACGCTACGTCGTTACGCTACGTCGTTACGCTATGTCGTTACGCTACGTCATTACGCTACGTCGTTATGCTACGTCATTATGCTATTTCGTTACGCTACGTCGTTACGCTACGAAATTATGTTACAATGTTATGCTGTGATGTTATGCCATTAAGGCATGACAATGTTCCACTAAGAAGTCTTGCTACATTGTTATGCTATAATGCCACTGGATCGTGGCACTCCAACTCCCACAAGCTTTTGCAGCCGTCTTAATGATGTGCAGAAACCGAACATCATGAGCTTTGTGAATGAACCAAACATCACCGCAGGCTACAATTAAAGCAACCAGAGACTCGCTGTAAATGAATACAATTCCCCGACCTGCAGCGACAACATCAGCACAGACGGGAATACTGCACAATTGTTCACACCGTCATTAAGTACAATGCAGAGAGGGTCAAAGGCAACTCACCTCCTCACAGAATTTTATGTCCACCGATTTGCCGTCACTCCGAACGCAGTCCAGCATGCGCGTCTTGATTCCCTGCCCGCACACACCGTTTGGACTCAGTTGACACGTGCTCCAATCTGAACACAATGAGAATACAAAACATAAAATACCCATTTTAAATAGATGCCAGACACAGACACAACGGCAACAGAACCGCTTAGGTCCTTTGCATAGCCATCTGTTGCTCGGTAGATTTCATGTCTCATCATTTCATTAAATAAAGTAAATAAAGGCTCAATTCCAATTCTTCCCCTTATCAGGTAGCGCTTTGCCTTTGTCTTTGTTGTTCCTCTGCCCTTGGCCTAAGTTCAGACCACCAAGATGAAAAGTTCCAGAAAATGCGCCTTAGAATAGGGACGCCACTCGATCACATTGCATCGTCACCCTTCGCCGCGTGCTGGGTGTGTAGTAGTCAGACCGCCAATCGTTTAAAATTACAAGAGGCGAGGCTGTCCTGTGTCAAATTAATGTTATTATTCATTGCTTTTTGATTTAAATTTGTCTGGCAGTTTACAAGAAAATGGGTTCCAAAGTTGGTTGGTATTTTTAAAAATTGCTTATGATAAATGTTTCCTACCACACGGTAAGGTGTACGGTGAAACAAAATAACATGGAGCTCTGTGGTTCAGCTTCTGCATAATTGTTTTCTTCCAGAAACAAAACAACGTAGCTGCTTTTAAATGCTTCTCATGCACGCCACTTTGCGTGCATGCGAAGAAAAAAACAAAACAGGATGGCCAACATCAACTCCGAGCTGACAAAAACAACCCTGTCTGTTTTTAGCTTCAGTCAGTCCATTTATGAACAGCACAACTCAACAACATAAGCAGTATGTGTGTTTGTGTGTGTGTGTGTTCCTTGTGCACTACTCTGGGGACCGAAAGGGATAAGAACACGAGATGAGAAGGTGAAGCTTGGATGCTTTCCACCGTGGCTTTGATTCAATGATGCGTTTGGCTGGAAGGAACCATATTCTGTGAAAAGTGGGGTGTGTGTGTGTGTGTGTGTGTGTGTGTGTGTGTGTGTGTGTGTGTGTGTGTGTGTGTGTGTTTCAGAATCCCCATGCAACTGAACTTCTGAGTGTGTGTGTCTGTATCAGCTGAGTGAGAACATGTCCACTAAGGAAACATGATTCTGAATGCTACATAATTGGCAATTAAACTGTTTTTGCAAAGCCACATGGCCCAGAACATAGACTGGCCAAACAGAACGTGGCACAGAACATGGGTTGTAAACTAAAAATCAGAACTGACCTGTAGTATGAACACAGCCTTACTTTCTTGTATATTGTTATCTGCTTTTGAACCAAAATGCAAGAACCCCCCAGCCCCACCCCAAAAAAACATCCAACCCAGACCATCTCAGGATCTGGATAAAGTGATGTGGCCTTACGCAAAATGAAACCCTTAGTAATCACCAGGCATATGTTTGTTTGTAAATAAATGCTATGCTGTTGTCAGCTCATCTTGCTAATGCTATGCTACTCAGAATGAGTAGCATAGCATTAGCATTTGTGAGTAGCATAGCATTAGCAACATGAGCTGACAACATTATCCACTTAGTAACTAAGGCGACAGGGCTTACCTGTGATGTTGTAGAAGTAGTTGAAGCAGTTGAGGTTGAGGCTGCAGGGTTCTTCTTCGATGGTGTCAGGACAAAGTCTTCCCGCGCTGGGCGAGCGTAACGTGTACGCGGTACGAATGCGACCGTTGCTTCTGGTGCATGGCTGAAACCAGGCAAAAAAAAAAAAAAGTGGGTATTCAACTTCTTTAACATGATTTTGGTTCGATTCTTCCACAATTCTTGCACCAACACAGAAACATGCAAAAGTCGGCAGAGCTATTTTTCCACATGCTGACCTCACTTAGCTAGCTTTTGACGTTTTGCGCTTTTGACATCGAGCCACCTGTCAACACGCACCTACACAGAGGTCTTTGTTCCTTCGCTTGAAGAGACACGGAAGCTGTCGTGCGCATCTTTTTTTAAATTTAAAAGCGACAGACATTTTGATGGCTCTTCTCAACTGTTGCATCACGTCCCATTCTCCCTCCAAAATCCCACTCCACGAGCGTGACTGACTGACTAAACAACCAAGCAATTGAGTCACCACCTGACCACCTACCTAACCAGTTGAGCAACTAACTTAGTCGCGGATCAACTAACAAATTAACAATAAATAATAAGATAAGATTGAGATTCTTCAGACTTTGTTCTTGGGTTAACCCACCGTCACAATCTGGCTCACATCCTCGCCGTCTCAGTTCAGCTTTCTGGGAATGTTTCTTCATCAAAATATGAAAAGTCAACATTTCTTTTTTTTCTTTTTTGCTCTTGATTCAAGAGCCCCGCGGTCCAATTAGGCACCGTGAATTGGGGAAGTGCGCTAACGGCTTGGAGCGTTGCCGCCTCCTGGGAAATGTTCTCATATCCAACGCAGGCGCTTACGGAACGACGACTGGAATAGATTAGAGCCAAAATGGTGGCAAACTTTCAAGGGTGACGATGGAATCTGAGTGCAGGATTCATATTGATCCAGAGTATTACAGCACAAGCTTGGGGAAGGAAGCCGAAGTTTTCCCCATTTGTGGAATGTTCCCCTCGGCGTTTTTTGTAGGCTGTGCAAAAACGCATTTAATGGCTCAAATATCAATCCAACCCACAGCAAGCCTTATTCTCTAAACCACTAAACATTGACTTTTTGTCCTCATAAAACGGATTGGCTGGTTTGTTAGTGAATTACTTGCTTCAGTGGTAGTAAGTTTGGTGGCCAATTGGTGTGTCGGTTGGTGGTCTGTAAGTCAGCCAATTAGTCAGTTCAGTGGTCACTTTGATTGGTTGTCAATAATTTCATCAGACAGTAAGTTGCTTATCGGGTGGCTGGTTAGTTAGTGGGTTAGTAAGTTAGTTGATTATTTCATTGGTTGGCTAGGAGGTTGGTCAGTAAGCAAATGAGTTGGTCAGTAGGCTAGTTAGTTGGTTTGTATGTGTCAGTTGGTTGATGAGTTAGTAAACTAGTTGGCCACTTGGTTGGCTAGTTGATGGGTTTGTTTGTTAGATGATCAGTTTGTTCTGTTAAATGGTTGGTTGTTTGGTTCGTCATTCATTTAGTTAGGCATTGGGTAATTTTCTTGGGGTTATTCAATTAGTGAGTGACTCTGCACTTAATTTGTACTGTAAACTACTGCCCCCTACAGGGCATTATCATATGATTTTTTTCTTTTTCCTCCAAAGGAGTTGTTGACTTTGGTGGAGGCCTGTGCTTGACTGTAGCCACATTTAAGTCTTTCTAAGACCATTTTTGAGGCCACTTTGATAACCCTGTCGTTTCGGATTTAAGGATTAAGAGTTAAGACTTTTTGAGGCCCGGCAGACACCTTGTACTCAGGGACGCTGTAGTTATTAATGCGGTTACATTAACACAGTCACATGGATTTTTGTGTAGTGTGTGTGCGCGTGTGTGTGTGTGTGTTTGCGCGCGTGTGTGTGTGTGTGTAGTGTCGAGCATGATGTGTCATCAATCATTTTGCCTCCCAGATGAATACGCTGTCAAGCGTTTGTATGTCTGATGTATCAAGCACTTTTCCTGTAACATCTCAGTGCACACGTCTCTTGACAAACACAATATAGACTCCCAGTAAATATTTGTGACATTACGAGAGCTGGTCTGCGTTCTCACCAGGGTGCAGCGGGTCCAAGGACCCCAGTCATTGAGGACGCAATCTTCAGGGCAGGGCAGCCGGCTCTCTCGGGCCCCCAAGGGCATCTCCTCTGGGTCGCACAGGTAGTCCTCCACCGCCTCTGAGGGCCCGTCGATGGTGTTGAGCATGCACCTGTCCGCAGCGAGAACACAATTAGGAGGCCCGGTGGAGCGACAGAGATAGTTAGGTAGAGCAATAGAAGGTTCGTGGGTTATTTGGTTATTGAGCAAATTGCTTGGACAGACCTTTTGTGTTTAAGGGCTGTATTGACCTGACTTGTCAAATGGTCTGTTAGTTGTTCTGTTAGCTGGTCAATTACTTTGTTATTGAATTAGTTGTTTGTGAGTTTGTTAGGTGATAATTCAAAGTAATCAATTATTTAGTTGGTTTGGTAAGTAGGCAAGTAGGTGTTTAGTTAGTCGGCAAATGAGTTGTTTAGTTAGTCAGATGGTTTGTCAGATGGTTTGTCAGATGGTTTGTGTGTTGTTCGTTGGTCAGTCAGCATAGTCATTTTGTATTTATTTGTATTTGATTGCCATTGTTTAGTTAGTTAGTTACTTAGTTAGTTAGTCAAATAGCTCAGGAATTGTTGAGTTGTTATTTTGTTGTGTCCAGTTGGTTGTTCAGTCAGTTAGTTAGTTAGCTCAGTAATTGTTGAGTTATTATTTTGTTGTGTCCAGTTGATTGTTCACTTAGTTAGTTAGCTAGCTAGCTAGCTCAGGAATTGTTGAGTTGTGATTTTGTTGTGTCCAGTTGATTGTTCAGTTAGTCAGTTATTTAGCTAGTTGCTTGTTTGGCTGGTTAATTAGTTGATCTTTTCTATGGTTGGTTAATCACCAATCATCAAGTAACCAGGTGATTCAATTGTTTTGGTAGTCGGTTGGTGAGGTGGTTGGTTTTTTTTGTTTTGTTTGTTTGATGATTGGTTAGTTTGTCAGTTGGGATGCTCAATTAATTACAGTCAAATATATATATATATATATATATATATAACAAAAATAATTCAAAAAAGAAAAACAATCTTTACAACAGGCACTTTGACAGCAAGGTTGAACTGAGAAATTATTTCCAAGGGTGTCTAGTAAACAAAGAACATTACGCATACAGACATGAATTCTTTTTTTTTTACAACTTAAGATAAAAATAATACAGTGTAATTTAGCACGTGATGCCTACCGGACTTTTCTGGTCTGCACACCTTCTCCACAGTTCTCCTTCAGGTCCACGTTGCTGACCTTCCACATACTCCAGGGCTCGGCCACCCACACGTACTGATTACAGTCACTCTGGCACGGCACAACCTCGTACACCTGAGGACCCAACGCATACCTTAATCAATGCCTTTTATGATTGACAGCTGTCATGGAGTTATTCATAAACATACCGTTGTAGAAGCAGAACAAGAAGAGGTGAGGAAAATATTGTGGGAGTTACCTGAGCCTGCAGCAGTCGGCATCATCCAGAAGTCCAGTGGAGCAGGATTAAAAGGAGACAGAAGGATTAATGAGCAAAATGTTTGGACGGGGAACACAGCTTCATTAATTTAACAAAGCACGGGATGTCATGAGAACACACGCACATATCCAATGCGGTACATTCACACAAATCTGTAACTCATACAGTAATACACCCCCCGCCCCACACACATTCATGTATACACATTTATACAGTAGTCGCACACATTCACAGATAAACATACATAAAGACATGTCATACTGTAAGTCATTATGTCTTCCTATCTGTACTCTGTTCGCACAGAGGATATGTCAAGATTCTGTTCTTGTGTGTTTCCAGCAGGTGGCAAAGGAGGGCCTGCCCTACTGTGTGCACACCTGCTGCCAGTGTTTATCAGCTATCCATGTATTTTAAGGACTGCCTCAGTGCCAATTCTCTGTCGGATTATCAAACTTGTATGCTGCTTATACTCAAGTGTTTTTTTTAATTTAGATCTTTCGATGTTGTCATTATTGTTTTTGCTCTTAGCCCTTTGTAAGTCCCGATATTATTTTGTCTTTGAACCCGCTCTTGTTTTGTTTTCCTGTAATGGGTCTCTTGTCATTTCATTTCTATTCTTACCTTTGCTTTTACCGTTTTTTTTTGTTATGGATTTTGTTTGCGTCTACGTTTGTAGGATCCACTCACCATTCAGTTCATCTGTGTGTCAGCATACAGAGTACAGATAGGAAAGTGTGGCGTAAAGCTGAGTGAGAGCACAAGGGCGACACTTTGGGCCTTTACCGTTCACATTAGCACTGACACTAAGAGTGCGAAAGGTGGACACTTTCAGCACAGTCGCTGCTCAGCAAAAAAATGTGCAAGAGCTGCAATAACCAGAGCAAGCTTCAGCTGGTAACTCATTAATAATCAACTGCTCTCTGCACCATTCGCATCGTCACACTGTCATAAAAAAGCACTGCACTGCGCACTGGGGGCGAGGCCATTATTTTTGGAATAACAATGTTAGCTCAAATGAGGTTTATACAGGCAAGTTGGAATTTTTAATTTGCGTGCCCTTCATTGTCAGACCACACTAAGTCACAACATGACAAACTGGAAGAGATGCCGCGTAATCACAGCAAAATGAGGCAGAGAAGGTCCCAAACTAAACGTCAATCATAGCTGTCCTTTCTAAAGTGTAGAGACAACATTGGGAGTAGTGGTGCATGTACTTTTTGTTTTGCTGCTTCGTGTTTGTTAAAGTAGCAGTTGTTTGAAGATTAAACCGTGTATGGCGTTCGGTATTATTATGCAACATGGAGTCAGCTGTCTTTTATTACTGGTCCATGTTTAATTTTGTTCTTTTATATTATTTTGACAGGACATTGATGACTTGAGGAATGAGTGCCTTCATGTATGAGCTATTTACGATATGAACCGAATCTTGGGTAATTTTTTTCAGTCTTCGGATACAAATAAAATCATAAAAATAGAAATACAAATGTGCTTCAGACCAGGAGGGAAGGGGGAGCAAACTTCACTTCATCTGGCCACCATCAATTTACATTTGTTTCCTTGCAGGTGAAGGACAAAATCAGTTGTTGGCACGAACGCACCATTAACCTGGTTTGCCGACCGCCAATTGTGTCCACAGAAGAAAAACGAGGCAGGACAAAACATTAGGTACAGTCATGTTTCATACTCTCTTGTTCCGTGTTTGCAGTTTTATTTCAATTGTGAGAATGACTTAAGATGCAAGTGTTTTGTGAAACCACCATCGAAACTTGTACCTTTAGTAACCACTGCATCAGGCAGAAATCCCTGCTGCAATAATACAAATATAATACAAATTGACATACCTTGAGAATACAAATTGGCATACAATGAAAAATAATTCAACCACGGTCCATAGAAGCTCCTCAACTCACTTCAACATAAGTTCGTGGCACCAAATTAGCATAAAATGGTCTCAAAGAAATATTTTTACAGCAAATTGGGTGAATTCCCAAATTAGAAAAATGGCAAATATTCATATGCAGGTTCCGCACCTGATTGACGTGGTCCAGCTTGGGACAGGGTCTTCCCCCGTTGTAGGGTTTTTCCCGAAGCCACTTGGAGCGCACTTTGACACCGCTGCCGCACGATTTACTGCAGCGAGACCAGTTGGACCACTCGCTCAGCTTGCAGTCGGATGGACAGGGAATGATGCATGCCTCCTCGATGTAACCTGCCAGGTCAAAGTCAAAAACATTACTCTTGATGGGGTTTTTTTTTTAATGTTTGTTCGGTTTTTTTTGTTCTTGTTTTTTTTGGTCAAACGTGTCTGACATGTTTAGCATCCTCCCACATCGCCACAGAAAGCAAAGAAACAAACAAACAAAAAAAACCCTCTAGACATGCCTTAGTAGAAATCACAATGAAAAAGATTCACCGCAGATGTGTCTTTGACATGTTTAAGATCCTCCCACATAACCACAAACAGCAAAAAAGAAAAAACGATTCACCCCATACACGTCTTTTGTTGTTTTGATGTTCTCACGTCAATGCAGAAATAGCTATGAAATAGATTCACCTTCAGCATGGACACAGATCAATGTGGATACCAGGGATGGGCAAGTATTGATGCAACGTATCGGGCCAATAGCAGCCTTATTTCAACATATCGGATAATTATGAAGGATGCCGATACCAGACGCCGATATTTAAGGCAATAAAATCTGGCATTTCATGAGTCTTTCTTGCCAGTAGTTGATGCTGCACTGCAGATGTTTGACATTATGCCATGCAAACTTTCCACAGGAAGGCCGGAGCCGAACCCTTTCTTTCCCAATCAGTGTGGAAAATGCATTTTGAGATATATTAAGTCATATCTGATTCAAATTTGCTGTTGATCAGCCTATGGTGCCTCGGTCTTCTTTTTATGCACAGTACACTGACCCCTGCAGAGAGCGCATTGCCCAGTAAGGCGTGCACCCTCGTAAATCAGGTGTCTCATCTGCATACCTGTTGGGCGCACTAAATCTCTTGCGTGACGGTGACTCATTTCCACTTAAGGAGTGCGCAAGAAGACACCTGGCAGAGCCCGACAAGTGAATGAGTCACATTTTATTGCTTGGCTCTGCGATGAAAATGTGAATTTGGTTTTAGAATTCCGCGTCTGACTCAAATGAGTCCAGATTTCGGGCACTTTGGTCGCTGAGACAATAAGATAAATTGGTGGCAGCGATGGGCTACTAAATGAGTTCAGCATTTTTTCTTGAATGGCGAAATGCTAAACATCGGAACTCCTTGACTGCCAGCTAGTTTGAAAGCAAAATTCCAATTTAAAAACTGAGCTGAACTGAAAAGAGGAGACAGTCTTCTGTCGCCAGACAGTAATTACCAATTACCAAAAAGCGGACACAAGAAGCTTTTTGTGAATAGAAACAAGTCAAGCAGAAGAGTCACTTTGGCACCACTACTGTGTGCTTTTCATGACACAAACAGCAAAAATAAGACTAAGAAAGGGCTTTTCAGGGCAAAATAATAGGTTACAGTACTGTATTTATCTAAGATAAATTGACAGAAAAACTTGAAATGTTCTGTCACTCTGTATCATTTGCACATTTCGATTCCATTGGCTCAGTCATTGCACATTGCTTGATGACTCTCTGTGCACATTTGGTCTTTCCCCCCCCAAATCCATGCTATTGGTCAGGCTGTAAGGAAGCAGTCAGCTACGAAGGTACAGTCAGTTGCTGACAGATTTATTTCCTCATATTAGCCAGCCGAGTCAGCTCATCGTTTTTTTGGGGTCCTCTCTTTTTCCCCTTTTTAAATTGCATCACGTATGGCTCGAGACATTTGAAATAGAGGATGGAAAGATGATGTAACCGCAGTCATTAACTTTGGTTAAATATCAAAGGCCTTTTCTCCTGTCAGGGGCTCGGCACGACCCCAGATTTTTAATTGGCACTGCCCGCGGCGGCGGCATTGTGTCCGTAACATTCTAATCCATGACAGTGAAAAATTTTTTTAATCTGCAAATTAAATTAGTGAATGAACGTGGAGGTGTTCTAATGATGTTCGTGTGCAACGAAAATTGACAGCAATATGAGGTGTAATAGCAAATTTAATGGTCTAGTGTTCAGCAGTACAGTCCACTGTTTGGTTTTATTCCATGAAAAGTAGGGGCTTTGGAGAACCCCAGGAGTCTGTCTCAAGGCAACGTCATTTTGTTGTTGTGTCTTTTTGGAAAGTCTGACTAGCAAAGGAAAATTGTAGAATTGTAATTGCCATGTTTTGAAAGTGAAATCATGAGAAGAACAGTGCTTGTTTTCATGCGATGGGGATGAAGTGACACTTGTATGTCTGTGAGTGAGACACTCCAGATTGCTGCCTCATCACGCTCATTGATTTTGCTAATCGAAGGCGAAACAACAATAAACTGCACTCCCCTGGGTCTGCTGAAAAACAACAGAGCATTGAAAACCCATGCGTGTGCTGTCTAAAACCGAAGACAAATTACAGCACGGAAGCTTTTGCAGCCACTGTGCATTCCTCTTTGCTACAAGAACAACAAAGTCATCTCAAAGTGCTTCTGTGTGAATATATCAAAGACACCTTTGTCGTCACTGAACCGAATGTGAATTGAAAGAATTGCTCAAAATGTTGTTGTTTTTGTCAACATCGAAAACACCACAGTCTCTACTTACTTGTTCTAGTTAGGAAATTTCTTCTAGAACCTATTATTTCGTAAGACAATTTAGAGTCACCAGTAACTACTTTTTTTCTTAATTTTTGATTGAAGTCAAACATGTTTTTTTTGGAGACATCAAAGACAAATTGTTTTTTTTTGTTCACATACACTTCAATTAAGCTAACGACACTTTTGTTTTTAATTAACACTGATGCCAATTTAATTTGGAGTTAAAAAAAAACCCTGACATTTGCCAGGAACGCAGGAAGCACTTTAGTTTGACGTTTAGTTTTTGTCGACATGAAGGACAAATCTGAGTGCTCCATGAACTTCACGAAATGTTTTCGAAAACATCTCTGTTGACTCTTCTGATTGCATTGTAAAAATGATTACTTCAATGGTTACCTTCGGGTGATGCATTTGAAAAAAAAATGTTTTTAATCGGGACCTAATCGATAGAAACGAAGATAACAGCAACACTGAAGATGATTGGCATCACAGCTGCAGGCATTGGGTCACCAAAGATGCAAGGTCACGTTCAACACAAGCAATGTTGACGACAAAAGGAGAACGCAACACAATACAATGAGTGACAAACGACCCTTCAGAAAACTCGAATGTTTTGTGAACAGCAAAGAAACTGCAACTAATGTTTTCGTAAACAACAGAGACAACCGAGTCCTCAAAACTGTATGCAATCATGTTTTCAGAGCCTTCAAAAGAAACTGATCATACTTTTTTTTCCCCTGGGAAAATGAATGAAGTTAATGTGAGCATTTCCTCAATAAATGTAATTCAAAAACAATATCACGAAAAATAAGTTGGACTTCAAGCAACCTGATGGAGGTGATGATGTTTCCGTAAACATAAAAGGCACACCTGAGTGTTCCAACGAACCCAGTGTGGTGTTTTTCGAAACATCCCTGACAGTTTTGACTCCTCAATGGCACCTTTTCACAATACTTTTTCTCTTTTTTTTTCCCAATTGAGGGCAGGAAGGAAAAAAAAAGAAGATAACAGCAATACTGAAGATGATTGGCATCTTGGCTGCAGGCATCACGTCAAAGAAAAAAAAGGGCACGTCTGACAGAAACAATGTCGGTGAAGACGAATTCCATCCATCTATCCATTTTCTGATCCGCTTATCCTGACAAGGGTCGCGGTGGGTGCTGGAGCCTATCCCAGCCATCTTCGGACAGTAGGTGGAGTACACCCTGAACCAGGTGCCAGCCAATCGCAGGGCACACAGAGATGAACAACCATCCGCGCTCACACCGAGGGACAATTTGGATTGTACAATCAGCCTCCCATGCATGTTTTTGGAATGTGGGAGGAAAGCGGAGTACCCGGAGAAAACCCACGCAGGCCCGAGGAGAACATGCAAACTCCACACAGGGAGGCCGGACCTGGAATTGAACCCGGTACCTCTGCACTGTGAGGTTGACGCGCTAACCACTGGACCGCCGAGAGAAATTCAACAAATCCTCTTTTTTATTTATTTTTTATTTAAAAAAAAATTTCGATTCAAATGTCTCGCACGTTCTGTTTGGCAGCAATTTCCCAACCAGTCTGCAGATTTCTCCGCTTGAAGTACTTCCCATCCCAGATAAGAGCTGACAAGTCGGACGGGAAAGACGCCGACGGAGCGCGGCGGAAAAGGAGGCCTCCTAAATTGTCAAACAAAAGCCCCTTCGCCTCAGATAAGCCTTTTACCGACCTAAAGTTATGCTGACAGGAGCTGCAATAAGATACAACCATGGTCCAAAAATTAGTTACACCTGCATATCAGAGTCAACTAATTTGTGATGACAAGCTCCACTGTTCAAATCATTCAAATCGTTTTTATGCTATTTAAAGTGGAGATTGAAAAAAACCCACGATATTGTTGTCAAGTTTTTATAAACAATTTCAAGTTGTTAAGGAATCAAATATAAGTTTTTGAATAGTAATTAAAAATCGTAAAAAAATAAAATAAAAATAATAGAAAATGTGTCAAATCAATAGAAAAAAACTAAATGAATTCAAATTATTTTACACTGCATTCTGAATAAAGAAAATAATTTTGTTGAAAAGTGCATAAAATAGTGACAATGAATACAGATAAATATGATTCGATTCAATTAAATAGTGTCAAATACAATTAGATATTTGACTTGAATAGGAAAACCCGATTTCAAGAAAGTTGTTTTGAAAGGTAAAAATTGTCGGTTGCTGCTTTTTTTTTTTTTGTTGCCGCCAAAAAGCTGACATGTTGCATTCTCCTGACATAATAGAGAACAACAGAAACAAGTATTCCCACAAACGCAAGCTCTAAGAGTGCGAGTGTGGGTGCAGTAAGTGTGTCGGTGCTGATTCAATTTGTGTGCAACAAAGTGCGTCGGTGGAAAAAGTGCCACAGACAAAAAAAAAAACAAGAAAATAAAATCAATAACAATCCAAGAAAGCCACAACCAAACAACAGACACAAAAGACAAATATTCAACCGACCGTTGCAATGTTCGTTGGGTCAACAATTAGTACATCTACATTGGACGTCATGGTGATTGAAAAGCAACATTTTGTATTGTTGTCGGAGAAAAAAAGAGAGGCGTGCTGTCATGGTTAGCCAGACGTCCCGACTAAACACCGTGCCTGCCACTTTGAGAAAATGGAACCCAGTAAGTGGTCAAAATTTTTGACCCAAGGCTATAATTGAACACACTATTTTAATCGACCTGATTGATTTCAAAACTAGTAATATATTAATTTGTTGTGTACAACTAATAATTTTGTGGTTTCACTGTCACAACAGCCCTCCGAGGGAACACATAACTCCAAATTGGCCTCCGACTAAAATGAGTTTGACAACCCTGCATTAGTAGATGCTGTATGAAATAGCGAATATGGTTCGACCACCGACCCTGTCTGTCTCACTGGCTTTAAAACCAGGAAATGGGTGTCCGCATCACGGCCCAACTCAGCCTGCATTTTAGAACCACCTCAGAAGGTTCAGAAAACGACCGCTCAAGAGCCAAGCAAGGAGGTGAGGAACCGCTACAATGGAAAACAACGGCAACGCCTTTGATGTCTTACCGTGACTGTTGCATCTCGCTGTCTCCACCAGACGTCCATCCTGGTCGTAGCAGACCATGGCCTGATATCGGTAGCCCTGTCCGCACTCCCTGACGTCGCCCGTCACCTTCAACCCCAGGGCGCTTTCGGAGCGGCCGCCTTCGGGCAGGATGCAGTCGGACCAGTTGCCCACCGGCTGGGCGTTGTACTTGTCGCAAGGGCAATACTGCGTCTCGCTCAGGGGGTACATCTGAGTGTTCTTACACTTGTCCTTCTTCTTGCTCCTCCCTGTGAGAGTGGACACAAGGCATGATACAAGCGATGTGATAGTTTTAAATGAGCGTTTCATTCTCTTTGGTTTAGGTGTAGTTGGACAGGGATCTATCCGGAGGGGCAATAAACTGGGTGATGGGTCGCACGTATCCCAACGTACGACTGCATGTGATGACCAAGAGGCTTACCGATTAACGCCCTCTTCCGGGTGCGCACGCCCACGCAATCGGCCGAGCAGGACGAGAACTTGGACCAGTTGGTGAGCTGGCAGTCGTCCTGGCAGGGCAGTTGGCAGCGCTGGGTGAGAGCGGGCATACTGCGGGCCAGTTGCAGACACTCACCCACGTCCACCTGCGTCCCGTCCAGCTGCCGACACGACACGGCTGGATGCGCCGCCGGCCACAATAAGAAGTCAAAGGAGACCAATTACGTTCAAAGGTTTTAGTTCAACAATATGCACATTTTCAGAAAAAAATTGGAGTCAAGTGTTTTCATGACCAGCAAGACAATTCTTGACATATATTTGTCCTTTCACAAAACAAAGTATAAGGAAAGACAACCCCCTCTTTTTCAAGACTCAAGTTTGAAAAAAAGACTTTTTGAACACCAAATTAATTTTTCGCTTTGGCCTGGGGAGTCAAGTTCAGCATTCGCTTCAATGATATCTGGCGCCATCTAGCGTCATGAATGGGTATAATGTCTAGACCCCGAATATAAGACGACCCCCACTTTTTCAGTCTTATTTCAATGCAAAAAACACCATCTTTTATTCGCTCCTCACGGTTCTCTTCCGAGGCGAGAACATAATGAAATTGATTATTGGGCGTGACCCCTGGAATTGAATTTTCATGAAAGCCACCCGGGATTCCTCACCCACCCAGCATCATGCGCTGTCAAGAAACAAGATGACGTTTAGCTTCTCACTTCCTGTTCTGCGCCTCCTCCCAAACATCAAGAAGACACCTTTGATTAAAAATGCATGGCGGGGGCCTGAAGTGAAGGAAGCAATGAGCACCAATAATCCAGACTGTCAAGTCAGCCTAAAGAGGCATCATTCCAGGTATAAACTTGAGGATTTGAGATGTCTTGGCTGTATTTCTACCAATATGTATGTGTGTGTAAATTCATGTTTGTTTTTTTTTTGTGGTCCAATCAAATTTCAGCCTTCACGTGTTACCCTGAGGATTGGGCAATATGGCCGAAAATCAGATATGATGTAATTATGACAGCATTATTGCACGTATTTCAAAAGTGTAAAATTAAAAATCAGCACATTGCTGATAGATATTTAACACACTATATATTTTTCGATTTTCAGATTTGTATGTTTGCTATGTAGCCGTTGTCTTATTCCTTTTTTTCTCTAGACAATCCTTTATTGTTCATAGCTGGTTAACTCTCCGCTGTAAAAGTCTCATGTAGCAGCGAAGCACTTATTCTGGTGTTTCGCTACCATCCATTGCACGTTAGCTTAGCGGTTAGCACAGTTTCCCTATTTCGCTAACATCCATTGCACGTTAGCTTAGCGGTTAGCACGGTTTCCCTATCTTCCATTACCAACTCAACCTGCTACCATAGAGATGAGGATTAGTTAGAAGAGTGGCTTCAAAATGTGATAAATATTGATTGTAAACTGCTCCAGATGATGCGCGTGACACAGCTGTGTGTTGTTGGATTGCATTTTTGAAGAGTCTTAATGGTTCCTGCAATTGCGTTAACAGATAGCGGTGATATTAGGAGGCGGATTCCGTCGGTTACGTCCCCACTGAAGGCACAGGGAACAAATGCAGAGTTGTGTTTCTACACAAGTGCGAACTCAGCTTACGTACCTCGTGTTTGAAGTCCCGGCCCGCAGTTTTCCTGAGCGCCGGGTCGGTCGTGCCTGAGGACCCACGGAACCAGCTGGCACTTTCTCCACTTGTGGGACTTCCACCTGAGGAGATCAAAACACAAGATAGACAATACGGTCGACCCCCGCATGCTTGCAGTCGCAAGTAATGAACTCACAGATCCCCTTTCCCCCCGTGGAAGCTATTTTCAGCTATTCACTGATAAACTCACAGATAGTGAGCCACAACTATATCGTGGCTCATTATTTACGCCGCCGAAACAGCAATGATTTTTACACTTTCTCCTTCAATGCACATTGTGCTGCTCGTTCTGTTTTAAAGGATTTGGCCACCTGGAAGCAGTATAAGACAGACCTATGGCAATACTGTACTGGTGATTTTTCTGTCCTCTTCTCTTTAGAGCGGAAATATTAGTCCTTCACAGAGGATAAAGAATATGTGCCTATGAGTATTGTTATGTCTCTACATGTTGCTGCACCGTTTGTGTGTATCTCTCTGTTGCTTAACGGGTAACACCGTAACATCGATGCTAATTGTTAGCCCATGTGCCAATGGAGTTTGCTATTGTATGTTAGCATGAGTGTAGCGGAGGCAACATGGTTGTTTGAAGGTAACCTTCCACAGTGAGTGGCAATAAATAGCTTGAACGCTCTTTTTAAAGGATATTTATTCATTACAACGGACCAACTGTAGCTTCTTGTGACGTGAGTTGAGCCACCTGCCACCACGCAGCGCTTGTATCTCAGGTCTGTGCTCACAGGTGAAGGCAAAATCGATCCCTAAAGGCTCCCAAGTTGACCCACTTGTATCCCAAGACACCAATGTAATTGCGTTTCCACTCATGTCGCCGGCAGTACGAACTGGCGTGTGGTGAAGTGAAAGGAAACATGACGTGAAGTCAGCACTGCCACGTGATTGTGAGGTCATCAAAGACAAGCATTCTTCATGTTTATTTGCGGCGTCTCGGAGTGAGCGCACAAACAAACAAGCAGGCAGGCCTCATCAAAGGCGTTCGCCGCATGACTGTGACTTAATTAGTCATCCCGACGCACGTCCCTTTGCACACATCACTTTTTATTACACCTGACAACACGCCCAAACAAGGTGCCACGCGCATCTATTAATATTCAAACACACACGAACAGCAGATATTTCCACAGATGTGAGGAGACAAACATATTTACCATCTTTTTATAGATTACAGAGAAAAAGAACAAGAAATAACATTTGCTTGAAACCTTAACCCAGGCTTGAAAGACTCATTTGAATCATTCATGCTTCATCGCAACATAGAATTGAAACTCTCACCCTGTCATGAAACCTGAACATTTCCTTCTGTCTTAGAAACTCCGACCACGCTTCAAACGCCAACCTTGGTTTGAAACCCTAATCTTGGCTTTAAATCCCAATTTTAAACTCTGACCCACGTTTAACACCATAACCCTGACATGCACCGCAAATTAGAAACCCTAACAATTAATTGATCACGTGACATCCTAACTCAAGCTTGAAAGCAAAATTTGACACCCTAACTCAGGTTTGAAACTCTCATTTCAACCGTAACTCTGCCTTAAAAGGCTAATTTGAAGATTTTCTCAGTACCTCAATTTGAATCCTTAATTGACATAAAATGCCAATTTGAAACCCTAACCCATGTTTGAAAACCTAACTTGAAACCCCAACATGGGTTGGTATCTTGTACCTAGCCCATGTTTCAAACCCTACTTACATAGGCTCAGCCTGGCTTGAAACACCAACCCTGGTTCAAAACCTTAATTTGAAACCAGAACACTGCCTTGAAACCCAACATAAAACCCCAATTAAACTTAACCTCTCTCTTGAAACCGTAACACTGGCTTTAAAATACTGATTAGAAAATCAACCCTAACCCACACTTGAAACGCCAAGCAGAAAAAACCTGACCATCACTTGAAAACCCAAACCATTCCGGACATGAAACCCTAATACAAAGTTAAAAAAAAAAAAAAACCTAACCTTGCTTTGAAACCCTAATGCTTATTTGCAACCCTTGACCCAAGCTCAGTGGCTACTGTGTTGTGATGAGTTAACGTAGTTTGTGTTTACCTGAACCCTGGACACGTTTGTGTTGGCTGACATTCTCGATCCTCCTCCAACACTTCAGGACAATCCTGACCTCCGTTGGAAGGCGCCTGGA
The DNA here is from genome assembly GCA_026261675.1 of Hippocampus mohnikei. Taxonomy (NCBI): domain Eukaryota; kingdom Metazoa; phylum Chordata; class Actinopteri; order Syngnathiformes; family Syngnathidae; genus Hippocampus; species Hippocampus mohnikei. The sequence goes on from JAKGUB010000556.1 coordinate 7,419,795, forward strand.
TGACCAGACGCTTTCTGTATTGTTTGGTCTTCATGGCGTTACCAGCTGAGAAATTTCACACGTGATGAGAAGGATGTCGAACAGGGTAAACTTCAGCTGTTTTCACGCAAACACCTCGAGAATTGATTCTGAGCTGCACATCGAACAGGACTGGTGTCAAGACAAAAAAAAAATGGCGTCAAATGAGCTAAATTTAGTTTCACAGGTACACAGCATAAGATAAGATAACCTTTATTTGTCCCACACTGGGGAAATTTGCATCAAAGACAATTTACAGTACGGGCGTAAACAAAGAAAATTTGCATCCTCCATTCACCTAATGTAGTAGGTCTTTAGGCAACTGACCATGTGTTTTCATAAACAAACAAAACAAAAAAACACATTTACAGTATGTTTGCAAACATCAAAGAAAATTTGGAACTGGGGGGAAAAAAAATCAAAAACAAAACTTTCAAAGACGGCGTCAAGCCATCAGTGAATCAAGAAATGCATTTATGTAAACATCAAAGACTAGTTTGAATCTTCGTTTAACTAATTTTTGTGAGCAAACTCTTGTATTGGATCTTTTAAGACGCTTTCAGGTGTACCTAATAAATGGGCAGGCGTGAATATGTTTACTGACCAAGATGAAGCGGCGTCCAATTAAAATGCAAAGTTATTGATGCCACGAGGTCGTCGATGCGGACGGTAACGAGTGTTCGCGTGACCGCAACCTGAGTGTGTTTCTCTCGTTCATTGCGCAAACATCAACGGCATCTTTGCTGACACATGGTGGCCGAAAAAAATACAAGGTCATCCAGAGGTCGGCGATCTCTCAAATTAATTATGCACAAGGAGACGCGGGTGTGCAGGGTTGACTAGCAAACGAGTCCGATGCTGCCTCTGTCAAAGTACATTTTGGTAAGCCAAGAAAATAACATATTCTCATAAAAAGCAAAGACATTTGGAATTTTCTCTCAACATGTGTTTCCGTAAACACCAAAGACAATTCAGTCCTCCGTGTACCAAATGTAATGTCCACATTATCGTGAACATCAAAGACATTTTGAGTTCAGTGGCCCTATTATACAAGTTGACTTGCTCCAGAAAGCATCTGATAAATTATTTCCGCCAATTCCGTTTAAAAAGTATGTCAAGTCAAGGCAAAATGGGCTGGAATGAAACAAATGAAGAAAAAACAAACAAACAACGCTGTCTGTTTCCCTGCCGTCCGAATGAGTCATCATCAGCAAAGTAATCTGAGCTCAGAAGCAATATATATTTTTTGTTTTGCTTGGCTTACCTGCATCACAGGCATCGGGGCAGGATGTCCACTCACTGAAAGGGGTCATGATGCAATCTTTCTTGCAGGGCAGCTGACACGGACGCACTGTGCTGGGCCGAGGAGCGTCTGGGCACCTGCACGCAGCCACGGGTGGAACGAACTTCAAAAACAGGGAGACTTGCTTGTTTTTTGTAGAATCTCATTTTTTGACAGTAAGAGAGTGACAAAAGATGATAGGGATTACTTTTAAAGAGTGTATTTTAGTAAGTTTGCATGTTAACGGGAAGGGCATAATTAAAAAAAAGCAAACAAAAAACACAGCAACGTTTTTGGGGTCTCTCAATCATAGATTGTATGTTTTCAATCTTCTTTGATGCAGACTCAGTCATTCGGTCCTTGGAGCAAAAGTGGAAATATTTATTAGCATCTGTCTGCTGAATAAATTGCCTTTAAGTATCGATGGCTCTTAATTACTGTTATTATCATCACTGACAAGCGGCAGCAGTTAATTAGGCTTTCTGGAAAGCGCTGATTTGATTTTTATTTGTCCAAGCGTGGCTGCAAAGGGAAGATACCGCTCGGGAAAGCTCAAAGTTTGTCATCGTTTTTACTCTTTTTTTATTCAGCCCTGATTCACTTGAAGCATTCGTTTCTCAGCACCGCATGCCCCTTGTTCGTTTTGTCATCGAAAGACGCACACTGTATCTGTCAACATTTGCATTTGTCTACCAGGCGGCGCACCCTTTTTCCCTTATTCAAAGGATGCGGCAAAGCCCATTTTTACTGTCAGCTGTAGGGGAGCCTCGCTACTGAAATGACAAGTGTGTCACTTATTGATGACGGAGAACCGTGTGTATGTAAAAAGAGATCTGGTGGTGTGTATTATAAACACTTTAAAAACAACCATAGTTCCATTTTAATAATGCAAAAATAAATAAATAATAATAATAATAATAATGTAGGCGGTGTTGATTTCTATTTTTGGATTTATTTAACCATATAAGGAGGGATTTGGCAAAATAAATGCAAATACAAAAATGTAATCTGCAATTGTACCTGGCTGCACGGATAGATTTTTCAATTCTGGGTTATTTTGGTTCGTTGTGTTCATTTCTATTGTGCAAGGTGCCTTTCAATAAATGCTCCTAAATGGAGCAGAAGCAAAGACAACTTACTTCTTAGGGGGCACCTGTCCCACGTTGACACGCACACACATGACTTTTCTCGTCTGGACCCCGTTGGAGCAGCTGCCAAGGCCCACGGCCACCCCCGCCGAGGTGGCGTTGAGAGTCGCGGAGGAGGGGTCCTCGGAGCAAGGCCCCCATGGGCCCGTCTGCCAGTGGTACACGGTGCACGCATGCTCGTTGCAGTTGCGGACCTCCTGCAGTGAACTGCTGTTGGGGCACATGGCGCCACCTTGAGACAAGACACAGTTCAGGTCACCATACCGTATCATGATTCCAGAAAGTCATCTATCATTCATACTAATATATCATACGAAATGACATTGACAAGCTATGCTGTTACAGTAATTGCAACTGTGGCATAATTCATAGTGAGCTATTCTAAATTTGAACTTGCCTGTATACCGTCAAAAAACCATGAGACTGAAAATCTGCGATATAGATTTGAATGATAAACCACAATATCGCAAGGGTTCACTGTATGCGATCAGATGGGGGTGAAGCAGCATGTGACTCATTTCTTGAGGTCATTTTTGTTTCAGGCATGTGAGCGGCTAACAAAAAGTCAAGCTAAATCTAGACAGAAGTCTACACTGCACGGGATTTAGGAAAACCACAGTTTACTTTGGACACTCCGGGAATCCAGCAATCCATACCCAATCTTAGGGCCCTGTCACACCTTGACGATTCAGCCAGCGTATGCCGACGTTCAGATTTTCCCTAAAACGCTGGCATACGCTGAATTATCGATTTTTTTTTTCAATTTTGGGCGTATACATAGCGCATTCATAACGGGCTGGACGTATACATAACGTATCAGTAAATTATATAGAACGTTTCGATAACTTATAGATAACTTATTCCAACGAATGCCTAGCGTGTTGCCGGCGTACACAACTTGTGCCCAACGATAGTCTAATTTATGCATAGCGTGCAGCAGCGTATTGCCGACGATCACGTGGCGTAGTCTATAAAAGGCTGGCGCTCGACGTTTCAAGCCCTGTCACACCTTGACGATTTAGCCAGCGTATGCCGACGTAGGAAAAATTTGGCAAATACGGCTGGCGTCACGTCGAATAAGTTATTGGTAAGTTTTGTATACGTAACAGCACGCTGAAGCACGTTGGTATCGTCGAGATGCGTCGAGAAATTTTAAGCATGCTTAAAATTTCTCGTCGTATATCAGCGTATGGCTATACGTCCCGTATCACGCAGGCCATAAGTAATAGGTAAGTTATGCGATCGTTGCACACGTTCAAACACGTTAAGTGTAGGTTACTCATAAGTCCAAATACGTCGAGAATACCTACTAGCTGTTCTCCAACATCCGTGCCTTCGAACTTGCGCTTGGACATGCTGACCAGGCTGTCACGCACGTAGTTGGCGAAGGCTGCAGTGGCTGTGATGGGCTGAGCCTCTGCGAGACCTTTGATGAGCTCCCCAGACTTTTCTTTGGCATGACGCTGATGTTGTTTGGTTTATTAATGACACAAGTCATAATGGCGTTTGATTGCTGCTTTAATAGCGTGAATAGCAACTCACAGTAACCGATGGCAAGCCGCACCTTGCCTCTTGGGTTATACCATTTTAACTAGACCGGGGGATAGTCCCCAAACAGATGTTGGTACTGCAATGTCTAGTGCAGTTATGATTTGAAACGTCGAGCGCCAGCCTTTTTATAGACTACGTCACGTGATCGTCGGCAATACGCTGCTGCACGCTATGCAGCAGCGTATTGCAGTTCCGAAAGGCACGGATGTTGGAGAACAGCTAGTAGGTATTCTCGACGTATTTGGACTTATAAGTAACCTACACTTAACGTGTTTGAACGTGCAACGATCGCATAACTTACCTATTACTTATGGCCTGCGATATCGGGACGATAGCCATACGCTGATATATCGACGAGAAATTTTAAGCATGCTTAAAATTTCTCGACGATTCTCGACGCATTTCGACGTATAACAACGTGCTTCCGCGTGCTGTTACGTATACAAAACTTACCCATAACTTATTCGACGTACGCCAGCGTATTTGCCAAATTTTTCCTACGTCGGCATACGCTGGCTAAATCGTCAAGGTGTGACAGGGGCTTTAGATGCCCACAACTCCAACTATTTGTCTAGTTACAGCAAAGATTTACCCAAAAGTTCCGGAAATTTGGGTACCCGTGAAAGACCTTTAAAAAAAAGAAACAGCGTTAAGAAAGTCAATCAATCCAGTAACAAGCTATTAAGAAACAAGCCTGAAATGAACTACCAAAAGGTGACAAGCATTTGTCAGTCACACAACCATATTTGAGGAACACAACCATATTTGAGGAGTGCTAACATGCTATACAAGCTAACTAGAGGTTTGAAATTAGACTGCGTCCGTTACCCTCCATGACTGTGATCCAGGCCACAACCATGTCAGTGACTGTGAATAAGGACACACAAGACAAACACACACTTGTAAACAGAGAGGACAGGCAGGAAGTGATGTCACAGTTTTACTCATAAAAAAGTTTGGGATATTGGGCTTTGAGATGCCATTTCAGAAAGAACCTAAAATGCACCATGACCCCTCTGGTTGGATTTAATTTGAGCTTCTGTAGGCTTTTGAATGTCCAACTGTTGAATGTTTCAGTACTTGCCATTTTCGAACAAGGATCCAAAGGTCAAAATAACAGATGCTTAATTTTTTTTTGTTAACATTTCCAAGGACATTCCTTTTTGTCTTTTTGTGATTCTTCTGATCTCTATGTAGAAACCTGCTGATGACACACCGTGACACCCAAAGATAAGTGGCCACGTTCCTCTCAGAACATCCAGTTTGAAGCACCGCCATCGCAATTTCAATCCCTCAAAATTACCTTTGAACTCAGTGACCTCCTTGTGTCATATAATCACTCAAAAATCTGAATATCCCCAAACGTTTTGGGAGGTGTGTATGTCGAAAGTTATTGTCGTGCGATACCCGTGAACTCACCCTCGCCGGCGTTGTAAGCCAGAATGGATCGTGTCCTCATCTGTTTTCCCTCCACGGTCTTGCTGGAGCAGGTCTGAGAGCAGGTGGACCATGGAGTCCAGTCGCTCAGCACGCAATCCCTGGAGCAAGGCACCTGGCATGCCACGGGATCCGGAGGCGGCGTGGACGAGCACAGGCTCTCGTCCACCAGCTCACCTGGACACGAACGCGAAACGTATTGCCCGTGTGACCTTTTCTCTCTCAGTGGAAGGGGGGGGGGGGACAAAACAAAAACTAAAGAAGAAAATCTATTTTCGTCCGACAGACGAGGGATCGGAGGCAGGCGGATCAATCATTGCGGGTTGTCTCTCCACTGGATGCATTAAGGAGCAATTCATTCATGTGACAGGTGCTAACATTTACAAGTAAATGACACTGATGGCGGCGATTCTTTCATGAGACGAAATAAAACAAAATGACCGGTAAAGGATACAAAAAAAAAGTAGTGATAAAAGTCACAAGGAGGGAGATCCGCTTAGAGGATGATTTGATTTAGTGGTAAAGTCAAGTTAATTGCTTGTGGAAGGGAGGAAGTCCGACTCAGCGTTATGGTGGGTGGCGAGTCGAGGAAAATGTGTCATGCATAAAAATCATCAAAGCAGGGAAGACTTTTTCAAGAAGTGGAGCGCTTATTTTTCATAGCCCGTTAAGCATTGCGGTAAAAAGCTGGAGTCTTTCCCAAAAATGGTCAGCTGTCACTCACACATCTACTAACCATTTAGAACCTTCAGTCAATATTTTACTAAACATCAAGGTCAATTTAAGGTCATTGATTCACCTCTTCTACACAAAGACAAATCGAGAGTCAAATGAACTTAGAATCAAGGAGCTAAACGTGTTCTCACAAACATCCAAGTCAATGGAAAGATTTCGCTAAATCCAAAATATCAAAGTCAACAATTATGTCCTGAGGCCGTGACCTTACCGTTACTGTTGACGCACTGGACCCGAGCCAGCTGCGTTCCGGGCCCGCACCGCTTTTGCTCCACGGGTACACAACGGTCCAGGCCAATCGGTCGCCAGTTGTAGCAACTGGGCTGGTCGCAGGGTAGTGCCTCAACCAGGTGCGGGCAGTTGGCTGGGCCGCCCGTGGGCTCGTTGGTGATCTGGCGCCTTCTCAGTTTGAATCCTGTAAGACAGACACAGCGTCTTGAATATGGTAATTTGGTACCGCTGTAGGTTGTTTAACGTGAACTAATGTAAACTCAAGGTACATGTTTTCATACACATTAAGGTACATTTGATGCCTTTGACAAACCTTGTGATTGGAGTCCAGTAAATGTCAAGTACATGAATTTCTACACATCATCTTCAATGAATCTAAACTAAAAAAATGAGTCTAATAATGAGTTTTCAATGACTCTAGCAAACATTTTCCAACCGGTAGTCATCAAGACAGCTTTCAGTAAAGTTAACACGATTTTTCATCAACATCAGCGTCAATTTGAAGACTCGTGAACTTGAACATACGTTTTTGTTAACCTCTTGGTCAATTTTTGTTTGTTTGTTTGAATACATTGTCTGTCCTCAGTGGCCCACTATGTGGCCCAACCCTCTGTTGTGTTTTGTTTCCTTTCTGTTAATTCCGTGTGAGCTTAGCGTCTCTCCAATCATTGCACCTGTCTCAACTACACACCTGCCACACCTTCACCTCGTCAGCCACGCATAAAGGCCAGTCTGAAAAGCCACCTGTTGCCGGTTCATCAACCATCTTCTCGTTGCTGTTGTTCAAGCCTTCCAGTACACCTCGATTTGGTTTCTCTGACTTCCTTTTGGTTCCTGCCTCCTCGACCTGTCCCTCTTCCTGACAATAAGCCAGTTCTGAGTTTATTGTGTCTCAAGCTAAGCTGAACAATTTTGAGTCTTGAGTGACTTTAACATATGCGTTTTGCTAAAAGTGGACATCAGAAGAATGTCACAGCAGTGGTATATATTTCTCATGTGTCTTTTCATCGACATGAGGGTCCTTGACTATTCAGTGCATTTGAAGCCATGTTTAGATGGAATAGGATTAAAATTGCACGAGTCGCATCTGTCTGAGATTCTTGGGAGTTTTTCTGAGACCATTTTAGCTGTCCTGTATAAGACTTCCAGTCATCCATCTGTGTAATAAAGATTGTTAATTTTCAATAAAGTTTATTACAGTGCCATAAGTCAAGTGTGGAATCCATTCAGTACATTATAAAAAGTGAACACTAAATCTTTGACAAGCAGTGATTTTCTATCTCCTTGCAAGAAAAATGAGACATTGCATAGGCCAGACATGGAATGCAGTCGACAAGCTCTACTGCTGCTGCCCCACTTACACGAAACACAATGCCACAAATAGTGAGCCAAATGCTGCTTCACCTAGCCTGAGCAATTTACCTTTCTTGGCTGACTGCTCGTCACAGCTCTCGAAGGTGCACAGCCCCCAGGCACCCCAGGGAGACACTTGGCACTCGACGGGACAGGTCAACTGGCAGAGCTGTGACCGATCAGGAACAGAACCTCCGCACAGACGGTTCTCCACCGGGCGCGCCGCTATCGGGATCAAAAAGGATGCAATCAGTTTGACAGCTGATGTGATAACTTGACACAACACTGAAAAAAGTTAAATGAATGTGTGATTAATTTAAAGTGCATAGTTACATTCAAGTAGAACAAAAAAAAAAGCGCTTTCCAGTTGCGACCTGTTTGGATGTTAACAACTAGCAGTTTGTTCCATTGGTGAGATACAGAAGGATTGGTTCAATTTTTGTCTCATTTACGGTAATCCGGTCTCCTTTATGTCATTTTTGAATAAACTGCAGAATTAGAGGAGGAAGAGTAGGAGGATGAGGAGCATAACAGGAAGTGGAAAATAGGAGGAGAGGAGGAGGAAGAAAAGTAGGAAAAGGAAGAAGAAGAGGAGGAAGTCCATTCAGAGTGTAGAAGGGAAAAAGTAGATGAGGAGAAAATGTAAGAATGGAGTGAAATAAAGATTAGAAATCAGAGGAGAGGGAGCGAAAGATGAAGAGTAGGACGAGGAGGAGGAGAACGGAAGATGAATGAACAGAGAGGAGAGGAACAGGAATAAAGCGGGAAACAAAGAAGAGGTCCAAAAATGAGGAGAATAAAAGGGGGAAGAGAAGAAAAGAGAAAATAAAAAACTGAGGAAGAGGAAAAGAAAAGAAAAGTAGAAGGAAAAGGAAGACGAGGATGCAAAAAAAAAAGTTCAAATCTCCTTTTTTTATAGTGGTACCTTCTTTTCCACGTCTATGATGGTAAATAATTTTCAAGTATCACTCTTTAAAACATGGCCTGTACAGACTTTATGATGAGGCACATATTATATTCACATTTTCATAATTTCCTATATAAAAAAAACTAGTCTGGTATTCAAGAACAAACTGTGTTGGACTTTAAATTGTGCTGTTCTTGAAACGTGAAATATTTCTCTAAGCAGGCGAGGAAGAAATGCTGATCGCCACTTTGCTCCCACAAAGAGCACCTAATATTTCCAGGAACGGCAAAAAAAATATGTAATATATAAAAATACGACTCGTGCTCCTGCAAGACATGCAGAAGCTTAAAAATTGGAAGAGCTGAATCACAAATCCTCGCGCAGTCAAGTGGGGGGCTTTTGAAATGCAAAGAGGCCAATTGCACTTATAAATAATTCCTCTAGTAAACACACACACACACACACACACACACACACACACACACTAAGCGGTGGATTGTGGAGCCCCCGTTAATCCACGCCTCGTTAAGGAAATACACCAAACGAGCGCCTGCTTTGTTTCTTCTTGTGTTAACTGACAGCTCTGAATGCTCATTTGCATATGGGCTGAGCCAGTAGTGTGCGGTTCATTTGTTGCGTGGGCCTTCAATGGGGTCTTAACCCGACTTAAAAGTGCGGCTATCACGTCGAAACAAATTTTTTAAAATGACATCAATATGAAACAAAAAATGCAATTCTAACAGCACACAACTGTGCCACAAACATCACCTGGAGTAGATCCCAATGGATATTTACCACATTATACATATTTTTGTTGGGGTTTTGTAGAACGCTGGAACGGATTAATAATAATAATAATAATAATAATAATAATAATAATAATAATAATAATAATAATAATAATACATTTTATTTATAAGCGCCTTTCAAGACACCCAAGGACACTTTATAATAACAAAAAGCACAAAACAATACAATTGATAGCATTTCCATTTATTTAAATGGGGAAAGACCATTTGACAGTTTGCATAAAAAGTCACCTATTCGCTTTTTTGTGCTCAGGCCAGCGCAATTAAAATATTGCTTGGCTGACATGTTGTCTCATTGTAGGTAAGTTTTTTGTTTTGTTTTTTTGTGGGGGGGTGGCCATTAATTCCTTTTCCATCATACTGAACAGAGATTTTGCTTAAGAAATGTATTCATGCGTGTAGACGTGTTTTGCTAGGTGAACACTTTTGCTCTGACCAACCAATCAAAGAACGGCAAAATGCGGAAATCATCAAAGGCCAAAGCTTTGGCCCTCTGATGATGAATTTGAAATGTGCATGGTTTAAAAAAAACAAAAAAAAACCAGTCCCTTTGCTAATATATTTCAAATTAGCCAACATTATTAATTGACATGGCTACACAAAGAGGCTAAAATCTGACCCCCCCCCCAAAAAAAACATCCACACACATACTAGAATCTGTGCAGAACTAAAGAGAAAAAACTGCTAAAAATAACGTGAAAAATGACAAAAAGGAGAAGGAGCGTTATGAGGAGTGGGAAAAGAGAAGGCAAAGAATCAGAAGGAGATGAGAGGATAAGATTAAGGGATGAGGAGCTGTGGATGACGAGCAGTGGCGAGGATCGGGTGTCAGGAAGTGTAAAAGCGACTTCCTGGAACGCTCACAGACATGAGGACGAGCAGGGGAGAAAAAGGAGGGTGAAGGGCAGACTCCGAGGAGCATCAGGAAGAGTTTAATGAGTACGCGGAGGAAAGTAAGTGCTGGAGGAAAATGGAGAAGAGGAAGAGGGAGTTTGATGGGAGGAAAAAAAGAACATCGAAAAGTGGGGGAGAAGATGAAGAGGGGGAAGAGGAACAGAAAGAGCAAAAGGTCAAGGAAAGGGAGAGAAGGAGGGGGACAGGGAAGACAAGGGAAAAAAATGAGGAAGTGGAGGAAGAGGAGGAGGGGTCAAGAAGAAAAGGGCAAGGAAGAATGGAATGATGATGGAAAGAGAGCAGGAAGGGAGAAAGTGGGAGAGGAGGATTAAGGAAGATGAGGAGGAGTAAAAGGAGGAGGAGAGAGTAAAAGTAGGACAGGATAATGAGGTTGCAGGGGAGAAAGATGAGGAAGAAGTCGAGGATAAGAAGGAAGCGAAAGAGGGGGAGAGATAGAGGAGGACGACTTACAAGGGGAGTTAGAGGTAAAGGAGGAAGTGGAGTAAAAGGGGAAAAGAGGAAACAGCTGAAGGAGGAAGAGGAAGATCATGAGCAATGTTCCCTCGAATCTGCGCATTTGAGCAGTTGCACACGTCTCTCACCCTCTCAGTGTCACAAATCTCCATTCATGTATAGGTTGTATTTTTAAACATAGGTGGTCATTATTGTCTGCAATCTTTGCCAGGATTCACATTTTCAAATGATCACTTCAACCACATTTCAAGAAAATAATCTCCCATCACCGGTGAGCTACTTTTAGAACAGGCCCGCGGGCGACTCATGTGGTCTGCGGGGGCTAGCTAGCTACCCATGTTGGTGACCTCCGATGTAACTGGTTGTGGTCTGAGATTTTGGATAGGTGCGATACTAGTTTGGCCGCCATGTGCATGTCTGATGTTGCGCACCGTGGTCCGATGAATGCTCAGAGAGTTTGCGTGAATGCTCAGACGCATGGAAAATGAGAGGGAACGTTGATCGTGAGGAGTATTTAAAGCACACTACCTACCTGTGATGTGGAAGGAGACAGAGAGGAGTGGGGGTACACTAGGTTTCTGTTGTCCTTGGGTTTGACCCGCTGGAATAATAGGGGCAGATTGCACTTATGAACTACGAGCTAGGCTAACTACACAAGCAACTAGCTGTTAGCTATTAGCCACACATAAAAGGGACGGGGGCACAAGCATGGTGGGATATCAAGCCCAAGTCAATCAAGGAGTTCCATTTTAAGAATGAGTCCCATTTGCAAGTCAAGTTTGACGCCATTTCACTCAAATCTGATCTGAGGTCAGTTTGAGCTACTCGTGTCAAACCAGCATCACAATCAGCGTCATACAAGTCAGATACAGCACGAACAACAAATTTGCGGTCAGTCAAATTTAATAGTGTAAATTTGTCGACACAATTCCACTCAATCGGAGGTTGGTCTCAGCATATGTTTTGCATTTGCTGATGTGTCAAGCTGGATTTAGAGATGGTGGGAGACTATAAGCCCCCCCGCCGCCTGTTCACGAACACACCCCAGTCAAGGGAGAGCTCCTGCTCCTCAGAGATAACCACTCTCCTCATCATGTTGTGTGCGTCCGTGTGTGTGTGCGCACGCGCCTGTTTAAATGCAACACATTTCAAGCACGTAACTGTAATTGAATGCTACGGTTTTGTATACACCGGTCAAATATTGGATTTGTTATTCATTTTCTGTTAAGATACAGTTTAACTATGTGCGGTATTGTATCCTTTTCAATTACGCCAAACCTCCCCACACTTGAATCTGTCTGTTTGTGTGTCAATGTAGGTGCTGCTATTTTAGAATTTCAAAAGAAGCTGAGGAGCCTCAGTGTTTACCTTTGTCTTTCTCCTGGAAGTCGCTGACATACTTGAGGAGCTCGGCATTGGCTTGGACGCAGTAGATCTCTCTGGTCTGTAGACCCCCGCCACAGAGTCCAGTCAGGTTGGCGCGGCGGCGATCCTGCTGGCCCAGCAGCAAGTCCACACGGCAATCAGACCACTCGGTGGTCCTCCAGGCATAGCTGGGAGGCGTGACAAGACAAGTCAGACACTGTTTTGAATATCACAAAAGGCCCCACGACTGTTGGACTGCTTGACATAATAGTAGACTCATGAATCCGATACGATGACTCCTGAATATAATGCAATCTGTTTATTTGCAAAAATAATAAAAAAGCATGATAGCAATGGCTAGCTTCATATGGCTCAAGGTCCAAAACTGTTTGCTTCCCAGTCCCAATCAGCCACACCTCTCTCTACTGGTGAGCTCTGAGGTCAAATTTCATTCGATGAGATTCAGATTAATCATACAAGTCAAATCTAACACTGTATCGCTGAGATCTGAATACACATCTGAATCCTCCTCGAGTCAGGCAGTGTTTCATTTAGATCTGATCTGAGGTCAGTTAGACCTACAAGCCAACCCGCCCACTCACACGGCACAGGGCATCACGACATCCCCCTGAAGCTCGCAGGGCTCTCGCTCGCTCAGCGTCGGGCACTCGGTCCCTTCGCCCGTAGGGAATTGCAGCACTTCTCTGTGGCGCTGTCGCCAACTACCGGGCAAGTCGGAGTCCACGCAGGCCTTGGTGCAGGCTGACCAGTTGCTCCAGTCGCTCAGCTGGCAGTCTCTGGGCAGCACGCACGACTGGATGGTCAGAGGCACCTCCCTCGGTGTGCACAAGCTGTGGACAACACAGAAGAATCACAAGCTTTTGATTTTTTTTCTCCGGCTTTTTGACACCAGGCGCTCAATGTGTGACATATTTAGACGCTAACTTAAATCACTGTTTTAATTGATTCTAAAAATCTTAATTTATCACTGTCCTAACAGTGAATGACATCATAGTGTGTCACTTTTGCATAAATTTGTAGCATCACATTGTAGCGTATCACCGTAGCCTACCTAACATTGTAGTGAAACATTACGAAAAAATACTGTGGCATATCATATCCAAACACATGCGCACACGCACACACACACACTAAGGCATTTTTAAAATAACCTGTCTTGTGCATGGGGTGAGGCGCCTAAATGAGAGCTTTCCAAATGACACAGCGGTGGAATTAACACTAATAGCTCGTCAGCTGCGCGGCCTCCAGGGGGAAGAAAAGTCTGAGCTGAGAAGTCGTCTGCTTTCGTTTCAAACATTTCTAATGACTCTGCGTGCACCCTGGGGGGACGAAGGGAGGAGGGATGTGGGGACTTTTGGTAAATGTAGCTTAGACCCTCAAACGATGTTTATGTGAGTTCCACACGCAGAGCCGCAGTCGATGCTAATGAGGCTTGCTAGTCACCAGGCAGCAGATGCCAACACACTACTGATAGCGTCGCGTAGAGCTGGGAGTAAAGTATATCAATAATATGTACTGTAAAAATTCAGTGGAAAAAAAAGCATCACCGAAAATCGATGGAATAGTGTCATTGATGAACCATGCCTCTGTCTGCACATGTCAGAAATAATGGTGTCATCGGCATGTGCTGCTAGTGTGAAGTTTTCTGCACTTTTTGCCAAAGTTGCGAAAAAAACAAGTGTGACTATATCATGAGGAATCAACAAGGCCGGCAGAAGCCGAATGAATATTCATGGCTGTGGTGGGCTGTGCAACTGCTTGTTCTTTGAAACTTGTGATGGGCGTCGCCGGCGAGATGCTTGACTGAACACGTTTAGTGTATAATACATCACATCACATCACATCCTCCACCACCGGGATGCGTGAACGGAGGCACATGAGAACGCAGGCTCGCCCGCAAAGATTTCCTGGAGATTAAAGAGCAGAGGAAACAGTGCTGGAAAACACGAGCAGACACTGTGGAACTTCTATCGAGATGGAAGAAGAAACAGAAAGAGCTCCTTATCATCATACCTGACCACCTTATACTATTTACACGAAGCAATGCTCAACTTTCATCATAGCGTGGTATCTTAGCATTGTGGCATAATAGGAAGATGAAATTGGAGTTCACATTTGTAGAGTAACACCGTAGCCTAACTCCATATCCCAGCGTCGTAGCCTAGCATCTTAGCAAAATTTAATAGCGTAACATTGTAGTGTCGGATCATAGTGAGAGATCATTGTGACATCCGAGCCTAACAATGTGACTTGAAGGTAGAAAAGCACTATACTGTACAAGTGTAAAAGCCCATTCAAAATCGTAGCACAACATCGTAGCACAACATCAGAGCCTAACATCTTAGCCTGACATTGTAGCATAACATAGTAGTACCATGATATCATAGCCCAAGATCATAGCCCAACATTGTGGCGTAACATAGAATCATATCGTAGTGTGACATAGTGGCATAGCAATGTGGCATAACATTGTTGCTCGATATCATAGTTCGACATCTTAGCATAACTTAGCATAGCATGACATCACCATGTATAAACATTGTAGCGTGAGATCATACCAAAACATCACAGTGTGACATCATAGCCTGACGTTTCCGCGTGACATTGTAGCGTGACAGCATACCCTAACATTGTCGCTCAACAACATACTGTTACAGTGTCGTACAAGATTGACTTCATAGCGTGACATCATACCCGAATATCGCAGCTTGACATCGTAGTGTAACATAGTAGTTTGACAGAGGAGCAGAACACTGAAATGTGACATCACAGTTTGACATCTAATAAGGTGAAAAGGTTAAAAGTGAAACTCACTTGCGTGGAACCGAGCTACTGTTCCTGTGAACACAGGTGACATCTCGGGTCTGGTATCCCACTTGCACGTCCCAGGAAGAACTTTCCTGCCGGTTCAGCCGGTTCCTGGTGCGTTTCTTCTGGATTAGTTCCCTGGTCTCGGGATCTTTGGCTCCTCCACCTCCCTGGCCTTTCCCCTTGCGTCGCTTGGCCTGGCGTGTCGTCCGGGTCTGGGGCAGGACGCAGGGTGTCCAGGCGCCCACCCGGAGGCTGTACATGCCCTCCGGTCCTGCGCAGGGCCCCACTTTGCAAGACTGGAACTCGGTCAGATTGGGACAGATGGATCCTCCAAAAAGTGGCGGTACCAAAACACTTCGGACCCGGTTGCGCAGACCCGTCCCACAGGTTTTTGAGCAGGATGTCCATGGGGAGTAGTCGGATACAACACAGTCCTGAGGGCACGGGATCAGACAGGCTTGCTCCAAGCGGGGCTGGGGTTCGAAATACTCGCAAATGGCGTCCTCTGCAGGGGACCCGTCTGACTTGAGGTTGCAGCCCACCTCTCGGGTCTGGATACCTTCCTCGCCCCCGCTGCATATGATGGGCCGTGGAGCCCCCGAAGCCCTCGAGGACACAGACACGCATGGGTTCCAGGGGCCCAGACGCCAGTCGTACAAGTCCTTGTGCCAGTCGCAGACACGAAAACAGTTCCTCTGGTTCGACGGACGCAACGACTGGTCACAATTGGTATGCAGTGTGGTCCAGCCGTCCACGTGGGCACACCACACCGCCCGGCTCTGGCTGCCCCCCGGGCCACAATCGCTGCCCATGCACCTCCCCCAAGGACCTGACAACAGACAAACAACGATTTACAACTAAAATCAATACTGTACCTACATAACACTTAACATCATGTGAGAGAATAAAAATGAGACTTAGGTTTGGAGTTTCAAATTTGAATCTCAAGACAGATTTTGAGTTTTGAGTTGTATGTGTGCTGCAATTGCTTTTTGCTATGGTGTCTAGAGTTGACCCGATTCAATCATGTGATCGGAAATCCGGGCCGATCGGCTGGAAAAGATCGGACTGTTGAAATTTCTTAATTTCTAAAGTCATGAAGAACATATTTTAGTTCTTTACTTAATTTGAACCACTACTGACTTACAGCCATATAATAACCTATCATAATAAGAACTCTTTAAAAAATAATAATAACAATAAATAAATAAAAACATATATTTTTAAAATAATGCATCGCCAAGGTAGGAGACATGGTATTGGCAGAAATTTTACAAATTACTCGGCCTTGGAATTGGCTGCAAAACAATGTGATATTGACTCATTTCTCAAGCCAGCTCAACTCAACAATGGCCGCCTTGACCAAATACTGTAACTTCAGTTTTCTTTTCATTGAAGTTCAATAAGTTAAGTGCCATCCAGGCAAGATAAAATTGGCCATACAGAGAAAGCATCCTTTTTGCTGAGCACTGAAAGGAAACACCCTGCTTTTAAGGTGGAACCCATTGGCAGCCAATAAAATGAAAACAGCAGGGGCCCCAAAATTGAACCGTGTGGAATTCTCTCCATTTTTATCATCAACTTTCCCAACTGTTTCATCACGCCTTGTTTTTGCTTTTTTGCTCTGTTTTATTTAGAGCCCATCAGGTTGATGTTGCTGTCTTTGTCTAGTCGTCCTCTACATTTTCTTTCTGTCCGCCCCCTCTTAAACCAGTGTACTCTTTGGTGACATTTGAAAGCCTGACTTAATTGTAGGCTGACGGTGTAAATAAAAGTGTCGCTGTGCCAAGACTATTGACATGACACGTGGGTGAAAGAAACTCAACGCATTAGAACTCTCCACTCAGTAATTTTCTGTAGCGGACCCTTTGACCACTCATCCATGAAAAACACTATATAATGTTGGAAATAAGAAAAATGTAAAGCTCGGGATTATTGCAGAAAAAATGTATCTTTCCCCTGTGCTGGGATTTGCTCCATTGTGATGACCCGCATAAAGGATTAACTTAAGGGATTGTTATTCTGTTATTTATGGATGCAATTGATGCACTTTGTTATTGCCGTAATCTTTTTGCTTTTACAGTAATATACACGGACGGCTTCATGGGAGGAATTTGTGAGAGAGTATGTTTTATTGCATTTCGATATTGGTTCAACTTGCCAACATTATAATAGAACAGACATTTATTCAACCTCTACAATTATTGAAGTAAAAAAAATATTAAATGTGTATATTATTGAAATCACACATTAGTGAGTATATGTACTGTATGTTAATTGATTAAAATATTATGCAATGCACGCACAGTGTATTTCTACAAATAACAGTTTTTGCGAGTTCAAATGCGCTCACCTTTCTACGAAGTGAGATGACGGGATCTATTTGAGGGAGGCATTTAATGGTTTTAAGTGTATGATGCACCCGGCGACTAATTAGGCCACCTGGCATGAACCCTGCTGCTGTCCCGTCACTGAGGTATTGTGGGATTTTTTTGTTTTCGTGACACTAGCGCAGGGTGAATGTGACACCACCGCGGTGTAGCCGAGCCCGCTGGAACAAGAACAGCTTTTATTAAAAAGACACCGGGGGCCCGGCGCAAGTTCAGAAGTGTTAATTCCTTGACGTTGGCTGAAATGAGGTCTACAGAGGTGATCCTGCAGCTCGTGGTTATACCATGACGTCACCATGATCAACAGCCCTGACCGGGTTGGGGAGCCTTATTTTGAAGGTTTCCCGATCCGGTCAGTGGTTTTTTTGGGACACGTCAAAAGGAAGCAGTGACAGCTCAAACGAAGGCTGAAGTGAGAACCGAAACTGTCAGCTCGGTAAGAGTTTTTTTTCTTCACTGAAAGAAAAGACCATTGTCTAATAAAAAAGAAACATGAAACCTATTACAACTAATAAGAAGACAAGATGAACTTCATAGTGCTACCCATCACCATGTTTTTCTCCAATTTAAAAACCTCAACTACACCGTCAGCGCCTCCAGCAGAAGTCTCAGAGTGAACCAAAAGCCTACGAGTCAAGCGAGAGCCGCCTTCAAGAGCCTCTTCGTCTCTCTCAGAAGGTCATGTTGATGAATGTTAATGACTATAAAAGATTTTATAATTAAACATTGAAGTAAATAGTTATATGTTGTCATCTTTGTCTCAAATATGTAAAATATAAATACCTCGCGGTTTTCACTTTTCTCGGGGGGGCTAGATTTATAAACACACACACACACACACACACGCACGCACACACACACACAAAACACACAGTGATGAAATATCATATATATCTGTCGGATTGTGTGCTTGCCATGTTATTGTGCCAACTAACTGCATTTAAGAGCCCTGATAATCTCGGTCCATTTTTTTTTTTCATCTAAGGCTTCAAATTCCTGACAGCAATATCCCTCACTGTGCATGTCATTCCCTGCTAATTTTTTTGTATTCTGCGGATTAAACCATTTGGATTTTCTTTACAATCTGTGAATGAGTTTTGCACAGCACGTTAAAAAGAAGTGTCAAATCCAGGTTGTGTGTGTGTGTGTGTGTGTGTGTGTGTGTGTGTGCGTGTGACTCTAGAGGAAGCGTGGCGTTGATGGTGATGATGTCGCTTTATTAAGACAAATTGTCCAATCACGTGTCGGGATGCACGGCCCCCAGCGTCGGGATTAGATTACCGTCTCCCACAATGCATCACTTTTACATCCCTATCCAATAAAGGGTGGAGGGAGGATAGGCGGGTGCGGGGGCTGAAAGGGTGTTTGGTTTCAAAGACGTGACGACACAGCGGTGGTGAGAATGATGAGTGTAAAATTAGCCCAGGGAGTGTGGGGTAAATCAGGAAACAACACTACAGTGTTATTGAGTGTATTTTGTTTGTGGTGTTGTTAGCTCAAAATGCTAATGTATCTAACACAGGCCGCAAAATAAGCCACATGAATGCAGGTTTTGGATAAAGCTATGCTCCCGCCCGGATATTCATGAGAGTCCTTCAAAAAATCAAAAGGAAGACATTTGTCTGCTGGAGCAGGGGAACAATTTAACATCCTGCCTGGCATCATAATCTACCAATTCTGTTACCTCAAGACTTGTTGACTGAAGGTTAGCAAAGGCTTTCGAAACTGCAACAGACTGTAAAATACCATCAATGAAATGGGCACATCTCTACATATTTATCATCAATTTTCTTCCCAAATGAGCGAGAAACCAAGATGTCGGCACGCCTGCTTATGTCGTCGGGACATATGCGTCATAGCCTTCTAGCGACGCAGCAGCCAATCATATTGTCCATTCTGCCTCGGCGGCATGGAGGAGCCTTCCCCATTTGGATTTACAGAGGTCAGTTTATGACCTGGCTTCAGTACGTGCAGAGCTAACGCATATTAGCACACCGACCCCACAAACACGAGCAATAAACAGCAACAACAATGGACAGCTGTTCAAGACCCACAACATAGTTTTTGATTTCTTTTCAACACTACGACAGCCGTTTGTTTGATTATTATTATTTTTTGCTAGCTGGATTATAAGCGGACAGACGTACGTGCAATGCGGAAGCTATAGCCGACTGAAAAAGAGGAAGAATTTTAAGTTCGAATACAGTGCCAGCGTTGGTTGGAGCATTAATAAAGTATGCACTCGCACCGACATGAACAAAGGAAAATAATTAATCTCATACAGCTGAAAAACAGATCGCATTCGTGACCAATTTGGTCGCAGTCTCGAGCCCTGAACATGAACGCTACCGCTTCCAAGGAGCTAAGGGGGCCATTTTTAGAGGCCTTAGGGGAGGGCATCTTCAGTTGGCAGGTGGAAGGGGTTGGCTGTGAACATGCATCGTGGTGCCAAGCGTGAGCTCATGTGCATACACAAACACACAAACACGCAGAAGGCCAAAGGCTGTGATGCATGGACCGCCGTCTGTTAGCAAACCTCACGCTTTGCTTTGGTTTCATGTGCAAGATGAGGATGAAACGAGGGAATAATGAGGTGGGACCTTTGGATTTTTGGGGTCTTGTTTTTACATCTTTTAACATTCACACTTTTTGAATTGCAAAACAGCAACACAGTTTGAGTTCTTCTTTCATGTCAGCTCTTGCTTTGTTCCCACGACTACAATGAAAGCGCTGGAACCTCTTAACACTTACATACATGCTATACAATTTATTCTAATTATTAGGGGTGGGCGATATTGGAAAAGCATGCCATATGAGATCTGTGCTGAATATTGTGATATTCAACATGCGTAAGAAGAAAAAAAATCTATATATCTATAGAATTCAACACAATTGACTCTAATTACGGTGCTGTGTGATTCGCTGCAATTTACAATTGGGTACAATTCCTTCAGATTACGATGCAATACAAAAGGATGCATTCCATTTGCAATGCGATTCAGAATGGAACTAACTCGCTCAAATTACGATGCGGAAAAATCCGTCTCACTCTTATTTTCATGACATATGATTTTTGTACACACATTATTTAAAATATAAGGCCCATAGCCTGAGTATTTAATATCAACTCAATGAAAATCTTTTTTGTAATGCGGACCGACACGGCATCGCGATTCAACCTCAAATAATATCTGTGACACACTTTTCCCGAACTGGGCCATCACATCTTCAAAATTTGACTTGAATTCCTGACAAGTTAAATCGTCTGTGAAGTAATACAGTGAGCCTCATTAGTCGGAACTCAAATACACTTCAGTCATCTCACGCTTCATTTCTAAAAACTAAAGCACAGCGAGCGAGAGTAGAGAGAACCAAAAGTACCACAGTGTCATTTATTCATGGCGGAGACTGAGGGCAGGTGGAGGAGGTTGCTCATTCCTCTGACTTATTCCTTCCTAATGACTTTTTCCCTTTGTAGAGGAGATCCCTGGCAGAGTAATGAGACATTTTTGCAGGCATGGCAGCGGCTACACTGACAGCATCACTTGGGAGCTCTTGTTAGCGTGTCCGGCTATAATTGCACAAGATGTTGTCGGGGGGGTGGTGGGCGCAGCCGCAAAAGGCCAAGGAGGACACACTCGGGTATATTCCATACGCATTTCAAAATGTAATATGTTATACATCTAGCAGTGAAGTGTCTGAATGATAATGCATCATACTTGTACGTCAGTGTTACTTTCATCAAAACAACTGTACAATCCGACATTTAGATTTAATAATACATTGTTGGCCTTTAACAAGACAAGAATGTCAAATAATAATACTCAAAGACCCAGAAAGTGAACTCAGAGCACATTTGTTTTGAAAGACCTCATATCTATCTGTTCTGGCTCCTGAAGAGCCATGTTACATTTGTTTCCTATTTTCTCTCGCTACAGAGCTGCTTTATTTTGTAAGTTTAATTCGTTATTGGCGGCCCGGTAGTCCAGTGGTTAGCACGTCGGCTTCACAGTGCAGAGGTACCGGGTTCGATTCCAGCTCCGGCCTCCCTGTGTGGAGTTTGCATGTTCTCCCCGGGCTTGTGTGGGTTTTCTCCGGGTGCTACGGTTTCCTCCCACATTCCAAAGACACGCATGGCAGGCTGATTGAGCACTCTAAATTGTCCCTAGGTGTGAGTGTGGGCGTGGATGGTTGTTCGTCTCTGTGTGCCCTGCAATTGGCTGGCAACCAATTCAGGGTGTCCCCCGCCTACTGCCCGGAGACAGCTGGGATAGGCTCCAGCACCCCCCGCGACCCTAGTGAGGATCAAGCGGTTCAGAAGATGAATGAATGAATAAATGAATAATTCGTTATTGTGACATTGTGGAGTGAGACACTTCCTATTTAACGTTGCACGGGGAACCTCCGAACGATGTACTGCAACTTCATGTCATAGGCCAAGCACAGCTTGTATGTAAATGTATGTCATATTATTAATTAGTGGGGTGTGTCCACCGTGGATTTACATTCGAGGGGCGTTCCAATTGTTTAGAGTTAGCATTTATGCACAGCGATTAGCACATTAGCTCATTAATGTTAGCTACACTAGCATAGCCACGCGTTCGTCATATGTCGGACCAGTGGGGCACATTGTTTTGCCACGTTTCATTTTCCAACAAGTCTAAGTGTTTTATGTGTTGCGTCCGTTCCAGGTTTACACCTTCTTGACTCGCCTGTGAATAAATCGCAAGAAATTTAAACGGTGTGGTCATTGAAGGAGTTATCCGTCTGTCTAGCCACAACGGGGACGAAGCGAGGGCGGAACACCATCCATCCATTTTCCGATCCGAGGGTCGCGGGGCGTGCTTGATCCTATCCCAGCTGTCTCCGGGCAGTAGGCGGGGGACACCCTGAACCGGTTGCCAGCCAATCGCAGGGCACACAGAGACTAACAACAATTCACACTCCCAATCATACCCAGGGACAATTTAAAGTGTTCAATCAGCCTGCCATACATGTTTTTGGAATGTGGGAGGAAACCGGAGTACCCGGAGAAAACCCACGCAGGGACGGGGAGAACACGCAAACTCCTTGGGATACTTCTGGAAGAGTTCGAAGAAGTGACTGGGGAGGGGGACGTCTGGCTTTCCCTGCTAAAGCTGCTGCCTCCGCAACCCCACCGATGCATTTCAATATTTGCATTAAGAATAATTCCATTTAATCCACAGAGGAGGCAAAAACAATTTCGCGACAGCATCAAATAACAGCTTTCACTTATTTCCCTCGTGGTCACCCCTTATCAAATGGCGAGAGCACGGAAGGACAGATGATTGATTACTATTAAAGCTGTCAGCGGCCGCCCCGCACCAGTCTGCTTGCGCGACGGCTGCCGCTCGCCGAGAATAGATCTGACGAACGACAGCTCGCTACTCCTCCCGCGGGGCGCTGCTCGCTTGCTCACATGTGCTAATTTGGGGCAAAAAAAAAAAAAAAAAGCCCACGCATCAACTCACAGACAGGAGGCGGGAGCGTATTTTGCCATACAGGGGCGTGGGCCACGTTTCTCACAACAGATCAGCCGGACGACTGTTGAAAGGTCTACTGGAAGACATGCAGTCTCATTGACCGCAAGTGTTAAATTAACTCTTTGAGGGACAGCGGTTACTACAGTGGACATCTTGTCATGTTCTCAGGTTAAGGGTTAATATATACAGTAAACATGATCTCACTAAATTCAGGTAACAGGCTTGTGACTAAACCAGGTGCAACATTGACATTTTGAGTCCAAGGCCAGGGAATTCCCCAGACCTTAAACCCATTCAGAACTTGTCATTAATTCTCAACAGGCGGGTGAACAAACAGAAACTCACTAAATCTGACAAACTCCAAGCACTCACTGATTATGCGATTATGAGCTTCCATCAGTCTGGATATGGCCCGGAAATTAATTGACAGCATGCCAGGGCGAATTGCAGTGGTACTGAAAAAGAAGGGTCGGTATTTCAAATCTTGACTCTTTGCGTAAACTTAATGTAATGGTCTATAAAATCCTTTGACACTCGTGAAACGCTTGTAACTATAATTTCAGTTTATGATTGTGACACCTTACAAAAAAAAAAAAAAACAGTCAAGCAACAATCTGTGAAAACCAATACTGGTGTCGCCAGGTCTGTACATGAATTGCATTACTCCCCCACAACCCGTGCATTTGAAAAATTACAACCACAGGAACTCTGTGGTTTGGTTGTTAAACTCCGTAGGAAGTGTATCGAGTTATTTTATGGATTTATATGAGAATACTGATTGTTCAAAGGCAGTTTTAATTCAAAGGATACTACCCTGCAACCGAGAGGCCGTCCTTGTTGTCATTTGTAGTTTCAGGAGATAGACTCAATAATGCTTACATTGGAGGAGAGTCAAATAAGGCTTCCTTGTAGCTGTAAATTCTCCAGCGGGACTTTCGGGAGTACATAAAAAAAAAGTGGCGTGCCATCATCTCGGTGTCAGTGATGCAAGCAGGAAGAAAAGCTGTGGATGATTCATGGGCAGGGGGGCGGATGATAAACAAAGCGCAGGCGGGAGATTTTTTTGTGCTCTGCTTTCAACTCGGGGTGGGGGGGACTGTTAAAGTGCAGAGGAGGCCTTGATGAAGTTTGTTTGATCGGATGTCAATCATTAGCTTAAAGGTCTGTTTTCCTTAACTGACTCAAAGTGAGGACGACTTGATCAACGGGCTCAATGTTCTGGCCTTTTGATTGCTCGTGATGTTTATACTTTGTACTTGCTTGTAGGCGGAGCATGTCAGCAAATGTTGACGTTTGATATCCGCATGGAAGTTTTGGAAAATTCGGCCCCAGAAGCTGGTTTCGCTTGGCAACAATGGAAATTGCAAGGGCAGTCTATCATCAGTAAACCAAAAAAAAAAAAAAAGTCTCAAACCATGCACAAAAACACACAGGGAGTCAATTTATGGTGTATTTGGCAATTTCCAGAGGTACCTCAAAGACAAATCTCTTCACGATTTTTTTTCCAGTTCCTGTCAGATTTGCTCCCTGCATACAAGAGAGGTGGATGACGCTAAATTGCAAAAAATTGCAATTGCACAATACATGATCCAGAAACGTGACATGTGAGCCCAAAATTGAAGGTGCAGGTCTGTAAGGAAACCAAAGGCCTGAATGACGAGCAGCGCTGCAACCTCGACAAATGCAAATCTGGCACCTGTTCTGGGGCTCCCACAGAAAAATAGCAAGGGTGTCAAGCGGAAAGGATGAAGCCACGATCTCTGTCTGACAACTCCCCAGCTCCTCTCCAGCCTGTTAATTGGCTGGATACGGCACAGATTAGCAAGCCCTCGGGTGACTGTCGCTAGGATAACCATACGCGGGCGTCTCAGGAACTTTGTCTTCTGCTCTAAAAGTCAATTTGTCTGTGAGCGCTGTGAAGGATGCCCCCCCTTTAAAAGAGGCCATCTTGGGACATACCTCCCCAAAGACATCATCATCATTCCGAGGGCTGCGCTCGATAATTCTGGGGAGGCAATCAATAAGAGCGAGCAAGCGTTTTGTGCGCGCACATTTAGACTGGCGCGAATCAACCGGGCGGGCTGCCATTGCCTCCATATGGCGACATGTGACGGCATGCGTATGTTTGTGTGCCAACTGTAAGTGAGCAGTCATGTGACGCAGGTCTGCTGATTCAGCAGCTGAGATTGCCGCTGAGCAATATTACTGTCAAAAGGCTGATTCATGTTAAAAAAAAGTGAAGCTTTTAAAAAAAGGCAATTTTGTTTCAAAGTGACTTCATTGCTTGTGTGGTGAACCCAAGTTGATCACTGTTCCAGACCCACCCGTTACCGACTGATTGACAAACATTTTGTAATCATGAAACTTTGCAGTTGTGTTTATCAGAGTTTTGAGGAATGAAACATGTTTGATATAACCGTAGGGTACAGTGAAACTCGATTTATCACGGGTAATATGTACCAAACCCAACCGTGAGAAAGACCGACCATCTAATATTTACGTTTTTATAGTTTATCCCCTACTATACATTTAAGACAGACCTTAACTAAATAAAACACACTTTTAAAAGTATTAATTTGAGGTTGTGCTCACTTTCTCATTGTCAGGCAGTGGAAGACTAGTGTATAACATCACTTTGAGGAAAAGAAAAGATTCTCGTAAGCTCCTCCAAATAAAAGGCAAAGCATGCTTGAGTCATGCTTTCTATTGTCATTCACACGACGTATAAAACAAAACCTAGGCGTCGGGCAGAAACCTTCAAAATGGTCGTCTTTAAGGAGACTCCAAAAAAAACGTCAAGATCTTATTAATCATTATTTTGTCAGTGATTATTTACCCATTCAAAATGCCCTACTGGAGTAGTGAATGTCCACATCAACTTACGTTTAGCCCCTTAAAGCAAATGTCAAGTCAAGAAATTCCTTTGAAATGACCTTTTCTATATGCGCCGCTAGTCTAAACACCGGATTCTGATTGTATTTGTGGAATATAAATTAAACAGAAAAAAAATCATCTGTTTTCATCTTTCGGGGGCTGCCATTTTGTCCTGTGCTGCCACTTGACTGAATTTGACGTCACAGTGGCCACAGGCTTAGCTAGCGAACATCGTGGCTCACCTGTTTTCTGGGTTTTGTCACATGACACAACCGCAAGCCTGCATTTATTTTTATACAATGCTAACCCTACCAAAAGACACATCAATATACATGAAGACTTTTTTTTAATCAAAACATTTCAGACTTTCTATGATTATTGTGGTTTGTGTCTTTCACTGCTAACATTAGCATTCAAAAGTGACAATGCTAAAAGTGTCGCTGATGACCTGCCAGCATCAAAAGCGCTCCACAAATTAATGGAAGTCAGCTTTTTTTTCTGCTGTCTGCACTTTGCACAGCCACTGTGTCATGAATTCGATAAAAAAAACAAGAATAATAATTTAAGTGTTTTTGAGGAAATGAGAAAATGTGCCAAAAACACCATTTGAAGCCAATCAGCTGCTTTTGCTTTTCAAGGTCAGCGGCATCAAATGAAACATTCATTACTGACTTTGTTTGCGAATGTCTTATTCATAGCGCTTTTATTTATAAAAATATGAATAGTAAGAATATTAAAACGGCAGCTGGCTGGCGCCTCCTGTGAAGCATTCACCAACTGAGTGTGTGTGTGTGTGTGGGGGGGGCAGAAACACGTCATAATAACCAGAGATGATTTTTAATTCCAGCTCAATAACAATATCAGGACGAGTCACACGACTAAAAAAGACGAGTGATGTGACTGCGTTTTCATGGAGATCGATATTGGATGTGAACATTGAGAAGGAATGACTTCCCAAAGGGGAACAAAAGCTTTCAAGGAATGCCTCCATTCACACAAAGGAGCCAGCAGAAATGTCAAATGCACATTCACTGGGCTGGAGGCATGTGGCTGGCACACACACGCACGCGCCCACGCACACACAAATATAGCAAAGGGTACAAGAGATAAAAAAAAATGGTATCTTCCATGTCAATTGCACAGATTTGAGTTCTCCCCCTCAGCTCCTCCAGAGACGCATTCCAGCAAGCGCTTTGTTTTTTGAAATAAATATTGTTGTTCCGGAGTTTTTTGTTTGGTGTCTACGTTTGTGGGATCCGATCGCTCTTCAGTCTGTTCTGAACTGTGACAAAGGTTAAGACAAGTCCATTTCATCTCAAAAACAGACAAGCCCAAAGTTTTTTTTAACATACTGGTAATTATAAAATAACAGTGAAATGGTACGTAGTCTCATCGTATTCCTTTTTCCCCCGAGGTAATCTAATTCCTCTTTGTAAAATCACGGCAGGGAGACTGCGGTGCTTTTGCTTTCTCTGTCATCCCTCCGATTCCCTTCATATTCTCTGCTAAGGAGAAAAGTGGTGTCTATACGTGAGCGGCATAGCGTGAGAGCACTGTGGAGTCAAGCACCACTTAAGGTTAATACCCTCAATTTCCATGCTGGAGACCCCGCCGTTGACGAAAGACCACTTCTTTTCAGAGAGGACACTGGGGATGGGACTTGAGCGAGTTATGAATGTTTGCACGCCGCTTCCAATGCAATTAATAGCCCCCTTTTCACTCGGTCTGTCAAAGCTGCTTTTTCTCTATGAGCCTGGGAGATCAAGATTACTCCTACTGGATTTTGGACCCCCCCCAAAAAATGAAAGAAATAACAGCCTGATTGTTGCCATGATGACAGCTGACAATGGATGGATGGTGGACCTGCGAAGGTGGAGGGGCACCTCGGCTTGATTGACAGATTTATATTAAGCGCGTGCACACTGTACACGACGTGTGCAACATCCACCCCAAGTGAGGGAGAGCCTGACAGGAAGGTCAATGAGTGCCAAAATATGGACCAGAACCACGCGTTCGGTCAAAAATGGACAATCAAGGGAATATACTATTCAACTATTCTTCTTCTTTATAATTTTAATACCATTATCTTTTTTCTTGTGGAATTAAAAGTACTGCTGCAGAATGTTTTGATTTACATTATTACTTTTATTGTTTTATTTTACTTTGTTTTTGTCTGGTCCTGATATTATCAATGGATTCTCATTAAATAATGACTTTTTTTAAAAGGTGATAATAATAAAAAGAATAATCATAATTATAATTATGATTATTATTACTATTATTATTATTATTATTATTATAAATAAATTATATAATGCACTTTACATTTCTGGGAAATCAGTTTTTTTCTCATAAACATTTTGTTTTTTTCATGGATAGTTTTGAGAACATTTTTTTGTCTTTCAGGTTTATTATTTTTCTTTGAAAAAAAGAAAAGGAAAAAATATATATACATACAGTATATAGATGATTGAGCATTGCATAAATTTTTAATGAAATTTGGTGGCAACTCGGGTTGACTGATTTTTAATTTTTTTGCAACTTGAGACTTGCTTGTGACTTTCACCTACGTCACTTCCTCCCACTTCTGATTACAGACACTCCCCGAGTTACGAACATCCGAGTTACAAACAAATGGTACATACAAACATTTTCACGGGTCTGTCGAAAAAAAAAAAAGTTAGATTTTGTATAGCGCGCCTTTTTCCGAGTGCCGAACGGGCGGAGGAGGACGGCGGAGGCGACGGCGGAGGCGACGGCGGAGGCGACGGCGGCGGCGACGCGGCGCGCGGGAGAGGCGTGGGGGGCGGGCGTGTGACGGTGGAACGGGCGGGGAGGCTCCGGCGCGCCGGTCGACGACCGGTCGTCTACTCTCCCCCGCTGAAGCCGCTGCTAGTTTACTGGGCAGCTAACCCTCGAGCCCTCAAGAATGTGACGAAAAGCTCTCTCCCCGTTATATGGATGTCAATATAAGCCTTAAACATACATTCCAGACAAAATATAGCACTGAAGCAACTTACGAACGAATTCACCTTATGAACAATCGTCCGGAACGTAACTCGTTCGTAACCTGGGGAGCGTCTGTATTCTCTCAGTTCTGTGGGAACAATGAGTAATACCACAGCTTGGTTGGGGACTGCCTCTGCCTCTTCTTCTTGCTGCATGCCTTCTACTTGCGCTCAGTGCTACCCAAAAACAACCTCCAAATACACTTAAGATGCACGACTCTAAATTCGGATTTGCCCGGCACTGAAAATACACTTTGAAATCTGCAACATAGTGGGGCCGCAAACACTGATATTAATCCCCGTCTCTCTTGTTTAGTTCCCACAAAGCATTCCCTGTGCTTGCTCGGGGTTCGATTTGGGATTTTTTTTTTGTGTCCTGGAATGACTCCAGATGTTTAAGCGAGGATTTTCTGCCTCTGTGTGTGTGTGTGTTTATGAAATGTAGGTCAGTCCTGTTGTCGTAGCCTGCTGGTGAACCCTGCAATCACACCGCTGTGGTCAATGTAAGATGGCATGAAGAACGCAGCCATGCCACAGACTGTCAGTGTCCTCATCTCGTCTTGTACGATAAGAACAATGCAGACCACCATGCAAGTGACCAGCCCTCATTTGAAAACTACTTAAGAGGAGCGATCCAACCTCCTTTTAGTCAAACATATCAATTGCGCCTGAGTACAATGAATACCTGTTGAATCATTATTCTTCCAATGAATGAATAGGCTTTACAACATTTTTCAAGTGCCTGAATCTTGGTGAAATTTAACCCTGCCCCAAACTCAGTCAAGCCCCCCGGAAAGTTAGAAAGCGTTAGCTTCCAACATCACTTTCACTCATCAGCATTAAATGAAATGTCTACGACAACAGGTCATATGAAAGAGTCTTCAGTATCCATTAGAGCTGTCAAACGATTAAAATTTTTAATCTAATTAAAAACTCAACTGTCATAATTAACTCAAATTAACTAAAAATTAATCATGATTGCTCACTCATTTTTATCGTTTCTGAATTTCCTTTTATATTTTTGTCCTATTTTCCCCCATTTTAATGCTCTCATCAACATGGAATCATGAATCAGTTTTCTATGTGCAAAATGCAAATATTTACTGAAATAATAATTTTGATTTTCAATTTTACATGAACATTTTTCACTTGGAGCAGTTATTCACACATTATCTCTCACACAATATTACTGTCCATCAACAACAGTGAAAACAATATTTTGTCACACAACAGCTGCTTGAACAGCTCTTTTTAGGGAATCAAAACAGCGCAATATAACATTATAAAGTGCACATCTAAGGTAAACTAGTACTCAGCCTATAATGGATTTAAGCCATGGTTGCATACTTCGTTTTTCTCAAATTTGCTTTGAACACAGCAGTCAGGCTATGCTGATTCTGTTGGTCCTTCTTGCTCTGAAGTGTCTCTACGGTTTTGTGTCGACATCATTTCGGATTCTTGTAATGGAGGCTCTCGCTGGCAATCAGTAATGGTTGTTCAGTTAGGGATTGTCGGTCAGCATGGAAGGATCTCTCGTTCTGTACTTTTTTGATCATTTATTGGAGCACTTTGCAGCAGAAGTAGTAGTAGTTGTAACAGAAGTATCAGAAGCAGGTAATAACCTAAACTACACATAAATGCAGTAAAAAATTAATATATCTATCTTTCTGCATCGCAATGTAAATATGTATATAATTGACATTAATGAATACCTTTATCTAACAATACGTTTAATAAATAATGTAATCAACCCTGATTTCACTATGTATCATTATCGTCATCATTATTCATTGTTTTAAACGTAAGAAACCATTCAACTCAAACATAAAGTCGAATCGAACAAAAGAACTACAAGTCCCAATACTCAATCCCGGAAGTGGAGCGCCGGCATGAACGTATCAAGTCGAATCGAACAAAAGAACTACAAGTCCCAATACTCAATCCCGGAAGTGGAGCGCCGGCATGAACATATCAAGTCGAATCGAACAAAAGAACTACAAGTCCCAAAGGTCCAACCCGGAAGTGGAGCGCCGGCTGCAACGCAATTTACTTCTTTAAACGTCAGATTGCAGACGGACAAACATGACAACTATGCACAAATGAGCTAAATAAAGACACCCCTGTTCTAGCAACATTTTAGCCCACGCTGTTTAAATTGCCGATTGCTTCAGCAACTTTGTTCTTTGTCGTGTCATCCATTTTCTTAAGCTTTGAAATGATCCATAGCCGTCTGTCTGAGACGAGGGGGGCGGACTACTCACGTCAGCTGTGTGCTTGGCCATTAATTAAGTGGTATTTCAGACTCGACGTGCTATGATGATAGCTCAGTTTACGACTGCAAAACATCCAGGTCATTTTGGTCTTGTCAGTGGAACAATCTGGCAACTTTTTAAAAGTAAACTTTCCATTCATAAACTATTTAAATATCCGTTTCGGTGTCTCGCTGCCGTGGCTGGCAAAACAAGCGTCGTGGACTTGGGCAGCGCTTGATGTTTTGTTTCTGGTTTATTTATAGAAGCAACGTCACATCCGCTGTGGCGTCTGCGCGTTAATCTCGCGAAAATTTTTGATCGATAAAATTCATTTAAATTAATGTCGATAAAAGCGCTAAACTGACAGCTCTAGTATCCATACATGAAATGTGACAGAAAGTCAACCATTTTGGGTCAATTCCAGGGTTATGATGCTGTGGCAAACTCTTACTAGGGAATTCAACCAAATGAGCTCCAATCAGAAGTGAGTATCCTAAACAAATAGGTGACACAAATTTGCAATTTATTGTTGGGGTTTTTGTTTGTTGCCTATGAAGTTAGAAAGCGTTAGCTTCCAACATCACTTTCACCCATCAGCATTAAATGAAATGTCTACGACAACAGGTCATACGAAAGAGTCTTCAGTATCCATTAGAGCTGTCAACGATTAAAATTTTTAATCTAATTAAAAACTCAACTGTCATAATTAACTCAAATTAACTAAAAATTAATCATGATTGCTCACTCATTTTTATCGTTTCTGAATTTCCTTTTATATTTTTGTCCTATTTTCCCCATTTTAATGCTCTCATCAACATGGAATCATGAATCAGTTTTCTATGTGCAAAATGCAAATATTTACTGAAATAATAATTTTGATTTTCAATTTTACATGAACATTTTTCACTTGGAGCAGTTATTCACACATTATCTCTCACACAATATTACTGTCCATCAACAACAGTGAAAACAATATTTTGTCACACAACAGCTGCTTGAACAGCTCTTTTAGGGAATCAAAACAGCGCAATATAACATTATAAAGTGCACATCTAAGGTAAACTAGTACTCAGCCTATAATGGATTTAAGCCATGGTTGCATACTTCGTTTTCTCAAATTTGCTTTGAACACAGCAGTCAGGCTATGCTGATTCTGTTGGTCCTTCTTGCTCTGAAGTGTCTCTACGGTTTTGTGTCGACATCATTTCGGATTCTTGTAATGGAGGCTCGCTGGCAATCAGTAATGGTTGTTCAGTTAGGGATTGTCGGTCAGCATGGAAGGATCTCTCGTTCTGTACTTTTTGATCATTTATTGGAGCACTTTGCAGCAGAAGTAGTAGTAGTTGTAACAGAAGTATCAGAAGCAGGTAATAACCTAAACTACACATAAATGCAGTAAAAATTAATATATCTATCTTTCTGCATCGCAATGTAAATATGTATATAATTGACATTAATGAATACCTTTATCTAACAATACGTTTAATAAATAATGTAATCAACCCTGATTTCACTATGTATCATTATCGTCATCATTATTCATTGTTTTAAACGAGTATCCATACATGAAATGTGACAGAAAGTCAACCATTTTGGGTCAATTCCAGGGTTATGATGCTGTGGCAAACTCTTACTAGGGAATTCAACCAAATGAGCTCCAATCAGAAGTGAGTATCCTAAACAAATAGGTGACACAAATTTGCAATTTTTGTTGGGGTTTTTTTGTTTGTTGCCTATGCCAGATGCCAAATCTAAGGCCCGTGGACCATATCCAGCCCACAACATTACTTTATGTGGCCAGCTAAAGCAAATCAATTGCGTCGACTTGCTGTTATCTAACCAAAAACTGCAAATTGTCACTCAAATTCGAAAGTTACTGAATTTGTCGATCAGTCTGCCAGTGAATATTCTCACCCATCCAGGTCATTTCATTCTCAGCACATGGAATCAATAAAAACAGGTGTGTTGTCATTTTCTTGGTTGGTTTGTCACTCTATTGGACAAATGGCTGTTTTTTGCAGTCAGTTATGCAGTCATTCAATCTGTCAGTTAATAAGTTAGTGAGCTCGTCTGTTATCAAGTTATTTAACTGGTCAGTTAGTCAGTCAACCAGTCTGAATCTGTGAAAACTATAATAAGGAAAGCACCTTCTTACTTGTACATTAATTCTTCTGCAAAATTGTTGCTCTCAAAATGTGAAAGTGTTTGCATTAAAGCACTGCATGATGCTGGAGCTCGATGCTCCTTTCTCGCATTTCTGACGCGTGGTCTAATCAACTGTACATTTGACAGGGCGGCCATGGGCTTTTATGCTACGCGTTGCTATACCAGAAGTGCCCGCAGTGAAGGTTGGCGTCAATATAAAGCATGTGCCACATTTAATTTCTGCTAGCCGAGCTGTTTACTGTACTGGTATGTTTACTCTTTGTTTGCCAGCAAGCGTAAGGCACGGGTTCAAGAGCGCGGCGACGGGACAAACATCATGCAGCGTTCAGCAGGGTGCCGAGTATCAGGCCTGTTTGGGTGGAGGAAGGGTGCAGCAACAAGGCCTGG
Source organism: Hippocampus mohnikei (assembly GCA_026261675.1). NCBI lineage: Eukaryota > Metazoa > Chordata > Actinopteri > Syngnathiformes > Syngnathidae > Hippocampus > Hippocampus mohnikei. The sequence continues at coordinate 7,453,412 of JAKGUB010000556.1, forward strand.
CGGCGGCAACGGCAAACGGGGAGGTCACACGCGCCATGATGAATTACACTCCACGTTGTCGACATTGTTGTCATCTTGTGTGCTGCTTTTCCATTAATGAGTCCTCTCGAGGGTGAAGGGGATTCTGCTCAATTCTACTTTGCGCTGTATGTGTGTCTACAAATGACAACGCTAGCATAATTTATGCTTGCGCTCATGTTGCATCAGTGGCAGTACTACGCGAAAGTACAATACCATCAAACGCTTGATTCATTCCTCAAGTTACAGTCATGGGTCAGGCAATTACAAAGTAGTATGTTGGTTAGCTTGTCAGTCAGAATGTCAGTTAGCTAATTAGCTAATCAGTCAATCTGACAGTCAGGAAGTTTGTTGGTCAGTTAGCCATGTACTTAGCAAGTCCCTCCCATCTCACAAGCGATGGAAGGGAACTGTTGTCAAAATAACGTAATGTTCGGGAGGTTACGCCAAGTCAGCTACAGGAGTGGAGTACAGTACGATCATCATGATTTCTCTATCAAATGAGTCAGTGAGACAGGTGTCTTTAGAGTTGTTCTGCTTTGTGTAGTACAGCCCTTTACGTAATGACGTAATGCCACTTAAAATAAACCACATCAGAACAAGGTAAATATAGCTGATAACAAAGAATTACAATAAATGATACCATAAACAGTCTCTGTTCCAAGGTGACACAAGCAAGAAGCCAAGGTGTGACCAATGTAGGGTAAACCACGTGAAAAGCTGCCCAGCTATCGACGCGATCTTTCAGTACACTTAAGTTCAAGCTAAGTGCTAGAAACGTGAGTACAGCAGCCTCACTACAAAGGAGGACATAGCAGCTAATGGATAAACATCTGAATAAATAGTGAAATAAAGGAAGATGAATGAACTGCCAGACGCCATCCGAGATGGTGTTTTGTTTGTAGCAGCTAGCTTCGCCAGCTACCGATGACCCATCAGCATAATGCCAAGCAATCTTGAAGAAAGCTTGTAAAATGGAGCATTTGGTGCGACTATCTGGGCGTGCGATGTTCTAGCCGAGTTAGAAAGACAATCAGACATTCGGGAAACTGGTTACTCAGTCAGTCAGATGGTCACTTCGCTGGTTGGTCAGCTAGTCATGTAGATGGTTGTTCATTTAGTCATTCAGACAGTCAGTTAGCTGTTGGTCAGTTAGTCAGCCAGACGGGCACTTAGCTAGTCAGTACGAATGAGAGTTGGTCAGTTTGTTTGTCAGACAGTTCATTAGCTGGTCAGTCAAACAATTGGAAGTAGCTAGCTGTGGAGACCATAGGTATTATCTAGAGTAAGCCTTGGCTGGTTGAGGATGCGCGTATAGCCCGCATCATGGTTATGTTTGCTCCAAGTTCATTCAAACTCACTAAATTCTTTAGCGACTTTGAGTCAGATTGCGTTGTTACAAGAATCGGCCATGCAGCTTTGATATAAGCGACATGTGGAATTGGTTCTTTAACATAGAGACCATTGCGGGACTCCCTGTTCAACGTTGCTGCCACTTAGAGTGAAGGCACAATGGATAGATAGACGCCAACGGCCGCCTACTTGAAATGTATGCATTTGGCTTCCATTGGCTTACATGATGGCTTCTTGCAGCCAGAGAATGACAGCTGACACCAGGCTACCGTGCCGTGGACGTTAGTATTTACAGAAGCAGATCGCGGGGTCGCCACGTTGCTCCCGCCCCAGCCATCTGGCAGCATGGTTTTAATCCAAGGCCTTGTCACTGCTGATTAGCCTGCCGCTCCTTCACTGTCACAATATTGCTCCAAACAGAGGTGCTAAAACTACTGACATCTGCAGGCTACTTATGTAGAAGTACAGACACTTGTGTGTTAAGAAGACTCTTGAATGTACTTAAGTACAAAAGTAGAAAATATTTTTCTTGTCAATTTATGTCAGAAAAGTACCACTAGCATAGCAGGGCTAAGTGTTGATCAGAAATCAAGACAGAGGATTTTTTTCCTCCCAGCAAATCTTCTCCACCTCATCTGCCAACATGCTACGCCGTACATTCCGTACACCTCTTTCTCTTCATATTGTTCCAACGAGCAGCTTTCAATGAGGCACATGATGTCATTATTATCGTCCGATCTAAAACTGGATGAATAACCAACGAGTTTGCTGCCGAGGCAGCCCGTTTTATGTCTCCTCGGTATGTCGTAAATATTCGTTACTTGTGGTGATTGTGAGGCGAAACGCTACAAGTGCGATTTCTATCAAGTAGTCTAATGTCGCTAGCATATCGTTTCCAGGTTCTGCCATAACTGGTAATGGCAGACATCCTGTGAGTTTTTGTGTGTGGCTTCTTGAGACTTTTATCGGTCTATTCATAATAGAAATGTCGACCAAATTTCACCCTCAAAGCTGTAAAGGGCTTTGAGGGTGAATAAAAAAACAATCCCAATTTGTAACTTATTGGGAAACAAACAAAATCTCGAGAACAAGTTTGTCTTTTATGGACACCTGAAAATTAACCCTAGCACGTGATTCACGCTAAAAAATTCAGGCATATTTTGGTTTCTCGACACATTGACACGCATCTGCAGTACTCGATCATGCGCCGTGATTTTATGTTAAACGCTAATTAGGCATTAGTGTGCAGCTTGAGAGAAATGATCGCTGTGGTTTTGTTAGGCTAATCATAGCTTGTTAGTGGCTTGGCTATTCTACGGGCAATAAGAAGAAAAAGCAAAGAAGGGAGAAAAGGGGATGCGGGGGGGAGTCAATACTCTTTCACAGACCGTGGCCATCAATTTGGGCATTGGCAAACACCGTCACTAACAATTAACCAAAGCAAACGTGCTGTCACTTTCACTCTGGGAGCACCTGGCACTTTCTGGGTCATTTTTAATGAGGCCCACAAAGAACAGCTCACACCTCAACCGCGCTTTATGCGGTTAACCGTACATGTGTGAGGTGTTGTGATAAGCGGCATATTCATTCTGGTACACATTAAATGTCTGCGGTAAGGCCACGAGGTCCTTGACATTGACAGATTGTGACGGATGCCTTGACTTAGCCGTGAAATTACTTCAGGGTCGGGAAGCGGTGATAGCGGGAGAGCTATTTAAAAAGGAACCTCGGGCATACTCATTCAGACTGTTATGATAGCACTTGTCTGCATCATTGATTTCCTAAAAAGAAAAAAAATCCAAAATGATGTTATGAAATGTTTTGTTTTATAATTCGTACATTATGTTACTGTCCTTCCTACTTTGAGAACAAAGAGGTTTTAGCTGGTATACATTACAGTGGTCCCTCTACTGTACTTCCAAACGAAATGTTCAAGTTGTGAAACGCCTCAACAGGAAAATATTGCCTCTTGTTACAAAACAAATTTCAAGATACGAAAGGTAAAAGTACAACCTGGGCTGCCAGTCGCCGCTCCGAGTTTCCTGAACGCAACATACTTATAGGTGCTCTGCCATTGGCTATTACCGAGCATCATCTTGGCATCCCATTGGCTAAGAGGGGCTTCTACCATATGTGTCATGCAAAACGCGTCTCTACTTACGACATTTTCGGGTTAAGAAATTTTGTCCAGAAAGAATTCATTTCGCAAGTAGAGGTACCACTGTACATTATAATTTTACCGTGTACATGATTTTATTCTAGGTTCAAAAGAAGAAATTATGGCTGTTGCGCTTTACTATAAAATGAGATGTCCTCTGTGTTTTCAGCCATGGCATCTTGACACTTTTCTGTGGGTCGACACATGGTAGACCTGCTCACCGAATATCACGTTGCTTTGGTAAGACGGCTCAAGGGCTGAATTTTATACCATTCCCTCGTGAGCCACAGTTGACTTCCCGTTTGTGTTTTTTGGTGAGTCATCAAAATATTGCTTTTGTGCTGCGCCCACACGCAATGAGAAAAGCTAACATTATTCGGGATCTGACAACGTCCATCAGACTTGTGTCCAGGGAGTTGATCTGTCTTTGGAGGGCTCCCTGAAAATGGCTACCTGACCATAAAATGGATGCTTCAAACCAAAATATTTTCAGCTATGGCTTCTTAAGACTTTTTTTCTGTGTTCACCACATTTCATGTTGCTATGTAAACCCTTTCAAGGACAGCGGTTACCATAGTGGACAGCTCATCATGTTATCAGGTTACAGGGCGCATGAGAGGGTTAAGGTGACTTTGAGGGATGAATTTTCAAACATTCCCAACGATGCTATGGGTACATTTTCACCAGAACAAAACAGAGCTAAAAATTTTTGAAACATTTTTGAGTATGGAAACCCTTCAATGAGCCCAGTCATTTGTCCAGCAAAGCATCTGAGTAATCCAGCACTACCGTGCAATCTTCAATCACCCAAGCAATGCTGGTTACATAAGAGCCAATACACGAATGTCATGTTTTCATCTACTTCCAAGCGTAATAGCCTTAACTGCCTGACTACATCAAATCACTCTGTGTTTACATGTCTGTAAGGGAATTACATACCAAGTAGAGACTTTCCCTGACTATTGCGTTGGTCTGTACATTTTAGATTTGCAGCACAACTGCCCTATGACAACACAAACATACAACTGATTGACAGGAGAGGGAGAGATGAAAGATTAAGGACAAAGCTGACGGGCGGCAGGATATTTATGCCTGAGCCTTGGCGGCATTATTGGAAAAAAATAAAAAAAATCAGGAGGCAGCAAAACGCTCTCTCCAGGTAAATGTCACGAGAGATTCCTCCCGGGAATAATGGGCAAGTTTGAATGACGCTTAAGTGCTCGCAATATGGCCGCTGGATTTGTTTGCTCTTTGACCTGCACACGAGTTTTGGCGAAATACCGCGGGGATGAGACCTTTGCGAGACTCCCTGCCCACAAAACTCAGAGGGTGGAGTTAGAGCAGGAAATGTTGCGGTTTCCCCAATTCAGCCTGCAGCGTTACCTGGAGATTTCTGGGACTGGAAATACGGCAAAGAGCCTTTCGGCATGCAAATAAGCTTCTCCTTTTGTAGATTTGGCACGACATTCTAAGTACAAATGAATTTTAATAATCACTTTGCACGCAAAATGTACTTTGAGGGCATAAAAATCTTGAAATTCTGATTAGGTTGAGTTAATTTTTGGAGTCTTGAATGCTTTTAAGACTGGTCAAATGTCGTAGGGTTCAAGGTTTTTTCGATTTAACGTCACATGGGGCAATTAACAACTACATAAACGAATGCAAAAAAAAAAAGTAATAATTTCTCGAAATAACATGTTGAGACCGCATACACATTACATGAGTGCAATTCGCCAAGACTTGAGACTTACTTGACACACGTACATGTGACTTGATCCCAGAGGTTATTTGTTGTTATATGGCAAGACTGCATGAACTTGACTTGCGCAAGACAAAATGACTTGGGCACTAACTACAGACTTAAGGTCAGACTTAAGGTGACTTGATCCCACCTATGCCTTCACCAGCAAAAATTGAGCTTTGTCGCCGCCTTGGTATTCGTGACTAGCATTCGCATCAACAGCAGCAGCAGTCAAGCGGAAATGAAGCAGTTTTAAAGTGGAAAAATTAGCTTGCGTCAACTTCTGCTGTTCCGCGTCACCGCGGCCCTAATGGTTTTCCGACAGAGCCATGCCATGACAGTGCACTCCATTAAAAAAAATCTTTCCACGTCTGGGCCAGATTGATCTGTTTGGTGGCATAAGAGACGCCTCTGCGCATTTGCTAAACGCTCCCATCCATCCCCAAGCCGAGCGCAATGCCAAAGAGTGGTTTTGTTCTAAATGGTGCAGCTTACACTAAACCTGGCTATTACTGATACAGCAAACTCGCCGGGCTTAGAGATTATACTTCATCCAAAAACTTTATTTAGAGTGAGACGCCCACACGCAATGAGAAAAGCTAACATTATTCGGGATCTGACAACGTCCATCAGACTTGTGTCCAGGGAGTTGATCTGTCTTTGGAGGGCTCCCTGAAAATGGCTACATGACCATAAAATGGATGCTTCAAACCAAAATATTTTCAGCTATGGCTTCTTAAGACTTTTTTTCTGTGTTCACCACATTTCATGTTGCTATGTAAACCCTTTCAAGGACAGCGGTTACCACAGTGGACAGCTCATCATGTTATCAGGTTACAGGGCGCATGAGAGGGTTAAGGTGACTTTGAGGGATGAATTTTCAAACATTCCCAACGACGCTATCGGTGCATTTTCACCAGGACAAAACAGAGCTCAAAAATTTTGAAACATTTTTGAGTATGGAAACCCTTCAATGAGCCCAGTCATTTGTCCAGCAAAGCATCTGAGTAATCCAGCACTACCGTGCAATCTTCAATCACCCAAGCAATGCTGGTTACATAAGAGCCAATACACGAATGTCATGTTTTCATCTACTTCCAAGCGTAATAGCCTTAACTGCCTGACTACATCAAATCACTCTGTGTTTACATGTCTGTTAGGGAATTACATACCAAGTAGAGACTTTCCCTGACTATTGCGTTGGTCTGTACATTTTAGATTTGCAGCACAACTGCCCTACGACAACACAAACATACAACTGATTGACAGGAGAGGGAGAGATGAAAGATTAAGGACAAAGCTGACGGGTGGCAGGATATTTATGCCTGAGCCTTGGCGGCATTATTGGAAAAAAATAAAAAAAAATCAGGAGGCAGCAAAACGCTCTCTCCAGGTAAATGTCACGAGAGATTCCTCCCGGGAATAATGGGCAAGTTTGAATGACGCTTAAGTGCTCGCAATATGGCCGCTGGATTTGTTTGCTCTTTGACCTGCACACGAGTTTTGGCGAAATACCGCGGGGATGAGACCTTTGCGAGACTCCCTGCCCACAAAACTCAGAGGGTGGAGTTAGAGCAGGAAATGTTGGGGTTTTCCCAATTCAGCCTGCAGCGTTACCTGGAGATTTCTGGGACTGGAAATACGGCAAAGAGCCTTTCGGCATGCAAATAAGCTTCTCCTTTTGTAGATTTGGCACGATATTCTAAGTACAAATGAATTTTAATCATCACTTTGCACGCAAAATGTACTTTGAGGGCATAAAAATCTTGAAATTCTGATTAGGTTGAGTTAATTTTTGGAGTCTTGAATGCTTTTAAGACTGGTCAAATGTCGTAGGGTTCAAGGTTTTTTCGATTTAACGTCACATGGGGCAATTAACAACTACATAAACAAATGCAAAAAAAAAAAGTAATAATTTCTCGAAATAACATGTTGAGACCGCATACACATTACATGAGTGCAATTCGCCAAGACTTGAGACTTACTTGACACACGTACATGTGACTTGATCCCAGAGGTTATTTGTTGTTATATGGCAAGACTGCATGAACTTGACTTGCGCAAGACAAAATGACTTGGGCACTGACTACAGACTTAAGGTCAGACTCGAGCTTTACTTGAGACTGACATCAGTGACTTGATCCCACCTATGCCTTCACCAGCAAAAATTGAGCTTTGTCGCCGCCTTGGTATTCGTGACTAGCATTCGCATCAACAGCAGCAGCAGTCAAGCGGAAATGAAGCAGTTTTAAAGTGGAAAAATTAGCTCATGTCGACTTCTGCTGTTCCGCGTCACCGCGGCCCTAATGGTTTTCCGACAGAGCCATGCCATGACAGTGCACTCCATTAAAAAAAAATCTTTCCACGTCTGGGCCAGATTGATCTGTTTGGTGGCATAAGAGACGCCTCTGCGCATTTGCTAAACGCTCCCATCCATCCCCAAGCCGAGCGCGATGCCAAAGAGTGGTTTTGTTCTAAATGGTGCAGCTTACACTAAACCTGGCTATTACTGATACAGCAAACTCGCCGGGCTTAGAGATTATACTTCATCCAAAAAACTTTATTTAGAGTGAGATAAGAGGATTCCCCCCACCGCCTCTGCCTGACTTCATCCATATTGCAACAGCAGCAGAACATATTTTTTCCCCGATAGGCCACTGTGTCACCGAGCCATGCTACGCGCATTTATGAATGCACACATTTATGAATCTCAACCTTGTCCTGAAATACACTCATGAGGGAGGCAGCGGTTTGTTTGCACAAGACACAACAGGCTAATTTCAGAATGCAGCGACACCTCAACCATTGTTTGTCATACATGTCAAGTTATGTAAGTTAAGTTATACAGTGCAGAGGTACCGGGTTCGATTCCAGCTCCGGCCTCCCTGTGTGGAGTTTGCATGTTCTCCCCGGGCTTGCGTGGGTTTTCTCCGGGTGCTCCGGTTTCCTCCCACATTCCAAAGACATGCATGGTAGGCTGATTGAGCACTCTAAATTGTGCCTAGGTATGAGTGTGGGCGTGGATGGTTGTTCGTCTCTGTGTGCCCTGCGATTGGCTGGCAACCGATTCAGGGTGTCTCCCGCCCACTGCCCGGAGACAGCTGGGATAGGCTCCAGCACCCCCCGCGACCCTAGTGAGGATCAAGCGGTTCGGAAGATGAATGAAATGAATGAATTTAGTTAAGTGTCAGGTATGATATGGATAGCTGTGAGGCCATCCGCATTTGACATCTTAGGCTTTGTCATTTTTGTGAGCAGATCACTCCCTGGCCCGTGGCTCGCCAATTGACACAGGAGCACGATTGCAAAATTGCCACCTGGCAAAATGCTTCCCAGAGTCAAAGTCCACCACTACCAACTTCAGGTTTGTAAGCATAATCTTTGGCAATCCTGGGACCTCGGGTATTGTATTTCATGCCATATCACGTGGAAATGTGTGCTGTTATGACACTAAAACTCCTTGAATAATCTTCCTCTTCAAGACCTTGAATAATCTTAAACGGGGACGGGAAAAGCAATATCACTGCCCGAAGAATCGAGCGTTAATATACTGTATGCTGCTTTCCGGCTCAGTGACTCAAGTCTTCCGGGTGAAGGTCCCACGGAACCTTTAGTAGCGAGTCACGGCAATTCATTAGCCTGTCGTTCTACTCCTACTAATGAATGGAAATAAAAACACAGGCGTAAAAACGGTTTAAATAAAAGCCCTAGGCTCACTGTAAACCACCAAATCCCAAAGAAGGCATCTTAATTCTTATGCGTGGCCTAAATTTGTTGCTAAGGATCTCATTTTTGTTAGACCTCAGGTGCTATGCTAATGAGGGTCACCAAGAGTCGAACATAAACCGGTATTCCCAACAGGGGCATGGAGCCGCGCTCCTGTTTTTGTCTCCTCCGGGCGGGAAAGGGATTCCTGCTGGAATGTTTAATGGAGCAGGCCTAGACGCCGCATGGATACTGTATGTTTATTTTCTAATAGCTCGCAGCTGCTGTAGTTCAGCGGGGCGGCTGCTGTGGCTAAACAGAGATGACAGTTTTTATTTCAAAACTTAGTGAGGTCGCTGATGAAGTTATTTGAGTTGACACTAATGTGTGCTTGTCTAAAATAGAAATTCCAAATCCCTGATACCAAGTTTCAAAATATTGCAGAATGAATTATAATTTTGGGAGTAGGAAGCATTAGCTTAACACGCTAGCCCCCAGCGAAACGCACATTCCAGCCAAAATCGAAGGTGTGTGTGTGTGTGTGTGTGTGTGTGTATTTTTTTTCTCGCGACACATTTTTTGAAAGTCATCATTGGGATTTTGTGTGGGAAAAAAATCCAGCAATGTGAAAATGAAGCAGTGAGAAGCGATGAATGTGCCCTTTGAAGAATGAAATGCTACATACTTGAGCACCAAAAATGTTCAATTATTTTCTTCCGAAAGTCGAGTAGCTTAATGTAAACGCCATAGACGAGCTCATGAGACTTGAGAGGTGACAGCATTTACATATTAACTTTAAATAGGTACAGCATGTTGACACATTGGAAGCAGCAACCCATACAAACGTCTTCTTCTTAATTACATTGTATCATTTTTAGTAGACAGCAGTGCCATCCGGTATATTTTGGTTCTACACTAAAGGAACAAATCCGTTATATAGTGGAGGTGGTCATGATGATCCGCGATATATTTGTATTCACAACCTAAGCTGCCTCTCCATCAAATTCCGATATGTCACCCTTCAGTGGTGATTGCGGAGGCAGCCGCGCACGACCCACAGAGCGTAGATGACAACCTTTGTTGCCGCCGCGCCAGGGGAAGGCAGGCGGGCTAACATCGGGCCTGTCGGGGAACTGTCACATCGCTCTGTACGACCCCAAACGCACCCCTATAACTTTCACATTTCAAAGTCCCGGTTTCATTTTGCATTTGACAATTTTGCTTATAACGAACAAAGTTTGAGTCCATCCAATGTTTCTTTTTTTTTCCTTTACCCGCCCCCAGCAAACTCTCCATTAAACCAAATGAAATGGTTTATTTTTGGTCTAGTCAAAGCATCAATCCCTTGTTATGAATTTTGATGTTCAGCTCCTGTTTGGAGAACGGCAAGTTAAAAAAAAATTCGTATTAACATTAAACAGTTTTCAATGTGCAATTGTGTATTTAAAAGTTCAGAGAAGGTCAAATGAAGTTCACCTGTAAAGGTCATTTTAGGTTCATCCTGAAATGTTACCCCAAAGCCCAATCATTTCATGACTAGTGCAGCATACAGTTCAAAGAGTATCTGCCCTGCATGCAAGAATAGTCGTCTCTCTTGCTGCCGACTCAGCTGCCTTAATGAGCCCTTGACGGTCATCTGATGCGCGAGTCGTACAGTAGATCTTAGTTTTCATGACAAAGGTTTCTTTACTTTTTTTTTTCTTCCCGTTACAGTTTGCTCAAATGTTGTCAAAACTGCAAAGGCAATTTCTGAGGTTGGCTCTGAGACACCTCGGCCAGATATTGCACCTGTAATTGCAAGCATGGGAAGGTCTTGGCAGCTCGCGCCTATGGCGAGCGTAATGAAGTGCACGCCAGACACTAGGGAGGGAATATATGTCATGTCATGTGAGCATGTATGTGCCTCTGCGGGCGAAGCCATGAGTTCCCAGAATGAATACCACCACATTTGATGACTTGATGGTGATGGTATGAATAAGCAGGTGCGGTCCCATGTTTGATTCGGGATGCGACGAAAAGTTCCCCTGACAGCAGACAAAAAGGAAAGCAGGGTGAAATAGCTGCACTGTGGCTACCGTCATCAACAGTTGTTTCTATTTAGCCTACATTAGCTGCCATCGGGAAAAAATGCCTTACAATACTTTAGCTCTCCGTTTTATGATACCTGCTTTCAATTGGACAAATTCCACAGTTTCTCAAAGTACACAAGCCATGGAAGTTACTTAAAAAAATAGTAAATAAATAAATAAGCAATAAAGATGTCCTGTTTTAATTTCAGTCATGGATCCTTCGGATTTGTTCGTGCATCCTGTTATGATATACAGGCCCACCCAATATGGTCTCGATTTGGTCATACTGGTGTTGGGGGTATTTTTTTCACACTTTGGGAGAATTCTCAAATTTGCCCAAAATCGCTGACTTGTGACTTTCCTGTGCATTATGGAATGGATGGATGGATGGATGGATGGATGGATGGATGGATGGATGGATGGATGGATGGATGGATGGATGGATGGATGGATGGATGGATGGATGGATGGATGGATGGATGGATGGATGGATGGATGGATGGATGGATGGATGGATGGATGGATCTTTATTATCATTACACTTTCGTGCAACGAAACATCACTTAACAGGCACGCTCCGCACAAGAAACATGAAAAAAAAAAACCAATAACGAACATGGGATACAGTGCAAAGGGCCTGTCGGTACTCGCTGTAAAGCGCCCGAGATCTTAGTTAGAAAGGAAACCACTAGGGGAGCGGAGGGATAAAAAAAAACCACGCTCGAACTATACTCTTCTGAGGATAATTAGAGTACTAGGAGAAAAAAAATACCCAAGCACATTTAACAAGCATATGACAGTTACAACAAGTGAATGATAGCAATGTCCACCAAATTTCATGTCAATTTGTGATATTGGTGTTTAGGGCTATTTATGTGTTTTTCTTAACTTTCCAGAAGTTTTGAATCCCCTGAAAATGTTTGAACCAAAATAGCTGACTTCCTGTTGGGAAGGCATGGGTACTTGAGACTTTTTCGAGCATACTGATATGATAGAAGATGTAGAACAGAATTTTGTGTTGATCAGTGAAACTTGTGTTCAGGGCTATTTTTTTTTCTCACTTTCAGAGACTCCTCAAATTTGCTCATAATGGCTGCTTCAAACAAGCATAAAATATAAAGACAATGTATGAAACGGAATAACTATATATATATATATATATATTTAAAAGTAATAATTTACTCGGTGGCACCTTAAGGTGCATCACTTTTTTGTTTTCGCATATTGCTTCTAACTGACAAACTGGTAGAAGAACTGCACTTCTTACCTTCCCATTCATTCTTGGCAGAGGTAAGGAATGCACTCTAGTATTATGGAAAAAAAGAATAGAACTGGAAATGGAAGGTGGTGTCTCGAAGGGGCCAGTAAAGTGTGTCATGCCTTTATTGCCTTCATCATAGGTTGTGTTAGCCTCGGATCTCTCACTTTCATTCATCTTATCTGTTATCCTCAGCACTACCTTCAGTGATTTTGTCTCTCAGTAGAGAGCTCAGAGCACAAAACTGCTCTGAGCCGCCTCACCTTCCAAAAAAAGAGATATTTCCACACAAGCAAATAAAAAGCGAGGCGGGGAGGTAAGGCAAGGAAAGGCAGGGCCTATTCCCCACAGTTTTCGAGACAGGCCCCGCGTTTGAGCTCCAGACTCATCAATATGCAAAACATCAGCATATCGCTCCCTCCTCAGCGCACTATTGTACACAAACACCATCACACTTTGTCGATGATGTGCAAGGCGGAATGGGGGGGGCGCAAAACAAACATAATCGCATTTTGATTTAAAGAATAAAGAAAAACACGTTTGGGATTCATTCAAAGCCCTAAAATGTGTGAATCGGCTGAGGGAAAAACTCCGGGCTCGCAATCAATGCGATATGTTACACTGAGCCCGACTAAACTCCCAGTGGCTGGATTACATTTCAAAGCACGGGGCCCTCCCGGAGCTTTTCCACCCATTGAAAAAGCAAAAGATAGGTGGCGTGGCGTGGGAGCTGGAAAAGCGCTTTCCGTAAATCTTTTGGACGGTCTCAGGAAGAAGCCGTTACATTCCGGTGAACATTTTGCCAGTTACAGTCCACTCGCATTGTAGCCACAGTGGGGCACTGACCACTCAAGTCAGTGCGTGGAATTAAATGCTACGTTTTTATGAATCGACACATTTAGTTGACGTTGGTTAATTACTTGGGTGGTTGGTTCGTTCACATTTTTTTCCACTTCACGCCATTGTATATGAAGCCAACTTATAACTTATAACCCTTTCATCCACCCTGTAACCTGATAACATGACAAGCTGTCTACTTTACTAACCGCTGTCCCTGAAAGGGTTAAATTTAAACTCGGAAGTCAAAGCAAAAAAAAAAAATAAATCAAACAAGTGATGACTGATAATTCATCTGAAAAGCTCTTAAATCAAGGTATCAGTGTCATGGCATTTTGATTTGAATAATTCAAACACATCCGGGATTCAGTGAAAGCCTTAAATTGTGTGAATGTAATACAAAGACTCCGGGCTCGCAATCAATGCGATACATTACACTGAGGCCAACTAGACTCCCACTGGCTGGACTGGATTACATTTCAAAGCACGCAGCCCTCCCGGAGCGTTTCCACCCATTGAGAAGCAGGAGAAAGGTAGCGTGGCGTGGGAGCCAGGGCGTAATCGTGGCTGACCGAACAGCGGGGTGGATGTAGGTTAAGTTGCTCTCTCTCCGCTGACTGCATGCCGCTCCCCTTCCTCAAGTCCGCTCCCTTTCCTGGCTTGGTAAATCCCCGCTGCTTTAATCTCCTTAGCGAGCTACATCCTCTTTAAAGATGCAAGAAGAGGTGGCGAGCTGCGTCAAATGACGAGGTGGGCAAGCACCATGAGGCACGACAGGCATGGAGTCGGCAAATGAGGGGGCAAAGTTTGACAGGCCAGTGTTAAACGATGACATGGTTGGAATGCAAACTAGGAAATGACGAAACCTCATTTATCGCAGGGCATACGTTCCTGAACCACTCACGATTGATGTCTATCCGCAATATAGTAAGAGTCCATACATTTAGATTTTTTTTTACTATATATAGGGTTCTTTAATGACTGTTCTCACTCTCGCTGTCAAGAAATGGGAGACTATCGTATGACATCACTTTGGGAAAATGAGAATACTCTCTCACTCGCACAGTGTTTCAAATGAAGGTAAAGTGCGACATTTAAACGTGCATCTATTTCAACACCAAATTTTTCAACCAAAGCGAATCATTGCGTCCAAGACCACTAGCTTAATGGAAACGTACAGTAGGTTGGGAAAGCGAGGCAAACAGAAATTAACATCGGTGTTACTTCAGCCCATCGGCAACAGGTACAAACAGAGCCTACAACAAAAGAGAAATAATTGTTGCAGATTTAAACAACAACAAAAATCTCAACTACACAACACTATTTTGTGTAACTAACGTCTGCTAGCTAAAAACAAAACAAAAAACACGCACAATGAAATGCCATAGATGGGCGAACAGAAATTGGTACAGTAACGCACACATGCACACTGTTAATTGCGCTACATCGCTTCCATCATAGAGCTCAGTTCTGCAATAATAATAAGAATAATAATAATACATTTTATTTATAAGCGCCTTTCAAAACACCCAAGGCCCTGTGTAGCCACATTAACGGCATTCCCTACGTAGCCTTGTTAAATTTGTAGTAATGCACCAGATGTCATGGGTAAATCCAGCTTGAAAAAAATACCTGTGTAGCCACGCAGATGAAAATCCCCTTGTAGCCACGTTCGGCAATGACATTCCCTGTGTAGCCACCTTGGCTAATGCACTTGACTCTCACACTTTAAAGTTGAACGAAACACAATCGGCGCGTAGCAATGTGGACAAACGATAATCCAATGGCATCTCCCTTGGAGCCACGTCAATGAACAATATTCCATGTCTAGCAATGTTAATTAATGCACATGGCCATGCTAAGCAAGCTTTGGCATTCCCTGTAAAGTAAAGTCAACGAATGCGCATGATCCCGCACATAAAAGTCGAAGTAACAACAAGCCCTATGTAGCCACGTTCAGCAATGGCATTCTCAGGGTAGCCAAGTTAACTCATGAATCTCACACTTAAAAGTCAAAACTAACAATACCCCTATGTAGCTATTAGCTCCTTCATTAGCCCCACGTTAAGCAAGGACAATCCATGTGTGATCTCACACGTAAAAGTCGAACAACAATCCGTGTGTCGCCACGTCAACCAATTACATTCTCCGTAACAAGAAATACTCAACACCACGTGACCTTGTGTCAAATCCATCAAAAACTACCCTCTCTCCTCCTCCTCCTCCTCCCTTCCCGTTCTGGAATAATGCCTGAATGGCATCACCTGAAAGGAGCGTAATCCAGTGCAACCCGGATCACAGCGAGTTGTTATCGGGGTCATCTTCCCTGTCCGGGTTTGATTTCGTTCAAGTTGTTTTGAAGGCAAACAGAGCGACTGTCTTGATTTGATTTGACACCCGTGACCCAGCGACACCTGCAAATGACATACTCGCAGATCAACAAGACATCGGGTTCAGCTCTACCTGTTTCCCAGAAGTAGACGGACTTCCCGCCATCATCCGTCTGCGCGAGATCCCGCCGGAAAACGCAACCCAGGAGAAGCAGCAGTGGCACCAGGAGGTGCCAGCTGCCCCTCCGCCGCCCCATAGTCCGGGAGTCCCAAGGAAAAAAAAAACAGAAGTAAATCCACTCAGCTCGGGGGGAGGTCAGCTGAGGAAAAAGAACTGCAGGAAAGAAAACAAAACGGTAGTCCTAAAAAAAGCCAAGATGAAGTAGAGAGCGGGTCACTTTGAGGCAGGAGGAGTAGAAGGACATCCACATGTAGAAGAGTGATGGAAGGATGGAGGGAGGAGGAGGTGGTGGCGGTCAGCGGGAGAGTTGCTGTCGGAGGCTCCAGAGAGGCTCCTCCATGGTGTCCTCCCTCCTGCGCTGTCGTCTCCTCTGCTGGCGGCGAGGCGACAGTGGGCGAGGATCTGCAGTGTGCTGCCTCGCTCTACCTCTCTCACTCACTCACCTCGCTCGCTCATTTGCTCTTTCCGCTGCCTTATCCCCACCCCACCCCTCCTCCCCACCATTCTCATTACCTGTCTTGTCCCCCTCTCACTCTCCTATTATTGAGGCCCGAGTACACCAAAATTGGCTCTGTTGCGCACCGCGGATTTTTATTTTAAATTCAGCCCCTGAAGCTGGTTTCGCTTAAGAACATGAGATTTGGGTAGGCATGAGTATCAGTTAATGAGTAGGCCTACGAAAAGTCTTGGAAGCTATGCCTGAAAAGACACAGGAAATCTGCAGTTTTGGTTCAAATGGTTTTGATTTTATGTCATTTCTGGACCCTTCAATGACAACATTTCCAAAGGATTTTGTTCAAATGTCGCAGAATTTGAAGAATGCAGATGACTCGGTAGCTTGGCAAAATCCTCTGTTGCCCAAATTAAACCAAAGCCTGTTTACTTTAGCCACATCAAATTTGTTCGGCATGCCCGCATTGAGTAGACCCACAAAAAAATCCAAGATGCCATACCAGAAAAGACACTGGAAGTCTCCCTTTTTGTTTTGAATATTTAAGGCTCAAAAGCGGGCGGCCCGGTGACCCAGTGGTTAGCACATTGACCACACAGTGCAGAGGTCGTGGGTTTGGCCTTCCTGCGTGGAGTTTGCATGTTCTCCCAGGTCATGCGTGGGTTTTCTCCGGGTTCTCCGGTTTCCGCCCACATTCCAAAAACATGCATGGCAGGCTGATTGAACACTCTAAATTGTTCCTACGTGTGAGTATGAGCGCAGATGCTTGTTCGTCTCTGTGTGCCCTGCGATTGGCTGGCAACCGGTTCAGGTTGTCCCCGCCTACTGCCCACAGACAGCTGGGATTGGCTCTGGCGACCCTTGTGAGGATAAAGCAGTTCAGAAAATGGATGGATGAATGTTCATAAGCTCAATTTTCCAGCGGATTCTGTTTGTAGTATACGTGATATTTGCTCCATGCACTTTGTATACAGCGACGGTTGTTTTAAAGTGCTCTATCAATAGAGTTGAGTTGAATAAACTGAAATCACATATACTAGACCGATGGACGATACTCAATTGTGAGAAATTAAGAGTTTTGGTTTGTCATTTTCTGAGAGCGAAGGATGGCAGAAAGGTTTAAATAACTGGCCATAAAAAAAAACATGAAATTATAATACAGCAACTCTCAAATTCACCCCCAAGGGTAGTTTCTCTTTGCAACATGGTATTTGGTAGCATTGTTTATCTTGAGTAGATTCCCCCTGCCGCTCACCGAAACCAAAAGAGCAGCCATCTTGGGTAAAGGTTTACTTCTAACTCAGTATATTGATACCATTGCCTGGCACGTTGAGCTCATATTTCGATCTGAGCATGAGGAAGTATGGCCCCCTCTCCCACCTTCTCCTACTCGCTCTATGCTCATGCTGTTTGGGGGAACTTGTGGGCAGTGGGGGTTTGGGGGAGGGGACAAGAGGAGACCAGCGGGGGCCTGAGAAATGCTGCTACTGAATCAGAAAGGCAGAAAAGAGCACAGCTCCATGCAGGGAAGGCGGAGGCTAGGTTGATGATGATGATGATGATGATCATGATCATGATGATGATGATGGCGGCGGGTGGGAGCAAAAGACTGAAGCAAAAACATGGGCGACAGCACAAAGTGATAAAAGAATGAGGCAGTGATGGGGGTGTACGGTGTGAATTCATTCTTTCAGTTCGGCGCCAATAACGAGCACACGAGCGGCGACTGACTCCAATTAGGAAATGACTTGTAGCAGACGTGTTGATTCATGAGCAAGCTGAGGGCGTCCCACTTAAGCGGCGTTTCTGCCCATTACAAAACAATCAAAGCCAGGCGACAAAATGTGACCTTCACATAAAACATCAATGGCTTTCGGGACTGCATCATCATCCCGTATGATTCTTGCCTTCTCCTAATTGCACACAGTACAGCGCGGACCAAAATGTATTGTATTTCTGGAGGCGTCCCAAAACCTTTGTCCAAACTCTCTTGTTCATTCACGTCTGTCGTTGTCGAAATACATCCACTCTTTCACTTTCTGTTAGTGTCCAACCTCCACATTTTCTTCACTTGTTGACATATCCCAAAACCGTTTTCCAAGTTCCTCATTTTACATACTTTCTGTAGGTTAGCCAATATTTCTATCCAAATTCAGCTCTGTAGCTCTTCAGTATTTTTCTGTCCCCCCACATTTTCACTGTTCACTTCCTTTGTCCACCCCCCCCAAATTGCCCACATCCATAATTTCTTCTTTTGCAGCAGTCCCAATATTTTTGACCAAAATGCACATTTTCACTTCCAGTAGGTGTCACTTCCTGATCTCCTGCAGGCCCAAATGCCTAGGCGTAATGATCTTCTGATTGCAAACAGCTCAGAATGGACCGAGAAAGTCAAGCAACAGATTGCATCGTGGACGAAAGGGTGTGACTGCTTCGAGGTGCTAAATTTGTCCACACTGTAAAGATTTATCACCTTCCGAGCGAGTGCAAAAACTTTTGGATGCAAGCCATTGGATTTGTTTTATTCAAGTGTTTGTTTCCTTCAGTGCCGCAAAGGCCCTTGAGGAAAGGTCCTGTTTGTATATAACTCAATTATATAACACACACACACACACACACACACACACACACACACACACACACACACACACACACACACACGCATTTATATGAATGCCACATTTTCTACATTTTTCACTTTCTGTCTGTGTGACAATAGTTTTTGTCCAAACTCCACATTTTCTTGACTTCTAGTAGATGTGCCAAAATCGCTGTCCAAGTTCCACATTTTACATACTGTCTGTAGGGTGCTCAATAAAATAAATGAACTAAATTAAAAACAAAAAACACAAAAAAAATGTATTTTGATTTTCAAAATCTCTTGATATTTTAGGTGCCTCAATACTTTTACACTCACAGACAAACGCGCGCGGGCGCACACACACACACACAGAAAAACACACTTTTTATCTTTGCATGGGCTCAGTATGAGCTGACAGGCTAACAATGGCGCTAAAGGGTCAGCTAACGCCACGGCGTCTGGACGTCAGCGCTGGCAGGAGGCGGCGGGAGAAAAGCGGAGGTGAGAGGGAGTGGGGGGATTGCAGACAGATAAGGCGGCGCAAACGGGGGTGGAACTTGCAGGGTGAAAAATCTCAAGCAGAAGGCAGGATAATCTTTAGCTGCGTGTGACAAATTGCTTCACAAATCAAATTTTACATTTCTCTGATTTGTGGGATTGAAAACGGAGCAGGCCTGGTATGGACACACAGATTGCAGGCTGACTCACATGCTACTGTGAGTGATTCTTGAAACCCCAACATTTGCTTGAAATGCAGTTTTGGAAGCTTAATTTTAAAACCGAAACCCTTAGAACCCTAACCCTGACTTGAAACCATATTATCAAATCCGAAACCTGGTTCAAAACCCAAATTTTAAAATCTATCTTCTGTAACGCAGGTTTGAAAGATGAATTTAAAAATAGAAACCCTAAATTTCCAAACCCTACAAAACCTAAGCTGAACTGTGACTTGAAACTTGAAAACACTGAAACCCAAACCCTCTATTGACTATTGGATACAATCATCTAAAAACATTTATTTTCGTTGTGATGCATTTCAGGACAAATTTTATACATGAGAAAAAGGCTAGTTATGAGTTCTAGTTTCCTTGGGTTTGGCACCAACCTGGTTTTTGTTCCCACGGTAACACTTCCCCCTGCACGTATTGCCATCTGGAAGTGAATATGTTGACAAGGTGTACAGTACGTCTACAGAGCGTAGACGCCACGCACCATGAACTCGCATAAATATTTATGAGCAGCTGTAGGCCTCCTGTGAAAATTCATATCAGCTGGCATACATGTCAATGCCGTCTCCAATTAGATATGTTGCTGTTGTATTGCTGATATCCATATATGGAGACTGAGGATGTTTCAGTCTTTATTTAATATTTCACCATGATGTCACCGACATTTAACCAGTGTAGAGCCGTTGAGAAAACAAGGGAAATGGCTTGAAATATTTTTTTCCCGCGGGCCTTGTACTGGACGTCTGCTGCTGTATCTTGAATGTGTGTAAGTAATTCAGTGACATTTTCTGGTTTGGAAATTGGAGTTGGCCCTGTGTTGCAATTATGGCGGCACTAAACTGTTGAGTGCTGCTATGGAGTGCCCCCCAATACTGTAGGTCAAAATTAAATGATTATTTAGACCAGTATTCGTCTGAAAAGATGCAGTATGCCTTCTCTTTGGTCAGTAAAAATAGCAGACATGGAGCTTGCCCATTTTTGCTCTCTGTGTTTCAATTTTTGTTTTCAACCAGTTTGTAAAGCAGAAGCCCATTTAGCAAAAAACGTGAGGCATGTACATTTTAATTACATTAGTGGGCCACAAAAACTGATGCGGCAAGTCAGATCTGGCCCTTGCGCCTTTTGTTTGATTCCTGTGGTTTAATATATCGCCATGTGACATTTCTATTATGCATGAAAACGAAACCGGTATGACTGGTGTCTTTGAAGTCTTAGTTTAGTTCACAGGCTTCATAGTGGCATCTCCATTTCACGACTGACATTACATTCTACAGTATTATTCACAGCACATAATAATCCGTTTGTCGTTTGCTAATTTGTCCTGTTTGAGACTTTGTAATGGCTCTCCATTGTGGTTCAGGACTAAATTGCTAAATAACGACGCCTAACGAGGCACACGGTGCCTCGAAGTCCCCGGTGTTACGGGCGTACACATCTGGCCGGGATTTAAGCATTCGCATCGTGTGCGCGGATTGACTCGTAATCCACGCCTGCTGTGGATTTACTTGGGCTGCATTGGCTTTCTTGAAACTACGAAAAGGCAGAGCCAACAAGACGAAGCCATGCTCAACGACGTATCGGCAAAAACTTATTACGTAAATATATAGCTTTGTGATTGGACATTGAACTTCTATGACTATGAAAGACAACTTGAGAGTCAGTATGCAAAACTATATTGACTGTTATCTCGCTGAATCCACGCCCATGCAAAATCGCTGATTTTTAATGCTACTCACGAACGTTCACATTACGAAGATTTCAGATATATGAACATTATTATTTAAAAACACACAAACAAACACACACACACACACACACACACATTTGCATTACTTCCGCAAGTCTAAAGAGCTGAGACACCTTCAGTCAATGTAGTACCATGTTATGCCACAACATGCTCAAGCAGCACTGAGCTCTATGGGAAGACATGCAGCATTAATTAACAGTAAGAAGTAGAGATGGTCCCTACCTCCTGTAAGCAGCAATAACAGTCGCCATTTCCACAGAATACAGCAAATATATGCATGTGAATATTATTAATGCTGTCTTTGTATGTGTTGCTCCTCAGTGTGTTTAAGTTACAGTTATTTCAAGGTTTCTAATTAACGTAAAATCATGCTCATTTCCAATGGCTCATCTATAGAATTTGCAATATGTATAGCATTATGCTAGCAGACTTCCATTAGGAGGAAAATGTTTTTGTTTTTAAGTGCATATTTCAATGAAAAATGCTCGTGTGGCATTGCTAACCCGAGTGCCGGGTCAAAACGGATCCAAATGTTCCTCGTTTGGAAGTGGTCCACCCGCATGCTATTACATCTTAACCGTAAATCCCTGAAAGTCCCGCGACTAAGTTATGTTTTTACCCATATCTCTTTGGGGGATTACACACATGCACACAAAATAGAAGACCAATTTCAAATCAAACTTGGTCTGCAGTGTTGTCGGAGCACGGGTGTGCTGTGCTGGTGTAGAAAGGAGGATATGAGCTCTCACCCATCTGTCGGCGGGATTATGTCAAATCTGTCGGGCAATACTTGGAGTGCGTGAGCACACACCCCAGTGGGAAGAACACGTCGGAATTTGGGGCAGATCACTTTAAATCGTCCCGAATAAATAAATAAAATAAACTCCACAGTGACTTTGGCGAAGATCACATCTCTCTCGTGTTCTCTCTCTGCTTGTCTCTCTCTATGTGTTACTTCCTTTCACAGCAAGATGACAGCAGGATGAAGAAACTGGGACACCTTGGTGGAATGTGCTGGGTACACTAGGTATGCATGTGTGTGTGTGTGTACATATACATATATATATATATATACACACACACACACACACACACACACACACACACACACACACACACACACACACACAAGGGTGGCATGGAAGTCGAGCCACCTTAACAGTTTTTGATGATGTCATTGATATTCTGTACAATACTGTAATTTATTTATTTTTTTATATAATTTGAAAATTACACATTTATTGAACCAAAACACACCATTCGAAAAGTCGACAAGCTTAATCCTAATGCATAAGGTAAAACACCATAGACAGGCTAATGAAACTAGCATCGGTAGTTATTACCCCTGAAGCAACAGGTACTGTAGCTGAAACAGACAGGCAAAATAATCCGCAAAGGCATATATTCTTTATGCTCTGATGAATATTAGTAGACACACACACAGAGAGAGAGAGAGAGAGAGAGAGATGTATATAGATTGATAGATAGATAAATATATATACACACACACACACACACACACACACACACACACACACACACAACACACACACACACACACACACACACACACACACACACACACACACACACACAAGACCTTTATTTTTGCTTTACTGGGACATGAATGTCCGTGGTCCAAACACAAGTCTTCAATGACAAAGTAATGTTCGGAATTCCGCCACAACCACATCCGTCTGCGCGCCCACTAGCCCTGATAAGCAGCTGGACTACGTTGCCATAGTGGAGATAATGCATGATTTCATTTATACATCCAGAGAGCGTGTCATTTAGACGTTCTTTAACATCAAGGATTGCCAGCATACTAAATCCCCACAATAGCGGACGCCGCACAACATGTATGGAACACGCCAACACAACATGGGATTAACGTGATTTGTTTGATTACATTTCCATTCAACGCATACATGATTGTAGTGTGGCTGTTACACAAAAGGGGATTTGGTGCCAGATGGGTGGACAACCGGACATTGGTGTGCTGGGCTTCATCAACACAATGTTATTGAAACAAGTGCACACCGCTGTACTCGTACCATTTGGAGTTTGAAATGTATTAGATGACATTTCTGCAGACTAGTAGGACCACTTTGGCATACTTGGAGGACAACTACAGTACATGTTAGTAGTGAGGCAAAACTGTGAACTCGTTAACATCTCCGTGCCACTAGAGAAGCGATGGGCATGAATTTTGATGTTAATATTAGTACTAGTAGCACACAGCTATCAACTAGTGCACAGATTTGCCTCACTAGTAAATTATAGTACTTCAAGTGGATCAAAAAATCATGGATCAAATGTCTTTCCATGAAATCTTATTCGATATCCTTGATATCCATTTTAAGGTGCATGTACTAGTACGCTCTTTGTCCTCATGAGTCACAATATTTGGTTTATTAGTAAAACTGCCCAGGGACACTAGTAGAATGAGTGTTTCTTACTGGTCATGTTTTCTCCTGTATGTATAAAAATGGTAAATTTAATATTTGTTCACAAATCAATACTGGTGGTCTGTCCCCATAATGTCCATGACTTTTACGTATTATTAACCAATTTAACTATTTCAGTGATCAGTTACGACAGTGGACATCTTGTCAGGTTGTCAGGTTACAGGTCATCATTATTTGTGCATGAAAGGGTTAAAGTGTTGAAAATAGCTTGAGGGGAAAAAAAATCGATTAACTCTCTTGGGTACTTCAATTGTCTGAGATGTGTCATAAAACTCGGCCTCTTCCAATTCGCGGGTGCCGTGTGACCTTTGGTCGCCTCAAAATCCAAAGTTTGGGTGTTGAACAGACAACAAGAATTGAAAATAGTGATCCTCGATACATTTTGGTAGGTAAGTTTGCATGCAGATTAATTTTCCCCTATTGCACTGCTTAGTTAGCTCATCATTTTTTTTCTTGTATCACTCATAGCTCTTAAAACTACAAATACAGTTTAGGAAGATGACAAACAGTCCTTAGCTTTTGTGAATTGTAATTGGCCTAAGCCTTTTGTTCTCGTTGGGGGCTCGGAGGTGTCCTAACATTTTAATCAATGACAGTGTAATAAATGAACAGTTCTTTTGCGTATTAAATTTGTGACTGAACTGAGGAGGATTATGCGGGGGTTTCGTATTGGCATTGGTGTGCAGCAGTACATGCTAGCAATATAAGCTAGAACAACAATTTATACAACGGGATGTTTGCGAACTCAAACTGTTTTCTGTTATTTTGCAATATGGATAGTCTCACTTGGTGTGGTTTTAATGCTCAAGCTTTGATGCTATTTGTTTGTTGTTGTTATGTTTCAAACCGATTCAAGTTTTTCTGGATCACAAAGTGTCCCGGGTGGGGAAGACTTCCAGAAAATATGGGTCAGTATCATCATGAGTGAAAGAGAGATAGAGAGAGAGAGCGTAGCGCAGAACGAGGTCATGTACAGTACACTCGTTGCTTTTAGCGGCCACTCTGCCAAGCAACGGGAAAACCAGGGAAAGGAATATTGTGTCCGTGTGTGTGTGTGAATGGGGTTGGGGGGGTGGAGGGGGTGTGCACAAAAAAATACACTGACCCACATGCCAAATTTCTCTGCATCGTGCCGGCATCCCCAATGGGTTCCAAACTAAAGATTGCCTCTGGACCAGCAGTCAATGACGTGTGTGTAGTGATACGATAGATATACTTTTCTTTTTTGGGGGCTGTTTTGGGGATGGGCGGGTGTGGGTTTCCATGCCGAGGAAAAAGGCATGCCCAGTCGGTCAGTATGTTAAAAGAAGGAGCATTGTTTAAAACAATGAGAAAAGCCGATTCGATAAAGTAAAATCAAACAATTTCTAAACTCGGAATCCAATCATCTCACTTTTTTTCAGAAAGAGTACAAGTACTTGAACAGAACAGACATTGTTTTCTTTGGGCTTTTTTTGGGGGGCTTTTTTTGGCAGGTGTGGCAATGTCAGGAGTGAGCCAACTCTGTTGGTGGAAATACCCTAAACCAGGGGTGTCAAACTCATTTTTGTAGCAGGCCACATTGGAATTACCGTTTCCCTTGGACGGACGGCCATTATGACCGTCAAACCAGATGAAAAAGTCAAGAATAATGGCTTACTTCAACGATTGGTGAAGTGTCTGTAATGGGGGCTTTGGTCACAAGAAAATGCTTACAATGTACGTCATTTATTACATATGAGAATTTGATTTGAATGTTGATTTTAGCAAGCATCAATCATGGAAGTTGACATGTTTGATTTGCTTTCGCGGGCCACAAAAAATGATGCGACGGGCCAGATCTGACCCTGGGCCTTGAGTTTGACACTGCCCTAAACTGTTTTTGTTTTTTAAGGCAGGACAGACTGGGTTTTGGTGCCGAGGATAGGTGTGCGGCAATTCTATTGAAGTTTTGAAAAGGGGCACATGGCTTAAAAATCCTGGGAAAAGCGATGTTTTGACATCAAATTATTACAGCGATATGCTTTGACAGGGTTTGTTTTCTTCTGGGATTTTTGGCAGGAGTGGGTGCAGTTCAGGCGAAGGTATCAGCATTAGGGGAATAAATTCAACAAATGCTTCCAGTGTTGGCACACGCATATCAAATGCATACATTGGTAACGTGATGCAAATTTTATTGGCACGATTTGACCTGCGTAGTCACTGTTTTGATTTCGACCCGGTATAAGTAGATGTAAATAGCCTGTGGAGTTCCTCAGAGCCTTCTGGATACAGAGTGCATGTGTGTGAGTTCACGTTAAAAAGGTATTTTATTCCAGGGCCAAAGGGGATGAATTATTAATGTGTGCTAATTAATCCTGACTCAGATTTTTGCTTTTGGAAACAACAACTAACCTGGATTTTGAAGTTGGTTTGCTTTGCAGTACTTAAATGATGAACCAAAAAAGACTTTTCGTGTTTGCACTCTGTTTAAATTCCTATCACAGAAAAATATCCCATTTGGGAAAAAGCCACACTGAAAAGAAAACAATGTAAAAAAATTACGTGACAAAGCTTTGGCATTCTAAAAAATTGCAATATTGAAGAAAATTCAAATTGATCTTTATTCCTGGAAATGACAACTTTATTCTCCTGATATGAGAATTTCAATTAACTAGAGCTAAGATATTATCGTTGTGAAATTGAATCATTTAAAAGTACAGAGCACATTTAATTTTAGAACATTTGATTCTCAAATTCAAATGTGATTCTCATGAAATGACAACTTTTTAAACCATCAATTCTGATCTTTTGTACAGTAAAACTACAACTTTGATTATTAAGAAGTTATTCTCCTTATTTTACCAGAAGAAGAGGCAGGAGTGGTCCCTTCATTGTGGCCACAGAGCATAGATAATATTTGCCTGTGAGTATTGTATGCTCTGTATGTGTTGCTGCTCTGGATGTGTGAAAGTAGCTGCAGTTTAAAAGTTTATAATTAATGTAACATTCATTCATCTTCCGAGCCACTTGATCCTCACTAGGGTCGCGGGGGGTGCTGGAGCCTATCCCAGCTGTCTCCGGGCAGTAGGCGGGGGACACCCTGAATCGGTTGCCAACCAATCGCAGGGCACACAGAGACGAACAACCATCCACGCCCACACTCACACCTAGGGACAATTTAGAGTGCTCAATCAGCCTGCCATGCATGTCTTTGGAATGTGGGAGGAAACCGGAGCACCCGGAGAAAACCCACGCAAGCCCGGGGAGAACATGCAAACTCCACACAGGGAGGTCGGAGCTGGAATCGAACCTCTGCACTGTGAAGCCGATGTGCTAACCACTGGACTACCGGGCCGCCCTTAATGTAACATCTCTGCTAATTTCCACTTGCCTGTCAATGGCATTTCTCGTTACATGTTAGCATTAAATTAACAGGTTTTTTGCTAATTAAAGTCATATGCTTTAGTTGAACCGTGCTATTTACATTGCTTCACAATGTTTAATTGTTCGTTATTTTATGGGTGACTTTTACAGGAAAGTTCAACTAGAAGTGACATATTTATTTTCCTTTCCTTGAAGTGATGTGATAAGAGTTTCACATTTATTGACATTGAGCGAGTTAGGATCAGCACTAAGGATTTTTAAAGTGTGTCTAAAAGGGATAATTAGTTCCAGCTTTCTTTTAAACCGTTTGAATGTGTTGAAAGAAGTGTCAAATTTTTTCAAAATGACACTTTTTCGTCATCTATGTTACAGATTTACAGGTGTTTAAATTTAATTTATTTTACTGTGACTGGAGGTCCAATAAAGCGTACATGAAGCACTGCAGTGACAGGCAGCAATCCAGTCATCACTGACAGACATTTTTTTTCTCTCGCCGTGCTGCCATAGCAACACACTAGGAAAAAAAAGTGTGCTGACCTGATGCTAATATGATCTGACAGGCAAGAACGTGCATGCATGTGTGTGTATATGTGTGTGTGTGTGTGTGTGTGTGCGTTTTATTGAGAGAGAGACTTTTTGGTTGCGTTTTTGGCAGCAGTTATTGTCTTTGGGCATGCACACGCATGTTTGTACGCAAAGCCCATTAATGTGCTGTTGTTCTGCTTCTGAGCTGGGACAAACCAATCCAAACCACCCCACCAACACCGACACACATGCACACAGTTGGTGCACACATGATACTAAAATTACTCCATGAACTCCTTGACAACCTGTTTATTTTTCGTGTGTGTGTGTCAGAGAGAGAGAGAGAGAGAGAGAGAGAGAGAGAGAGAGAATCAGATGAAAAGGGATATGGGTACGAACCAGGGTTATTATAGTTGAGGAAAACTCACTACAAACTAAAACTAAAATTGGGGGGAATTTTTTTAATTAAAATTCAAATGCTAAAAAAATAGAAATAAATAAAAGAAAACAACAGAGACTACATCTTACAAGACTAACAAACTTGCTCAAAAACATAGGTGTCAAACTCAAGGCCAGATTTGGCCCGCCACATCATTGTAAGTGGCCCACGAAAGCAAATCAACCAGGTCAACTTCCATGACGCCTGCTAAAATCTGTACCAAATTTCAAATTGTCATATGTAATAAATCTTCGTGTTGAGCTACTGCAAGCATTTTCTTGTTTTATATTATTCCTGAAACTTGAACAACAGTGAAACAAACTAATGTACTCTCCTTGACTTTTGATTTCAAAATTATTTATCTATTCATTGTGTACTGTACATGTAAGAATACAAGGAGGTGATTAAACATTTATACAGTTTCACAGTCTTAATGGCCCTCCGAGGGAAACTGTGACTACAACGTGGCCCGTGACAAAAATTAGTTTGACACCTCTGCTCTAAAAGCTAGTGTAATGAAAAATACCAAACTATTACAACTCAAGTCAATCTTAGTGGAGGACATAGACCAAGGTACTCTGAAATTTGGCCTCAGCGGTGGTAAGCGTGATAGCTCCTATACAGAAGCCATACACATCTCCGAGCCAGTGATGCAGGTGTGAGTCCAGTTATGACATGTGCGCCAAATGTCATGCCAAGCTGTGAAAATGCTGTCTAGGGTTACATGCCTCTAATACCCAAATCGAACTTTTACCAAAATGGCATCTTCAAACCACAATGGCAAATGTCCCGTTCAATTTCAAGCATAACCTTGATTACTTTTTTTGTGTGCGTCTTGTTCTGATAGACATGTCGACCCTGTCTACACTGATTGCGACCCTTGTCGGGTTATGCGGTGAGGCTAATGGATGAATCAATAATGAGAATGTGAAACTGATGTCCGGTTATTGCATGTTTTAATTTTTTTTCCAGTTGCTGCTTGTGGATGGATTTTACGTTTTTGTGTGTAAGTTTATTTTACTTTCAGCGTTGTGCTGCACCCATCTACTTTGTCACTGGCTGCGTCCAAATTCGTAGGCTGCATCATCCAAAGACTCCGTTTGAAAGGCACATGAAGTACCTTGCAGTGCACCGCGACCATAAGCCAGTATGCAAATTCTTTTTTTCCCCTCATCCTCATTTGACGGGCGGGTTGCACATCCTCTGATTTATTTCAATTGCACCATTGTGAAATTAAGGTGCCTGCGCGCCGAAATTGGGTGCACCAGAGCGCCCTGATCTTCCCCCAAAAGGGCTCCTTTAAACCAAAATAGCTAACTTCCTATTCAGTATTTGCATTGGTCCATGAGATGTTCTTGTTATGAGATGTTCAACCAATTTCGTGTGAATGGGACAAACTCATATCAGGGGCACATCCACCCAGATACATGCTCTTGTAAAAACGGATGCGTGTTTTCAGCCATACTTAGTCTCCCCAAAAGCTGATTCATTAGTCGGAACAGAACGGTTCCAAGAGGGCCTAATAAACAGCAGCTTCCATAACTGAACGTGTCATGTCAACATGACCCTTGACGGGTGTCTTTCTGCCATGATTGAACCCTCCTTTCAACACACGACGTCTTTCCCTCAAGGTCTCTTCGACATGAAAGTCTAGTTGACTTCTTCTCATGCCGTCTGATCAATTTGCTCAATAAGAAGGTGATCAAGAGCCTCCAGAGTCGCTGCATCCAACTGTCACATCCGATTTGTTGAGTAGTCCGTCAACGAGCGACGCCCAGGACTTGTCAGCCCCAAGTCGAAGATCTGACACGCCTTCACCGCCTTCATCTCGATACTTCTTTGGTCTCTCTGACAGTACAAGTAAGTCATTGCGGCAAAGCTGAGAGATGAGCGATTCTTGTTTCTTTGTGCCAAAGAGAACTCGAACCTTCTAATTACCGGTATGCGCAATTTTAGAGATACTATTCAGTTGGGCCCTGAGACATGCTTGGACAATTTTCTGCTTTGACTTGAGCCCAAAAATTTGAGATATGAGTGCCGTATGGTGTCAGTAAAATCTATTCAACTCACTTCGGAACAAGCAGAAGTTTGGCAGATAATGAACAATTCAACAAGAGGCTTTAAGGTGTTTATCACTATCCCCAGTTGAAGTTTACTGTCAAGCTAAACATCAAACAAAGGCAATTACATTCTCTGTGAAAACTGATTAATACGGCAGTTCACAGACTCTTTTAGAGTTGTGAAATTCTTCATTTGTGAGTTCTTGACTGAATTATATTGCCCCCCAGTGGCCATATTGCACACAGTAGAAGGATTCGCAGTGAATTAATCATGATGCACAAATGTTTTTTCTCTCCATTGTATTTGTTAATTTATGTTTTATAAATTAAGCACAGTATTACAGATGGCTGTATTCCTGTATTGTTCTACATGTTAAGCAGAATTAAATAGCCAGTGGACACATTTGTCTTGCTGTATTTCAATCCCTGAAAGCCTTTGCTCAGTGGGCATTTATTTACCGCATACTGCACTGGTGTGTCGGCACCCTCCACTGTTTTCCAACATCCTGTACCATTTTACGGAACCGATGCTGTTTTTTTCCACATCCAACACTGTTTATTCCACATCATGCACAGCATTTCCATGGAAAGTTTTTGAGTTAAAAATGTAGAGAAATGCTACTTTAAGATGAGTATGTTGATTCCACAAGCCGGACCACCACCATCGGGAAGCTTGGTAATTGTATGCTGCCTGCATGGATTTTTGTTCCCTTAATTTTTTTTCCTCATGACTTGAGAAAAGTCATTAAAACGGTTTCTTCCAGTGTGACCAAACAGATTAGGAACGTGATTCATTTAGAGGCTTGTTCAAATTGATGCAGTATGATCTCACAAGATAAGAAATCATGCTTGTATAAACCAATTACTACATAAGAAGGCACTGTTTTTTGCACCTTATATAAAATGATATGGTGGGCAGGATCTGGCTTCGGGGCCTGAGTTTGACACATGTGATTTAGACGGAGAGAATATTGAAGCTCAAAGAAGAAAAGTAGCAAAACTAGTTAGATTTTCTGTAGTTTGTCTGAGCCTGCTGTTCTTGGATCCTAAAACATTAATCGTTCGGTTTCGAAACTAACAGTGCCTCAATTTGAGCCAGGAAAAAAAAACCTGTTATAGATGAGGGGGCTGTCAGGCTATTCGTTTTATAAAATCTATTTAATGAAGTGCTGATGTTCAAGAATAGCTGCTGGTGATTGGCGAGACATTTAGTCAAAATACATTTCCATATCAGCCGCTGCAGATTTGCTCTTAGCTCGTCAAATTATTTTACTCCTTGAATCATAAACGCATGTATGTAACTATCAGTGTGAAACTCAAGAGAATTCACAGAATGTGAGACTCTAGAGAATTCACAGTTAAAACGTTGCAAATGCGGCAGTGGTGCGTCATTAAAAGCATATTTGCTGCAAAAGTGGTAAATCTGTTCAAGCGGGGAGATATTTTCAGCCTCTGCCTGATGCCCATTCTTGTCATTTAGCCCGAGTATTAAGACCAACTCCATAATGATGCCAAGTGGGTCATTGTGATGGCCAAACTGCATTTTTATTTTTAGCATATGCTTCATGTTGATACCAAACGGCCTGCAAACAGAAATTCACAATGATGTAAATTAATTTGTCCTGTCATAAAATCAACAGTTGTTGTTTAGCTTTGTAAGTGGGCATTTCAAATGGTGTGATTCGAGTCAAATTAATTTCTTAGGAGGTGGGCGCACAGGAGAGGTTCCGCACATGAGTTTATGAATCACACTTTGGCCCAATCAATCATGCTTACACACTGCCACCGTCTGGTCAGTTGATGCAAACAGCACTGCCAACTGCCAACCTACATTTTTAGTAAAAATGTAGGTTGGCAGTTGTAAAAACTTTTTACACACTACTTTCAACGCGCATCCGTGCAACTGATTATGCTTGAAAATTAACAGGGCGTAGCACTGTAACATATTAAAAAATAAATTAAAACATGTTTTCAATGTAATAGTAGCCTTTATTTTAAAAACAAAAATCCAGGTCAGTTTAGATACGAGCAAAAATAATAATAATAATAATAAAATATAATAATAATAATAAAATAAATAAAGATAAGTAAAACTATGATCAATCATTTCATGGTGACATATATTTGTAGCTGCATCTAATGGTAACTGCAATTTTTCCAGTTTGCATTGTAGTTAGCATACGCATAAAGCTCGGTATAATTTAATTTAAATGCATTTTATATGAATTCCGATTTTAATCAATTAACTTTATTAAAACTTTAAACTAAAATAAAAGTGTATAAAAACTAATATTTTTTAACACAGAAATACAGTATTTAAAAATATTGTTTAATGGCTGTATTTCGATTTGAAAGATACATTTTCAATCGGTTTAATGCACGTACACAGGTGCTTGACCAGTCGGAGGACGGTGTGTTGTTTGTGGGTGTCTTTTATATTATTTCCAATACATGGCTATACAGTATGTATGTCATCTAATTGTAATAGGGACAACCTTTGAAATAAAAATAAAATTGACAAAGCTGCAGTTACTCAAACCTATTCCAATTAATTTCTGCTAGGAATAGAATTGATTTATTATTATTTACCCTTTGCAATTTATTTCAAAGTCTGCATTGAATTTGATATCGACGCTGGAATGTGACGTCATGAGTGTAGGAGTTTTTCTGACCAATGGGGAGAAGGGAGGGGGGCGTTCCAGATAGCTTCGCTCTCCCCGCCTGCAGATTAGAAACACAACAAATCCGGCGTTCCAGCCGCATGACAGACATTTACACAAAATAAAGCACGATAATACGGGTGAGTCAGTCCGTAGGGCACGGGGTTGACCTTTTTTGTTTCCCTATTGGAAACTATAGATGAGGAAGAGAGGTAGCAATGTTAAATAAGTGGTTGCGGACACTTTGTCGTCCATTGAGCCTTGCTACGTTTGTCTCGTGAGAATCGGTTCCTCGTTGTCAGCGGAGCGTGACGACATCACTTTATTATCTCGGTTACTGTGAGAAAATCTTTAAAATTGTAGTCAACAGTTTACAAGGAAACTGGAGCGATGGCGATGATTTTAAGATGGCGAGACATAGTGTTCTCGGACCGTGTCCATAGCTTTTGGAAGAGCTCGGCGGACTGGGCCGAAGCTTCTTGTTGTTTAACATGTCAAGTCGCGTATGTAATGGTTCACCGCGACACATTACCCAAACGTCTCCCCTCCACAACAACAATGCAGAGGACTTATTAACCACGTGAAAATAATAAACAGACAATATTAAAATCCATTTTAATATTCCAAAAATAAATCAATCATTTAAAAGTGGATTTTAAAAAGTGGACTTTGCAGGTGTTAAAAAAAACACGCTCTGACATGTTAAAACTGTCTTTATGACCCGAAGTTAGAATATTATCAATGTGATGTTTGGGAAAATATCGGGCCTCTCTGGCCCCATTTAATGCATCCCCCCCCCCCCCCCCCGTGGCAGTCAAGTCTACAATTGTCTTTGCAATAATGTGTTCTGTGTGCTAGTTTTCTAAATTATAATTCGTTCTTGTGATAATAGTGAAGCAGATTAATCCACCCGTTTTCATCTTCATAAGGACGCAGCCCTTGTGACATTCTATCTCGCTCTGCTATCAACTAGAATTGAAGTGCCCTCGGGCTCGCATTACAAACATCACAGCTCACGTGTTTTTTTGTAGGTCTGTGTGTGTGTGTGTGTGTGTGTGTGTGTGTGTGTGTGTGTGTGTGTGTGTGTTTGTCTTACAGTACAGTGTAGCCTGAGGACGAGAGGGGGGTTTAATTAGAGTGTGTGTGACAGCTCATGCCTACCTCAGCCTGATTCCTACTTTAGATTAAATTTGTGCTTGCATATTAAAGACGACAGTCCCTAATTCCTCATTTAAAAAAAAATAGCATTCAAGTTTTTTCCTCATGAGATTGTAGGATGAAACTTGCAGCTGCAATGGGGCAAAAGCCTGTATTTGGAGGGTTATGGACCATTGTAACATATTGGGGCGGGGGGAACAAAACAAAAAACCTATGGACTAGTTCTTTTTTGAAACAATGAAGTGAGTTCAAATATATATTCCTTTTATATGAACTATGAACTGCCCAAGTTCATTTAAAAAAATAGCAAACTTCATTTGAACTAGAACATGGGAAAACATCACAGATACTATTGTTTATTGTAATAGTTTCTGAGAAAATATATTGTCCCAAAAATGTGGTATTGTGACATGCCTACATTGATTTCCTTGGCCGGATGATTTACCTCTGGTTAACAACAAATGTTAGGATTAGACAGCTCTCAAGACAAAGTAAGCCTAAATGTAACGGTGGTGTCCTACACGGACACACACTAGGTAAGGACACACTCTAGGTAACGTTTAGTGTTTTGCAACACTCCATTTGCATCGTAGCAGCCGTGGTTAAGATAAGCATGTTTACCGTGCATGCTCACGTTAGTGAGGTCTGTGGTTTTGGTCAGCAACTCACAGGGGCAGGAAGGAGTGAAGTGAGGCTACATTCAAATTTTGCCAGCTGTTTGAAAACTGCAAATTGCCATTTTAAGTTTGCAGAATACAAAATGGCTTCTAATGACACTCATGGGATAGACACGCTTGCATCATCATGCAATTTTTTTTTACAAGACAACTGATGTGAGAAACACATATTTAGCATAACTATGTCTATTCTTTTAAGAGGCACTGGTGCCCATTGTTAAACGTTTCTAACCACGTAAAAACAACAAAACAGGCTGCCCTCATTGTTCACGTTGCAAACAACGTGCAGTCAGGTTTTACTGATTATTTTTCACAAAACTTCCTCCTTGTTGAGACAGCTTCTTCTAGAGTCTTGCTGATCTGAATTTGTGTAACTTCCCATTTATACCTCCTTGAGGTTGCTCCTTTTTTGGGGCGGAGAGGGCAGTGATCACTAAAAAATGTAATTACTCAAATCGGGGTTTTTTTCTTTTTTGTTTTTTTTTTACTTATGGCACTGTCAGTGTTTCGGAAAAAGGTTTGCACAACTTTTGAGACGTTTCAGACTCAACCCTGCCTCCATTTTCACGGGCATAGTTCACTAATTAACTTATTTGTAGCACATTTGCCACAAATGTGCATTTGTTTTTTGTGTGCTATTACATAGTGAGGTCGTCAGCTATGGGGAAGTCCCAGTCATTGCTGGCCAGGCACAAAGAGGACACTCAGGAGGGATTGATGCCAAACACGGACGAGTACGATGAGACGCCAGCACAGGACGCAAAGAACGGCGATGTGTCGCAGTTTCCCTATGTGGAGTTCACCGGACGGGACAGCGTGACCTGTCCCACGTGTCAGGGCACCGGTCGCATCCCACGAGGTAAAAAAAGATCTTGATTCCAAACTTACTCTTGAGTGCATTCAACCAATCCAATCCATCATTCTTACTTTGGGATACTTCCTAGGGTTACAGCAAATAAACAAATAGTTTGAATAATTAGATTACAAAAAGGTAAAAATAGAATCTCTGCCTCGCAGCTTCGAAGTACCCATTTTTACACACAAAATAATATGACTGAAAGTTGCACTCAGCACTCTGTGGAAATAAGATGGCATAATGGTGGTGAGCCAGCTGGAAAGAACGAATAAAAGACACAATGTTCATGGTTTGGGAATCATTTCACACTTCACAAGGAACGTGCAATTTAGATCACAACAGCTCATTTATGATATCCTACACAAGGCAATGTATCAATGTTAGCTTCTTTTAAAATATAGCCCACTGTCGCTAGTTAGACCGTATTGTTATCAGGCCTTAAACACCTCTGTTCGATATGACGGATTTCCGTCATTTGGTAAAATTAAGAAGAAAAAACAAACAGGCTTTGACAGGGAAATTGTTCCATTCATTTAGTCGAAAATGTCAATGATACACGGTTACATGCACTGTTGTTGTTGCACCTCGTCACAATAAAGCTGTCCTGACGGATGGAATATGTAGGTGCTGTGGGAAGTGTTTGGGGTTGCAGCTCTATAGCTAACTTGGCTAGCAGCTCAGATTAAAATTACCCGGCAATTATGGCCACACATTTTGCGGAGGGAGGTGCGGCATAGGGAAACACTGATACTGGAGTCAAAAATGATATAGAGATGGGCATGACTTGAGAAGACAAAATGGCCTTCCCTACTGATCCAAAAATTAAACAGCCAGGTACATACATGTGCGTCACATGCCCCATATATATTTTTAATCAGTATGGTAGTAACAGTAAAAAAAAAAAAAAAAAAATACTGTTCTGCCACCTGTCAGAAGCCACACACTGGGCCTCGACAACAACAACAAAAAAATGCACCGGCATCAATGGCTGACCGTGTCTGTGACCTGAAAGTGCAAGCGTGCGCTTTCATGGCAAAGCACGGCCGTGAGTGGAGCGGCACCCATGACATACCTGTAAGCTACAAAGCTGAACTTGAACTTGTTCAACCGTTCAAGGAGCTGAATGGCAAATTCACAACAGGTGACCGCTGCACCACAATATATATAACAGAGGTTCGCTGCACATCATATACAATGGTCTGCGTACCTCTGCTGTACAATAACCGCTTTCATTGTTTTCTTTCTCAATGACCAGGTCAGGAGAATCAGCTGGTGGCTCTGATCCCCTACAGCGACCAAAGGCTGAGGCCAAGTAGGACGTGAGTGTTTTTGTACTGATAAACGAACACGTTTGTTGGCTTTTCCTCACTTCTGTTTTATCTGACATGCAGAAAGCTTTACGTGACCATATCGGTGTGCGTGTGCCTACTGCTGTCCAGCCTTGCAGTCTTCTTCCTGTTCCCTCGCACCATCAACGTCGAGTATGTGGGCGTGAAGTCTGCCTACGTGGGCTACGATCACGAGAAGCAGATCATCTATCTCAATATTACAGTAAGTTTGCCCAGCTCTGCTGCCTTGCACTCTCTTTGATTCTTCTATTTTGTTGAAAGCCGTTGAAATAAAGCTTTGAATGATGCCTGAACACTGCGCAGGAATTTATCTAATTTGAATCAATTGTTCAGGAAATCATCGTTGTCATCCTGGTTTTCCAAACGTTACATAAATAATTCAATTTTTCACTTTCATCAATCACAATCAGAATAGCTTAATTGTCATTGCACTACAAGGTGCAATGAAACGGAACAGACACAATCTGTCCAAGAGACAGAAAAACAATGACCAACAGTACGAGAGTCCACCGGGTCGCCTTTTACAGCGACCCATTTTTGAAGATGAAAAGGAAAAAAATAGAAGGAAGGGGAGGAATAAAAGACAACCCCAGAATAAGCTCCTTAAAGGCGAGCACGGGGTGGTTTGGGGGAAAAAAACTCAGCCAACAGGCACACATGAATACACGACACACAGACTAGCACATGTGGACGTGGCGTTAGGAGTACCACCTAGATGAACTTGTATTTGTATTACTTTTGGCCAAAGAATGTCGACGACACAATACTGAAAATTGTAACCCAAGTTATTAAAGCAGTGAGCATTTGAAGATGTGTTTTGTACATTAGGCGTAGAAAAAAGTAGTGTGTTTCGGTAACATGAAATTTCAGCATAGGGTCGGTAGGTCGGACAAAGTTTTTTTACATCTTTTTTCTCCCTCCTCCCCATCAAAAATGTAAACAAAATAACCATAAAACATAAAACAAGGAGACATTGAAACCAGTGCCGGATGCTCGTCTGTCAAAGAGGGAAGCTCAATTTTGATCGACATCATAAAATGTGTCCGTTTATTTATACGTGAATTCTACTCTAGCTCCGTTGCTTTTCAAGAAAATGATCTGTGACCCTGTCATACCAACAAGGTGTCTTTTCCCCGTACTTAATTAGTGTCCTACAACTATAGGAACTACAATAAAACCCACCAGAAATAAAAGATTAATTTGTCGCTAGTTGTTTACAACAAAGAGTGTCGCTAAAATGATTAGGAGAAGTCTCCAGCTCAACTCGGAACAGAATGCGAGTTGAAAAAAATGCTCGCACGGACGCCTACACTAAAAGCTCGGTGATTGGCTCATTTCAATGTCAATCGAACTGGCACACAGGCATCCAATCTGATGCAGAAAAGCCTGGCGTCCGGTACCCTCCCACTGCCATCCAGTCCCAGAGACGCCGAACTCCGTGGGCGGGACAAAAACCAGTTTGTATCCAATGACTCGTCTCCGTTCAACGTATTGGGACAACCTACCCTGAACTCACTACCGTTTGAAGCTGCGGCGTGAAGGAGAAGGGACTCGCGTCGTACGTCGTAACCAGTAATAAGAAGAAGCTGATTCGAGGCAAAAGTTGAGCACGTTGTAGCGCATATTTAGTCAATGACATGTACACACAATGACATTTACATTCATATATTTCATCACTTATTCTTTGACATTTTAGGGGAAGCCAAGCTTCCCTTGCAGTCAGAGAGCAATCGCCACTGATTGAAACCCCCGCTCGGCGGCGAGCGAGTTGGGTACCCAGCGGCTGGGTGTTAGAGCCTCTGCGTCCCGCGACCTAGACGGCCCGTGGTGGTCGTGGCCCGGCCTGGACTAGGTGCCGTAAGACTAAAGCGGACGGGGTCGACGTCAACGAGCGCGCTGGTCGGCGGGGTGGGCGGGCGGGCGGGAACGCCGACGGGCGCCTGACCGGGTAGTGACGGGGACGGGCGGGGCGGAGGTGGCGCGGCGCACCGACCGACCCGCGCCCGACACCGTCCCCTCCCCGCGACGCCTCCTGCCGCCGTCGTCCGCCGCTCGCGGCCGGTTTCGCTCGCTCCGGGCTCGGGAGGCCGGGTGCGCCGCCGCCGCCTCGCGGTCGGGCGCGGGCGGGCGCTGGGTGTTCGTGGCGGGGTAGAGTAG
The DNA here is from genome assembly GCA_026261675.1 of Hippocampus mohnikei. Taxonomy (NCBI): domain Eukaryota; kingdom Metazoa; phylum Chordata; class Actinopteri; order Syngnathiformes; family Syngnathidae; genus Hippocampus; species Hippocampus mohnikei. Next base: position 7,492,263 of record JAKGUB010000556.1, read on the forward strand.
ACGACCGACCAACGACCGCGCGCCGTACCACAACCCCCGCCCGTCCCACCGTCACGCCCGCCCCCGCCTCTCCCGCGCCGACTTGAACGCCGCCGCCGCCCTCGCTCGCCGCCTCGTTGAATCTTTTCGATACAGCAGTGGGTGCTATTTTCTTAATATTATGGTGCGAGCATGCGACTGCAACACACAAAACGCGGTTTAAACTGTTATCGGAGATCGTGGCCTCCGCCACGATTCAATGTTGTTGACAGACGACAGGGCAAACGACGCAACGTGAATATCGCGAGAGTTTGCACCAATGTAAACGCTCTAAATTCATCTTTCCTTTTGTTATTTATAATTTTGCCTGTGGTTTTATTGTTCTTGTTTTGATTGTAAAGCGTCCTTAAGTGTTTTGAAAGGCGCGTATAAATGAAATGTACTATTATTATTATTATTATTACACAAAAATGTAGAAGGTTTGAAAAAAAATGCCGACCGTAAAGTTTTTCTTTGAGGTAGAAATTCTCGGTCGGTCGGGTTACCGGAAACACACTACTTTTTTCTACGCCTTAGCAACTGTTTCCTAGCAATCGTGTTCAGCGACCAAAGGCTGAGGCCAAGTAGGACGTGAGTGTTTTTGTACTGATAAACGAACACGTTTGTTGGCTTTTCCTCACTTCTGTTTTATCTGACATGCAGAAAGCTTTACGTGACCATATCGGTGTGCGTGTGCCTACTGCTGTCCAGCCTTGCAGTCTTCTTCCTGTTCCCTCGCACCATCAACGTCGAGTATGTGGGCGTGAAGTCTGCCTACGTGGGCTACGATCACGAGAAGCAGATCATCTATCTCAATATTACAGTAAGTTTGCCCAGCTCTGCTGCCTTGCACTCTCTTTGATTCTTCTATTTTGTTGAAAGCCGTTGAAATAAAGCTTTGAATGATGCCTGAACACTGCGCAGGAATTTATCTAATTTGAATCAATTGTTCAGGAAATCATCGTTGTCATCCTGGTTTTCCAAACGTTACCGCAAATAATTAAATTTTTCACTTTCATCAATCACAATCAGAATAGCTTAATTGTCATTGCACTACAAGGTGCAATGAAACGGAACAGACACAATCCGTCCAAGAGACAGAAAAACAATGACCAACAGTACGAGAGTCCACCGGGTCGCCTTTTACAGCGACCCATTTTCGAAGATGAAAAGAAAAAAAATAGAAGGGGAGGAATAAAAGACAACCCCAGACTAAGCTCCTTAAAGGCGAGCACGGGGTGGTTTGGGGGGAAAAAACTCAGCCAACAGGCACACATGAATACACGACACACAGACTAGCACATGTGGACGTGGCGTTAGGAGTACCACCTAGATGAACTTGTATTTGTATTACTTTTGGCCAAAGAATGTCGACGACACAATACTGAAAATTTTAACCCAAGTTATTAAAGCAGTGAGCATTTGAAGATGTCTTTTTGTACATTAGGCGTAGAAAAAAAAGTAGTGTGTTTCCGGTAACATGAAATTTCAGCATAGGGTCGGTAGGTCGGACAAAGTTTTTTTTTTTACATCTTTTTTTCTCCCTCCCTCCCCCATCAAAAATGTAAACAAAATAACCATAAAACATAAAACAAGGAGACATTGAAACCAGTGCCGGATGCTCGTCTGTCAAAGAGGGGAAGCTCAATTTTGATCGACATCATAAAATGTGTCCGTTTATTTATACGTGAATTCTACTCTAGCTCCGTTGCTTTTCAAGAAAATGATCTGTGACCCTGTCATACCAACAAGGTGTCTTTTCCCCGTACTTAATTAGTGTCCTACAACTATAGGAACTACAATAAAACCCACCAGAAATAAAAGATTAATTTGTCGCTAGTTGTTTACAACAAAGAGTGTCGCTAAAATGATTAGGAGAAGTCTCCAGCTCAACTCGGAACAGAATGCGAGTTGAAAAAAATGCTCGCACGGACGCCTACACTAAAAGCTCGGTGATTGGCTCATTTCAATGTCAATCGAACTGGCACACAGGCATCCAATCTGATGCAGAAAAGCCTGGCGTCCGGTACCCTCCCACTGCCATCCAGTCCCAGAGACGCCGAACTCCGTGGGCGGGACAAAAACCAGTTTGTATCCAATGACTCGTCTCCGTTCAACGTATTGGGACAACCTACCTGAACTCACTACCGTTTGAAGCTGCGGCGTGAAGGAGAAGGGACTCGCGTCGACGTCGTAACCAGTAATAAGAAGAAGCTGATTCGAGGCAAAAGTTGAGCACGTTGTAGCGCATATTTAGTCAATGACATGTACACACAATGACATTTACATTCATATATTTCATCACTTATTCTTTGACATTTTAGGAAGCCAAGCTTCCCTTGCAGTCAGAGAGCAATCGCCACTGATTGAAACCCCGCTCGGGCGGCGAGTTGGGTACCCAGCGGCTGGGTGTTAGAGCCTCTGCGTCCCGCGACCTAGGCGGCCCGTGGTGGTCGTGGCCCGGCCTGGACTAGGTGCCGTAAGACTAAAGCGGACGGGGTCGACGTCAACGAGCGCGCTGGTCGGGCGGGGTGGGCGGCGGCGGGGGAACGCCGACGGGCGCCTGACCGGGTAGTGACGGGGACGGGCGGGACGCGGAGGTGGCGCGGCGCACCGACCGACCCCGCGCCCGACACCGTCCCCCTCCCCCCGCGACGCCTCCTGCCGCCGTCGTCCCGCCGCTCCGCGGCCGGTTTCGCTCTCGCTCCGGGCTCGGGAGGCCGGGGTGCGCCGCCGCCGGCCTCGCGGGTCGGCGCGGGCGGGCGCTGGGTGTTCGTGGCGGGGTAGAGTAGACGACCGGCCAACGACCGGCGCGCCGTACCACAACCCCCGCCCGTCCCACCGTCACGCCCGCCCCCCGCCTCTCCCCGCGGCCGACTTCGAACGCCGCCGCCGCCCTCGCCCTCGCCTTCGCCTCGTTGAATCTTTTCGATACAGCAGTGGGTGCTATTTTCTTAATATTATGGTGCGAGCATGCGACTGCAACACACAAAACGCGGTTTAAACTGTTATCGGAGATCGTGGCCTCCGCCACGATTCAATGTTGTTGACAGACGACAGGGCAAACGACGCAACGTGAATATCGCGAGAGTTTGCACCAATGTAAACGCTCTAAATTCATCTTTCCTTTTGTTATTTATAATTTTGCCTGTGGTTTTATTGTTCTTGTTTTGATTGTAAAGCGTCCTTAAGTGTTTTGAAAGGCGCGTATAAATGAAATGTACTATTATTATTATTATTATTACACAAAAATGTAGAAGGTTTGAAAAAAAATGCCGACCGTAAAGTTTTTCTTTGAGGTAGAAATTCTCGGTCGGTCGGGTTACCGGAAACACACTACTTTTTTTTCTACGCCTTAGCAACTGTTTCCTAGCAATCGTGTTCAGCTCAAGTTAACACAGAGAGCATTGCGGTGTTATAGCAATAATTTCACTTCTATCCATTGTCCTCTTCCATCCAGAATACTCTGAACATCACAAATAACAACTATTATGCCATAACGGTAACCAACATCACCGCCCAAGTGGAGTTCGCCAAGACAGTGATCGGCAAGGCCAAGTTCAACAACAGTACTGTCATCGTACCTCTGGACCAGCGACAGGTCTGTAGCGGTTTTCTTTAAGCATGAAGAGCATATGTTTTCGACTGATAGTTAAAAATCTGTAATGGAGACTAAACTGAACTTTTTTCCCCCACATTCAAACACATTTTAGAACCTGTTAAAACACACATTTTTAAAATCACATTCCAAACACATTGTAACACATAAAACAATATGCCAGGCTGAGTAGACGACAGCGTGAAAAGTCATACTCAAGCAATCAGTCTTTCTCGATAACCAAGAAGTAGACTACGTAATGTAGCCTAATAAATCCTAAATAAAAAAAGCATCAGTCACCAAAAGAACCACTCAGTATTATGCCAGGCTCATTTACGAATCATGCTACAGTATTATGCTAGCTTTGTGCTACATCTACAATGACCCAGGTGACGCCATTCAATTTACTTCTCTAAATTCTAAATTTAAATCTCTAAATAATCTCGCGCCACCCGGCGCCTCAGGTCTGCGGACCAGACATTATTAGAAGTACCAAGAACTAAACTGAGGCTCAGAGGGGATCGAGCCTTTTCTGTTGCTGGTCCCTCTCTCTGGAATGACCTCCCACCGAACATTCGTCAAGCCTCCTCCCTGCCCATCTTCAAAACCCTCCTCAAAACTCACTTGTATTCTCTGGCATTCGACTCGGCATGACTTAGATTTGTTCTTGGTTTTACTGTTTGGTGCTTTCTACCGTCTTTATTACCGATTTGTTTTACTGTTTATTGTATATGTTAAATTGCTCCATGTACAGCACTTTGTATGCGGCGATGGCTGTTTGAAAGTGCTCTATAAATACAGTTGACTTGACTTGACTTACTTTTAGATCATAAATTAGTCAGCCAGCTCCTCAATGACCATGTTAGATAGGTCAGATTTTTTCCATAAACTTAGCAAAAATTACGGTCACAGTTTACTTCTCGTAGCATCTTCTTTGCAGCACACACATCCCCCATTCAAACTGCGTGGTAAAGAAAAAGCCTAACCCATAATACGCACATTTGGCTGCCGCTGCTCAACCCGCATTGTTTGATTGTTCTTGTTCCTGATTGTAAAGTGTCCTTGGGTGTTTTGAAAGGCGCTTCTAAATAAAATGTATTATTATTATTATTATTATTATTATTATTCCCCTGTCAATATGAGACTTCTGAGATCTTAAGGATATCATGTGAATGACTAATATGGTAGAAGTCAAAAATGAGCTTCAACCGCCCTCTAGTGGTCCAAACCAACAATCAATGATAGTACAACGCAGCCTTATACTGTACACGGAGTAGCAGATCGGATTCTGCAAATTTTAGACTTTGAGGAAATTGCTAAAGGGAAAAAAACAACATTTCTAAACTGCTCACCTTTGAACCACAAGTTGAAAAAAAAATCTGTTTGTGTTTTGCAGATTGACTACACAATTCCCACTGTGATTGCAGATGAGTTAAATATGTTGTAAGTTGATGTTCCTCAAAGTGCATTACTCTGTGCAATATGGATTTTTGTCAAAACTTGCTGACGTTTTGTCTCACTGTCCACAGTGACTACTGCACGCTGCAGACCATCAGAGTGCACAACATGGTGGTCACGATGCAGTAAGTAGGACTTGAACATACTGTACTTTTGATAGCTGTCGGACTGTCAACTAAGATAAGCAAGCATGAAAAGCCAAACGGCTTTCTCTGTTTTCCGAATCTGCGCACAAGTCTGCTGAATGTGCTCAAACCAGACCACACTTGAGTTGTCAATCAAATACCATTACCAGTCCTGGAAAAATGGATGCGACATGAGGCCATGCCAACCCAAAGCCTCTGTCCACACGCTGGCTGCCAAGTTGGACTTGTTCAGATCAATTTCCCCTCTCAATTCACATGACAGGGTGCTTGAGAGAAGCAACTTCTGAGCTTTTTTGGAAATATGTTAAGTAAACTACAATTCTCCAATTACTGTTGTACAGATGTACAGCAATACCCAATTAACTACATTTATAATCAACTCTGAATTATTATGATTTTATTTGATAAAGACAAAAACAAATGACATTGTCCCTTAAATTATAGCTACAGTTAGTTTTAAAAATGTATGGACTTGTTTTTGGATTGGATTGGATCAACTTTATTGTCAAATGTACTGTATGTGTAACATACAGCACAGATGTAATTTCTTCCCTCTCAACATGAAACAAGAGAAGCCGCTGCGGGTGTCCGCGCCGCCATCAAAAGAAAAGTTAAACTGTTTCAGCTCATTTTCATATTTGAAAAGCAATTTCAATGTGTTCACAAATTTATACATTTTTTCCCAATGTTAGTTTGTTATTTCGTTAGCTATAATAACCTTGCTGTGGACTGAAGGATGATGTTTTTTTATTTATTGATTTGTTCCTTTCTTTAATAACCAGGGTTACCGTGACCACGTCGTACTTTGGCCACGCCGAGCAGGTGTCCCAGGAGATGTATCAGTATGTGGACTGCGGAGGGAATACCACGTCCCTGCATGGCCATGTGCAGGTCTTCTAAGAGAACAACATAAGTCCAACCTAACCTTACTAGGAAAGGTGAAGCGCTAGCTATTTGGTGCTTTCTTCCTCAAACAGCCGTGGCGATGTCTTGAATAAAACATCTACCTTAACAGTGTGGTCAGGCCGCGTAAAACAGTTAAAAAAACTAACGGCTATTTTAACAAGAAAAATGTGTTTTAATAAGCTTGCACAGTTCACACCATGGCATGTTTTTGTCGGCTGGTCTGGACCACTAAACGGCACTGTCGCCTCTGAAAGGTACTTGTTCAAACTCACCAAATCCCAACTTTTGAAATATTTTAGCTTTGAATTCAAAAGTCAGTGAATGGAGAAAGGTACTTCAGTTAAGTTGACATCACAGATGTTTTTGTGTGTTTTTCTGAAGTGTTACATGGAATGTTTATTTTGCTGTGTTTTGACATGTGTTTTGTCTCTGCTGTTGTAGTTTATTTAGTATTATTTCAACTGTTTGAGCATTTCCTTAGAGTGTGATTTTAACACAAATGTGATTGCAGTAAAATATATTTATAATGACAATCTGATATTTTTACATTTAAACTAGAAAGGGGTATTTAAGGTCACGAGGCATTCTTGGAGCTTAATTTTGAACTGAACTGTGGATGCAGTTTGTCTTTATTTTTTTTAATATGTGGTGGCTTCCTTCCTTGACCCTGCTATGTAACTTGTGATATCTTGTTGTTGAATATACTTTAATTGGATTAATAAATTTGTGTTTAAAAAGAAAAGCAAAAATAGGGAGAACATTTTGAGTTTTGCAAGCTGGAAGGCCTAAAATGAAAAGTTTTGTCATTTCTTTGTTATAATCTCTGTGGACTCCAGATGGCGTTCTATACCGCCAAATGATTCCTTCATCGATGATAATTCACACATTCCCCTTGAAAACATCAAGAAGGGTACAGTAATCCCTCGCCATTTCGTCCTTCATGTTTTACGGCCTCAGCGCTTCTCGTGTTTTTCCAAAATGTCAAGTAAACAATGCATGGCAACGTGAATGGACACATAGCCTTTTTTATGATATGTATTCATACTCACAGTGGTGTTTACATGCCACTACGTCCAAGTTATTCCGACGACTCTCTCGACCTAGAAACCGCGCCAGGCGTCTCCAGAGCTTCGCGGTATGTTCGCATCTGTTACGCTCGTCAAAACGCCGTCCGGCTCACTTCCTGTTCGACAGACAACTCTCTGCAGCACGGAAATAAAATGTGTCTCGGCTAAAAGTTTTATCCTCGACAAAAGATTTAGACTAAAACTTCATTTTCCTTCAACAGCAACTGCAAATACAGTGAACGTTCCACACCCACTCGTGCTAGGTGAAAATCTGCAATATAGAGACCAATATTTGTTTTTTAAGTAGCGTTTTTCGGTCTGCAAACCTTTGTCATGAACAAATGACACATTTTTTAAAAAATCAATTTTTAGTTTAAAAAATGCATAGAGTGACCCAACATTCCCCCATTGACTGTGTTGTTTCCACTCCAGCTGACCTCCTACAGCAGGTCATATAGGCTCAACGTTTCCTCTGCCTGTGCATTTACAAATGACTTTTCCACATGTGCGCTTGTCTGCATAAACAGTTTTCCCTACTTGTGACATCCTTCACAACACCAAGTCAGACTGAAAAACATTTTCGGACGTCTGAAATGTTGAATAAAGGGTGCCAAAATAACAGTTGGGACCTTGGGACTGTTTTGACAAATGTACATTGTATTATTTGATTTAAGGGTTTAAAAAAAGATGATAGACACGCACGAAGATACAGCATAAAATATTGTGAAAATGTATGAGGAAAAAAAAAGAAACCTTTGTGTAGGGCAAAGAAATGTAGAAAGCTTAGTCGCTCTCCTCCATTTTGGTTGCTTCGTTGTGCTGCCGTAATGTTTGTTTGAATGAGTAATGAGTGTGTGTATTTGCGATGGTAGATTTTAGATGCTTCTGATGTACCCATCCCATTTTTTTGTGGAAAAAAATCTGCAAAGACAGCTGCCACTTGTCAAATTGCGACCATTAGTGGCGTGAACGAAATTAAATGCTCATGCTAACAGCTAAGAGGCCATTTAACGGGGCCATTCAAAGTTAATTTTAATCAATTTAATAGCATCTTAAGTTCCAGGGTTGACAAAATGTGAATCTTAAACTAGTCAGGTTGATATATTACAGTTAAATACTGACGTTGATGACTTAAAATGCTAATGCCTGTTCAAAGTTGAAGCTAACAGACAACTAGCCAGCTAAGAGGCCAAGTAACGGCGGCAGAGACAGTTAACTTTAATTTGATAACATTAATTTTATTGTACAAGTGGTTTAAAGTTGAAATGTTATGAAAATGTTAAAGTTTACGGTCACACCCCCCACACACACACACACACACACACACACACACACACACTTACCAAGGACCCTCCCCGCCAGCCCGCCACGCCCGCCTCCCCCGCACTGACCTCCCGCTTGTCTCCGGGCGTCCTACCGGGCAGCCGTGAGCTTACCGGTGGAATTCCTCCATTAGCGGACATTTTTTGCTCCCTCTGAGTCAGTCATGGGCTTTTTCGGGGGACCGGGATCAGCCACTGCGGCTTTACTTCTGGCGGTGGGGTTGTGCGGGCTGTGTTGCAGCCGATGCTGGGCACGCTCGGACGCTCCTCGCGGGGTGGTCCTGGGCTTCGTTTTTGACCCGAAGGCGACGTGCGAGCCGCCGTGCCAGCACGCGGGAGTATGCATCCGCAACGACACTTGCCTGTGCAGCCGTGGCTACGAGGGTGACAACTGCCAGTATGGTGAGGGAAAAAAACTGTACCTCCGTGATCTGCTTCTAATTAGCACCTGTATATGTCTTAATTAAAAAAAAAAAGTTTATTTTCACACACTTATTTTCAATATATATATTTTCGCTTTTAAAACGTACAGAGCCACGAAAGTGATGGACTACTTTTCTCATCCTAATGATAAGCATACTGTATTTAAATATTTTTCCTCCATGTCACTTTAGGGGGTGCATATCATAGAATGTATTTTTAATGAAAAAACATAATTTAATTTGTTATCGATTGTGTGCATGCAGTCAACTGTTATCCAAAATGTAAAAACGGAGGTGTGTGTCTTCGTCCCGGGAAATGCAGATGTCCTGCAGGCTTTGGAGGGAGATATTGTCACAAAGGTAATAATTTTACATTGTAAATAGTCACGCGCGCACAAAATTACGTTGTCCAAAAATTGTTTGGGTTTTGTGTTGTTTGTGTCTGCAGTGACATGTGATGATGGCTGCTGGAACGGAGGCGAATGCAACGCTGTCAACGGAGTGGCCAAGTGCATCTGTCCCTCCAGCTGGACGGGCTCCAAATGCCAAGAGGGTTGGTGTTTTTTGTTGTTGTTTGTTTGTTTTTTGTTGTTTTTTTTTAAATGGGCCCAAGTCCAATTACATTAGCACCTTGGCTCACTGGCAGCAAATGGCGCTCAGCAGTGGTTAGAGGGGTGAGAGAGAGATAGGGGAGGGCTTACTTCCTCAGCTGGATCCACAGGCCAGCATTCAGTCAACTGATCTCAGTGTTGCCACATAGAAAAGGAGGAATGATGTATTAAAATACAGTGAAATCCACTGTATCACTGTTCATCGTTCGCATACCAGCTGTGTTGCAGATTTTTTAAAACAATTGATTTTATGTGTTTTTTCCAGTGCGTATAAAAGTTTCAATTTAGGGTTCATTGCCGTTGCGTGTTGTGCCACAACATACCGGGCAGCAGTAAGCATCATGAGAAAGTCCCCAACTAAACTACACAAATTGTGTTGTTTTTTTTTCCTGCAGAACAAAGACAATCTACTGTGAGCCTGAAAATATTGTTGTACGCCCTCTACATTTCTTTTTCCACTCTCTGTGTGTGTGTTAAAGTAGCAGTTGTTTGAAGGTGTATATTTACCATAACGTAACTGTTCATTCGCCTGTTACATGTTAGCATTAAGTTAGACAAAATTTGGTTTGATTGAATGCACAATGTTGAGTTCACTTTTGTTTTATATGTCACTTATATCTAAACTTCAACTGGGAGTTACTATCTTGAAGTAAGCACACTACGCTTCTTATTTTGAGATCTGTGCATCATACCAAAGTGACAATGAACACAGAGGAATAATTTAAATGTCTTTTAATAAGCATGTGCTTTATATAAAGCATGTGGGAGGGTTTTTACAATGTTTTAATACGGTCTCTTTTAATCACAGATTTTCACCTATCACAAGGGAGACTAGAAAATATCCCCCCCTGCAATAAACTGGGGTTCACTGTACAGACAATACATTTCTGCTGCTAATAATGTTTCTCTGGTGTGTTCCCCAACAGCTATTTGCCCCCAAGGCTGCAGAAACGGGGGCCTCTGCATGGCCCCTGGAATCTGCAGCTGTCCCGAAGGCTGGCTGGGAGGTGCCTGCCACATCGGTAAGCTCGATAGCACACTGATTCCAAACAGTAATGGCCACAACATGACGGCACAATGCACCATGGGATATATTGCTTTTCCAGGGACCATTGGTTATTTATTAAGCTTCCTCCAACTGCTTGTTATGTGACTATATTTTCCAGAGCCGGTCAGGTAACCAGAGTGAGCAAAACTGTGGCTACAGCTGATTCTAAAGCTGTTAGAGGTTTGGAGTCGAGGAAAACACATTGCCAGGATGTTGAATAACCCTGAAATTGTGGAGCCTCAAGCATATTGGGATTCAAAAAAGGGACATTGTTAGCTAGCTAATCACTCTCAAAGTTGTCTAATATGAAAAGTTAACATTGTCCTGAAAACTAGCTTTAGCACAAGAGCTTTTGTGAAGAAGCACTAAAAATTATCATTATTTTTTGTGATTTTTCATTAGCTATACAAGCTAGCTAGCCCCAACGATTTTCTACCAGTAGCTTGTTGAGATAGATACATTATGTCTTCAAGTTTTGCCATGTTAACTCATGTGATGCATCGATGATTCAATTCTTCTAGTGTTATATTAGCTAAGGCTAATGTTAAGATCATCTGCATAACTTAAATGTACCCGAGAATATGGAGATTATTGAAATCATCACTCACCAAATTCGGTGAGGCCAATAGCGTTTACTATTCCAACTTCTGAATCGGCGAGGTGTCTTCTTTTTAGTTTCTGAATACTTTGATCTGCACGAGCCAACTAATTGTACATGTCACAATCCTATCAGGTAGGAGTATTCCAATACCTTCAGATAGAAAAAAAAATGCAGGTGTTTTAACGAATTCAAGGCTCCCGTGCGCACATGTTCGCAGTTCACTGTTAATCGCCAGTATACCTTCATGGCTTCCCCATACCGCACCACCCAAAATTATTTTCTCATGGGATCTCCACGATTCAGAGAGGTCACCTATTTTGTTGATGTGTGTTGCAGCCGAGTGCACTCAGCCGTGCCTGAATGGAGGAAAATGCATTTCCCCCAACAAATGTCGCTGCCGTCCCCCCTTCTTGGGCCCTCGCTGTGAGGAGAGGAAGAGGCGCTTCTAGGGCCAGAGAGGCCACTTTACTTTGTTCTCATTTATTCTCATTATTATTGTACAAACACTGCTTGCTTTGTGTTTCTGTTTATGAATTGTATTTTGTGTCATTAAATGAAGGGAACTCTGTAAACTGCAAGTTGTGTTTAAAAACAAAAAAAATAATTCAAACAAAAGGGGGAAAAAATCATAGAAAATGTTAGTCTGTGACTTTGTAAAGATCAGTCAAAAAGCTCTGAAATGGCTGGCAACATGGGAAACAGATTTCAGAACGGCTGGCAGCGAATGAGTTAAAAGGCGGAATCCGCAACTAATGTGCACGACCTAATGTGACAAAAGAAAGCTTTGAGGTAGAGGACCGGAAAGGGGACCAAAAAAGACAAAAGAAAAATACATCAAGTCTCCTCTAAGCAGCGCCATTGTAATAATATATACACACAATATACACACACCCTCACAATATTCTTTGACTTATTTTTCCATCACGCTTGAGAGACCTGCAAAACACACAAAGGTACATTGATATGAGATGGCTCGAACCCACCTGCCACTTTTCTACTATCTGGCACCGACCTGAATGGCGCACGTGAGGCCCTTGTAGCCCCTCCGACAGTGGCAGTAGTCAGGCAGCACGCAGCGCCCCCCGTTTAGGCAGCGCTGTCTGCACACCGCTATATGTACAGCGCACAGCAAATGTCAGTGATTATGATTGGAAAACGCTAATATATAAGCGCAATGTACTGGATGTGACTCACGTGTCTGACAGTGCAGACCCTGCCAGCCAGTGGAACAGTGGCATGTGTTGGGTCCCACGCACTCACCGCCATTTTTACACTTCTGTAGACACACGGCTAAGACGACAAAATACTCAGCGTTTGTACAAGTAGTAGTCATAGTCGTCGTAGTTGGAATGATTGGTTATGGTTATTTTTCTTTAAAGTGCATGAGGAATAAAGTTGAGTTGACTCATTAGTCGAAGCAAGAGTTAGAATGGTCATATTACTTATGAGGTGGTGGTCACAATATTGAAAGAAGTTGTATGTTGGCGTACGTACGTATGTTACATCTGTTTCCCCTCCAGCCGGATGTACACGAGCACGTGTTGGCCCCCACACATTTGCCTTTGTTCATACATGTGGGCTCGCACACGCCTGCGACACAGACACACAAACATAGCCACGTTTTTTTTTAGCGTTTGTGTAGAATAAGCGCGCGTGTGTGTGTGTGTGTGTGTGTGCGTGTGTGAGAAAGACTCACTCTTTTGACATCGTTTCCCCGTGTAGCCTTCAGGACAAGAACACACGTTGTTTCGCCTGCACTGACCTCCATTCTTGCAAGGTGGACTGCATACGGCTTACACACAAAGACACTCACCGATATTGTGCATTGAAATAATAATACCATCGTAAAAGTATATGTTGTGATTTTTTTTTTTGCATTTCCAAACATTGCATTTTATAAGGAAAAAAGTGTAATCCACCACAAAAAAATATATACAATACTGTATTAGTAAAAGTACGAAGAGAATAACAACATTTTATGAGAATAAAACTTTAAATTTACGATGGAAAAACACATAAAAACAATGTCATTACACTGTAATTTGGGGGGGCTGTCATTTTGTCAAATACAAAGCTTAAAGAACAGAAAGAATCTATAATTTTAAAAAAATATATTTTATTTAATATCCATGAACAAATAATGAAAAAATGGGTGTTTAAATCATAATTTCCACAATTGAAAAAGTTGTAATTTTGAGGGGAAAAAAACCCAAGACAGTATTGACAATATAAAGATGTAATTTGATAAGATAAAAAGTCAAAATACCAGGTGAAAAAAAAAAGAATTTTCTTGCTCACCAATTTGACACTGCGAGCCGTAGAATCCGGCGGGACAAGTGCACACGTTTGGTTTGATGCACGTTCCTCCATTCAGACACACCGGATTACATTCAGCTATGCGCACACACACACACACGCACACAATGACTTCACTATTTCATTATTATTATGATCAATATAAAAATACTATGGGTTGTGTTACATCATACCTGAGTTGCAGGTTGGACCATTCCAACCTGGTTTACATTCGCACACGTCGGGAGAAACACACTCACCGCCATTTTCACAGTGCCTGTTACACACCACTGACACACACGCAGTGATTTTAAATGGTTTATGAATTATGATGAAACAGCATTAGTTATAATTCTACCCTCTCAAAATTACAGAATAAAGTCTATTATTTTCCAAGAATAGTAGATGTAATTTTACCAGGAAAGTATTTTAGAATACAGACGCTCCCAGGTTACGAACGAGTTACGTTCGGGGGGGATATTTTGAGAATAAGGTAAATTAATGAGAATAAAATTATAATTTAATAATTTAAAAAATCAGAATATTGCTAAAATACAACCGTAATTTTACTACCTCAAAAAGGCACAACATTAGGTATAAGCTGCCCTGACATGAATACAATTGCATTTTCCCTCCCAAATCCAAGACGGGAAAATAATAAACAAAAGAATAATATCTCACAGATTTGACATCTTGGTCCAACGTAGCCGTAGGAGCATGTGCAAAGGTTCCTGGCAAGACACGTGCCTCCGTGTTGGCACGGCGGCTCACAGCTTGCTATTCGGTTGCCCCCCAAAAAATAAAAAGACACAAAAAAAGAAATATAAAAAGATTTCAGAAACACACGTGTTGTGTTGGCTTGTTACCTTCTTCACAGGTGGGGCCACCATAGCCGAGGGGGCATTCGCACACGTTAGGACGCACACATCTGCCCTGGTTCTTGCAATCTGGTCGGCACACGGCTTGGGTGGCATGTACAAAACATAGAAAAGAGCTCCTCAATTAATAGTTGACGAGGTTCACTTCAGGAAGATGTCTTCAGTCCATGAATGATTCGAAAAAAGTCCTCACCAACTCACACTCAAATAAGATGTATCATTCGACAATGGAGTATGCAGTTGAGATGAACGTTTTTTAATTGGGGGGGGGCTCCTCTATGTGTCACTTACCCATGTGACAGTTGTATCCGGTGTATCCCTCCTTGCAGGTGCACGTGTTGGGCTGTGTGCACTCCATGTTCCTCCCGCATTGAAACCGACACACAGCTGGACAACAGCAAAACGGTAGCTTCACTCACAAAAGGTATTATGTTTGTAATTGTTCTCTATCCACTAGAGCAGTGATAGGGAGTGGTAAGTAGGCTCTCTCTCCTGCAGGGATGGGCAAAGGGCAGCCTATTGATTGATTGATTGATTGATTGATAAATAAATAAATACATTCTTTTTTTCCCAACCCTCAAAACTGATAAACATCCAAAATACGCCCCAAAAAAAGGGGTGGGGGGATGAGGAAAAAAATCCTGGATATTTAAAAAAGTAGAAAGTATTAAAAAAATATTGGGGTTTAAAAAAGAAAAAGAAATCAGCAAATATGCAAATCCATGAGTGCCAAACTTGAATGTGCCATATATTCTGAATTCAATCATTTAAAAAAGTTTGTAGGTATATGCACTACAAAAAAAACAACTAAAAAACATTTCATTGTTTCTGTTTTTATTCTGTGGCCCCGTGCTTTATGGCGAGCCTACCTTTGCACGTTACTCCATCGCCCGCATATCCGGACGGGCAGGGTCCGGGGCTTCTATTCAAAGAAGACGAAGAAGCTCTGCGTGGGTTGGCAACGGTGGCGCCTGGTCTCTTGCTTCTGTCGGGGGACCGCCTGGGTAAGGTGGGGGATGATGAAAATGAGGAGAAGGTGGTGCGCATCATCTCCCTGCCTGAATTCAGTCTGCCGATGGGAATTTGTTCAGCAGTGACGCTCGCCTGTCCTGCAAAACACTGCAAGTTAGAAAAGATGACTTGAAAAGAAAGCACAATAGCCAAACAACTGAGATAATGCAGTGGCGTAAGTGTGCACCCCTCATAATTTGAGATGTATATTAAAATTTATGTTAAATGGGAGGTGGCAAAGATATTCATTCGGTTTAATTCAATGAAGTTTCTTTTTAATTTCATTTAATTGAGCTGAATTAACTTAATAACATTTGATTGTGGTATATTTTACTTCTTTTACCCTGCTGTCATCCAAGTCAACCCATTTCCATGGAGACCATGAGATTTGAATTATATTTAATGCAAGCTAACTCATCTGTGCTATTCTACTAAATCAAATAAAACAAAATATATTGTAATTCAAATAAAACCAAATATAATCCAATCAAAACAAATCAAATTACATCCTCACCTGATGGCGTGCAAGCGGTCCCGTTGCCCTGGAGACCAAGTGGGCAGGGTCCACAGACAAAGCCTGCCGCCACATGAGGGCTCGGGAAACATTGGACACCAGGGTGGCAAGGCCTTTGGGAGCAGGGCGATGGCGGCGGGGCTTGGGGGCTCGGGGGTAAGGGTGTCATCCCTTTAAAGGCTAAAACAATTTCAGGAACTAAAATATCAATTAATTTAAAAAAAATGAAGAACTCAACCATGCACCGCTGCACTGTGAGGCAGATGTGCGAACCAGTCTAACAGGAATATAATGAAATTAATAATGTTTAAAATAAAATCCAAGAGGACTCACGAATGCATACGATGCCATCACCGGCATATCCACGTGGGCAAAGTCCGCAGGAGAAGGAGCCCAGAGTATTGATGCAGTCCACTCCGGGATAGCACGGACGAGAGACACACTCGTCCACGTCCTCTCGACACGTTCCACCTGAGCTCACACACCACATGCTGACGTCACAACTTAAATAAGCAAACAAGCAAAATCTCAAAATACAATAATATATCCATCTATTTTCACGGGCGTGCTGGAGGCTATGCCAACTAAATTTAGGCGTGTTAACCCTCGACCTTTCCACAATTGCAGAGGTTAAGTTCCAGATCACAATCGACAAAATTTGTAAAGTAGCAACCTAATATTTATTTTATTATTTATAAATATTTGTTAAACCTCCGTGCATATGATACCACAATATATGAATTTGAGGTGCATGCATTACTTTTGACCACTTGGGGTTGCAATCCTCACTTTCGACATTGTAGTATCTGTGACGTTGAATGTGTGTGCACTTTAAAAAGGCGGCCATGGCCAGTTGAGTGACAGAGAAGTCAATAAATGAGAATGTTGGCTGGTAACTGGCTAAACCTTTAGCCACTCTCCAGAAACAGTGCGTGTGGAAAAAGAATCTTTGCACAATCCTGAGATACAGCAAATAATTGGAATCGAAAGAATGATAAAAATATCTGTGCAGTAAAGCTGCAAAAAGTGAAACGCTATGTAGTCCCACAGCCGGAATGCCCTGTAGTTAATTGCAAGCGGTGTAAACAGCTCCAACTCCACGTTTGCCGTAATATTTTGTCCCTCGACGGGCCTGTGTCAAGTGACCTGTCATTCCGGGTGGGCAGATGCACGTGAAGGAGTCGGGTCCGTCCACGCAGCGTCCCAGCCTGCAGGGGTTGGGTTTGCAGTCGTCCATGTCCACCTCGCACCGCTGACCTTTGAACCCGCTTGGGCAGGCACAGGTGTACTCGCCGCTGCCGTCGGGCGCGTTGACGTCACTTACGCACAAGCCGCCGTTCGCACACTCGCATGGACGCACCGACACCTGCGAGCAAATGCCAATTGTCAAAACATTTCATTTTTAAAATGGGCATGAAAAGTTCAAATGTGAATGGAAAAGGGATTTCGCGTGCCTGTCTAAATTTAATATAGACTGTACAAATCGCAATTGACTAAGTCACAGGACAAGCGTAACAACGAAAAAAAATGTGTGAGTTATAGTCTGAAAAATACGGTAATGTGTAAAATTTTGACTGCATATGTCGATTGTATTTAGTATATGACAGGACTCTGGTTCATGTGCACTAATTGCTTGAGTGGTCAGTGCAGAGGAAAGGTGGTAAAGATAGGCTGCCATACGTGCAGGGAAGCAGAGGTCTCGGCATGGCAGTGGTCTGTAACGGTAAAGTCGAAGCTGTAGGTGCGCGTTTGCTGGGGCGTGGCCTTCCACCGGATAAGGCCAGTCGGAGACAAAGACATGCCCTCAGGACCCGAGCGGAGAGCGAAGACCACCGGTGAGCCC